>BCLC01000004.1:829761-1296579 GCA_001600855.1 Saitozyma sp. JCM 24511 | reverse complement strand
GCCCTCGACCGCTTCTCGTCCCTCTCCCGGCCGATTCTCACGATTGCCGTGCTGTGCGCCTTGCTCGTCTGCCCCTTCCGTGCCCCTCCATCTCTCGAACCGGATGAGCTCCTCACCTTCCAACTTCTGTATTATCGCCCCGAGGACGAGGATTTCGGCAAATGTATTCCGGTACCTCTGGACCTTTGGGACCATCCCATCAGACCGGTCGGGGGCTGGAGGCGGCTTCCTCTCATTCCGCTCCTTCTCGTCATGGGGCAATAGTGATTCCGGTCCGGTTCCATTCTTGAACCCGTGTTCGCATATGGGAACTGAGTCATGTGCACCGTGCACTCTGTCGCCCCGCCAGATGGCCAGGATGTTCCCGTTATCGCCTCTTACAGCGCGGACATCCCGGATCTGCACTAGGAGGCGTCAGCCGGACATGGCCTTGACCCTCCACTACCTTGCATAGCCAGCATCAGTTTGCTCGGACGGTACTCACGGTTGCGGTCGGCCAGGAGCAGCGTCCTCGCCACACCTTTGTCCATGCTGTCGAGTAACATCTGCCTTGCCTCTGCCTCGAGCCTGACAGTGAGCTCTACAAGCCTCCGAAGGAGGTGGAGTTCCAGCTTGCGCACGTCCTCGTCCTCGGCGTACTCTTCCCCTCTTTCGGTCTCCTCCTCGTCCCACTCTGGGTCCCCTGCCTTGCTCTTCGGCCCTGTCCTGCCCGAATTTCCCACTACACCCGTTTCCTCGTAACTCTTATCCGACGTTCCTTTCTCTCCTCCCCTCCCTCCGTCTCTGATCTCCCTGAAGTGAAATTCCTCGTCCGCCCTCGCTTTAACGATTCGCTCGACGGCCTGGTACTCCGACTGTACCTTTTGTTCCTCGGTCGTGAACTCGAGCTCCTTCTTGAACTCCGAGAACAACTCCTCCTCTTCGTTCTCCTTGCGGATTAGCCTTCCCACCTGCCGGTGCACGGAGTTGCTGTGCGGGTAAAGATGCGAGGTAAGGTGGTTCGGCCTGTGCGGATGTGGTGAACGGGTACTTGCGCCGCCGTTGTCTTGGTAAGGGTTGACGTCGTCGGCCCGAGTTAAGTCCGGGACTTTGCCGGATCGGGTTGTAGGGGGGTTCGCGCCGACACCTTCTTTCTCCCCCTGGTTGCGCTTCTCCTTTACCCCCGCCCCTCCGCATGTCCGTGTCTCCTCATCTTCCAGCCCTTCGTCCTTCCTCTTCGCTTGCCCGACCTTCTCTGCATTCCCCTTTCCCTTTGTCGACGTCGTCTTGTCCTCGTCCTTGGCGGGCGCGTCGTCGGTTACGCTCACCAACCTCTTGCGCATGTCCTGATACGACTCATGCGCACGGATTACAAAGTCACTGTGCGGCTTGAAAGCATCGGACGAGTCGCGTCCCGTGCCCTCGAAGACGACTTTCGTGCAAGCTGGCCGGAAAAACGTTGACATCTTTTGCCGACCATCAGCGAGCCCTTCTCCCAGCGACGTTGATTGAGCCGGCAAGACCTGTTCGATCGGCTTGTGGCTCTGAGAGACGCTTACGAGACCCGCTATGGTTTGCGCTGCAAAGGAGGTAACGATCGGCACAGCCATGAGTGTGTAGGGGATCCAAACGACTCTCCCGACCGGCGCAGTCGGTACAAAGTCGCCGAAACCTGCCAGTGGCTATGTAAGCCCAAAGCATTTCGGGATGGTAAGGGAGCTCGCATGATGGGGAGCGGAATTGACTGACCGATCGTGGTAGTAAGGATAACGACGGCGTACACGGCGTTGCCGTACGACCATCCCTCGATAGCCTGGAATATTGCAGCGCCAGATACCCAGAAGACGATGAGAGCGAGTGCCAACCAAATAAGATCATACAGCTGGGACATCCTATGGGATTTAATCAACAAACGCCCTACTGGAGCAGACGCTGGCCTTCTTTGATGAGAGGCAGCCATCCATCCGCCTCAACCCATCCAAGTGCAAGTCGCTCGCCTTCGGGGACATCCGCACCAATGGCCTCAGGATGCTGGGAACCTGTGTGGGAGCCTGCTCTGCCAGAGAACAGTTCCTCGAGGAGAAGATCGACCACGAGGCTGCAATCGTCGCCAAGCTCATCAACCTGCCACACCAGCACGCCCTCCTCGTCCTGAGGGTTTGCGTGCAGCAGAACCTACGACACGTTCAGCGCTCTCTCAAGTCAGACGACCTCGTCCACCTGTGGGATAAACTGGACACCGTTCTACGGGATGCGGTGATCCGGATCAGAGGCCTCCCCCGTCACACAGATCACTTATTGGACGCCACGCTCATCTCACTGCCAATCAAGATGGGCGGACTCGGGATCATGTCCTACAAGACGGTCGCACCCCACGCCTATGCCGCAGCGTCAGAGGCAGCGGACATCACTCTAGCCCCCATCCTCTCCCCCGGAATCCTCCCGGACAGCACTCAACTTACCACCCAACACCAACGCTGCCAGGAGATCTTGAGGGGAACAAGGAGGCGCTGCTTGGCTCGCTGACCTCAGAGCAGGCCAAGGCGGTTGTCGAGGCATCGTCCAAACTAGGTAGAGTCTGGCTCACCACGATACCGTTCCAGCCCTCCCTCCGCCTCACCGATTTTGAGGTCGCGGCAGCCCTCCAGCTACGTACCCTAGCCGGGGAGCGAGAGGCCCACTGTACCCACTGTGGCGAAACAAACTTCTTCGGTCACCTCGAGGTCTGCCTCCAGAGGAGATTCAGGAGGGTGGCCGACACGAAGGAGCCAAGCACATCATGGGACAGGCCCTTGCCTCGAGCCCTGGTACATGAGTCCGACTTGAACCCCTCGGCCACCAGACCAGCAGACGCAATGACATCCAGGTATTCTCTCTGCTCGGGTCTCAGGCCACGAGGCTAGCCAATGCCGAGTACGATCTCACAGTCGTCTCTCTGGCAAACACGGATGCCCCTGTCACAAAGCTCCTGAATCAGGACACCGACCCGTCCCGGCTGGTCAACAAGTACCTCGACTCCGTCGCCGATCACAAGGTCCGCCACCGCCCTACCAGCAGCCTCCCTTTCCACCCCATTGTCCTCTCCCTGGGCGGCATGATGAACGGCAGCACTACCAAGGTCTTCGCCGCCTGGAAACGGGTAATAACACGTGGGACATACGACCTGATGCTCAAACGGCTGAGCCTTGGCTTTTTGCAGTCAAGGGTCCGCAGCTTTGAGCTATAAGGCTTTCATACCACCGTAGAACCCCGTAGACCCGACAGACGCGTTATGCACCCCCTGACTTTACTCCCTACTTTTGAGGGGGCTCTCCTCGGCTTGCTGAGGGCCAGAGCCTGCTGCTTCCAGCCATCAGACGACGGAACGAGTAGACTAGAGCTTCATAGTTCTATCAGACCCAAGATGTAACCCCCTACCCCCTAACCCACCTACCTGCGCTCCTCCATAGCTCCTCGACGATATCCTTTAAAAATCGTACGATTTTCGCCGTTGGAAGGATTATGCCCCGGATTGGTGCCTCGAGCATCCTCCAGAACTCCTCTACATGCTGATGGTACGTGCTCTCGCGAAGATACTCACGGACCGAATCCTCCAACTGCCCGGCGGCAACTTCGAGCCATATGTTCGCCTTGTCGGATATAGCCCCGAATGTGGCGTATAAGTCAAGGTCAATGTAACTGCATGAATGTAAGACTCATAGGTAGATGAGACGACTAGTCATAGCTCGAAGACGGAGCTAGTAAGAGGGAGGAACGCATAAGGCGCGGAGGTATCCATATCCAACACGCCTCCGCCAGCGGGGCACCGCTCAAAAGCACGCCCTCGTCGCGGTTCGTGCGTTCCCATTCTGCGGCACTTGCTCGCACTCTTGTCCGCCAGAGCAGGAAACCGCGTTCCTCTGCCAAGACACAATGTTGGGATCAGTAGGAGGAGCGAGTGTCTCCGGGACGGCGGCCTCAGACACATGGGTCGGCAGGACATTGGAGCATGGACGGAAAGGACTTTGGTCTGGTCGTTGTCCGGGTCCGGGTACTTGTTGTCGGTGTCGGTGTCGGTGTCGATATCGATGTCGAGGCCGTTGGACCAGCGCGGCGCAGCGCGGAGTGTCTTGTACACTGGTACGATGTACCGCAAGAGCAGGCGTCAGTGCGAGTGTCAGTCTATCCACCGATGTGTCTGCGAGGACACGGTGCGTGAACATCCAAGCATGATCTGATTGATGGTTGTCAGCCATACTGGTATACTCGCATGGTCAGTGAGACGGGGCACTGGGCTGTGCATGGTTGCGTTGATGTTGATGTTGATGCAATGGGAAGGAAGTCAAAGGCACCCTTTGACAACTTGAAACGAGAATGTTATGTTCGACCGATTTATGGTCGTGGGAAAACACATCTGGATCGTTTCAAAGGGCAACCACGGGGACCGGACGTACGCCGGGTGTGTGATTGTGATTGTGATTACGACACAAAGGGATGCAACAACAACATATGGAACAACATCGATACAGTATGCATCCAGGGTTGTGTCTGTGTAACAAGTAATATGATAACTCGTACCCAGCCGGGTTGAAACGACTTCCCAAGAAGATATCCCGCGGTGGAGCGCGGGGGCGCGGCGGGCGCGCAAAGGGGTGATGGTGCCGAAATGGAGAGACAGGCGAGCTGGGTTTCATATGCGCCTGCTCCCGCTCCTGCTCCTACTGGTGCTTCGGCTCGCTCCTCACAGAGCGGTCCGGCCCACAGTCTCGATGGGCAGGAAGAGCATGACGATGCCGGTGCTACAATAGTCGATTCAGCAAATGGTATAAACGGTCTGAATCTCTGAACCTCTCTGCCTGCAGTTTCACTCACGCGACAAAGATCGACGCCGAGGCGTAGACCGGTCCATCGGGGTATTTCGCCGCGGGCGAGTACACCGCAATGATGGGCGCGAAGATACCGGTGAGTCGGGATGCGGCCGAGGCGAGGGCGTCGCCCGTCCCTCGCGAAGGGGTGGGGAACACCTCGGGGGCGTAGCCGTACAGCACGCCGTCTAAGCAGGGTCAGACGATGGCAAGGGCAAGGAGTGGAGAAGTCACGAGCGCGACGGGACCAAGGGTGAAAGGGGGGGGGGGGGGGGGGGGGGGGTGGGGAGGTGGGATGTAGGGAAGTGGCGAGGTGGAGAGGTGGAGAGGTGGAGAGGTGGAGAGGTTGTCTAAGCGACGACTCTCCAAAGGTACGGTGGAGGCGGGGCGTGGAGGTTTCGCAGAAAACAGAGTTGGGGAGGCGACGGCACTCACAGAACGCATTCTCAAAGAACGAGGCAATCGAGACCAGACCGTTGATCGCCGGACCGGTCCTCGCCTGGGTCAACGCGAACAAGAAGATGCCGGCCATGACCGTGAAGAATGCCATGGCAAACTTGCGTCCGCCCCTCGACCAGTTGACCAACAGCGCGGCCACGATCGATCCGGGGACGCCGCAGGCCGCCTGATAAGTGTACGCGGCGTACGTCGCGTTGAGCGACGTGTCCCCAAAGTTGGCGTTCTTGTCCGCGAGATAACCGGATAGGAAACCGTTGAAGAGAGGGTAGGCCAGCCCGAGCGAGGCATAGCAGAAGATCACGAGGGACGTCGACCAGGCGAGTCGAGGCGTGGAGAACAAGGCCCGGATGTGCTCCCCGCGCATATCGTCGAACGAGTGCTTGACAAGTTCAAGAGTGGAGAACTTGGTCTCGACAGTCCCGTCGAGCTTGTCGCCGAGATACGGCGCAGCGGCAGCGCGAAGGTCCTCGACGGTCAAAGTGGTTTCCTTGCCGTTGCGCTTGGCGATGTTGTGGATGACCTGGAACGAGGGTCAGCGGGGTTCAGGTACAAGAGGAAGCGACGTCAGAACCGTCTCGACCCGACCCACCTGCACAGCCTCCTCGTCGCGTCCGACCGAGGCCAAGAACTTGGGCGACTCATACACGGGGAGGACGAAGAACCGGATCGCCCAGAGGAAGAGCATGAGCGCGCCAAGGCTGCGTGGGGCGTCAGCTTGGTCCGAGGGCACAGTGGGATGAGTGAACGGGGCAGGAGTCATTGAAGAGAGGGATAACGGTCCCAAATATACCGTCTCGCAACTCACCAGAAGTAGGTGTATCGCCATCCCATGTTGCTCTCCCGCGAGCAGAAAGTTCCCGTGGGCGCTACATCGTCAGCGCGGGTCTAATTTCCCCGAATGGGCAGAGTGCCGAGCACCCGTCACAGAGCATCGAACACTGAGCACGGAGCACAAAGCACCAGAGCACGTCTTCCGAGCTCCGATTGCTGAGAATTTGGAGTGTCCGTGTCCGTGACAGTGTCCTGCGCCCGTACTCGTGTACATCCGTATCCGCGCCCACGCCGTGTGCACTCACGAGTCTCGCACCCATAGTTCGCCAAGAACGCCCACGAGATCAACGACCCGACGACCTGCCCGACAGCCCACCAAACCGAGAGGAAAGTGAGGAGGTACTGCTTGTTCCCGGGCAGGAACTCGAGGAACATGGTCCCGTCCACTGGGAGGTTGCCCCCGGCCCCGAAACCGATGCACGCGATGAGAGAGCAGAAGCCGACGTAGTTTGGTGCGCCGCCCGCGGCGATGCCGAAGATGCCGGCGATGACGAGGGTGGAGTTCCAGGCGAGGCGGCGGCTGCATGTGTGAGCGAGCGAAGCGAGCGAGCGAGCACGTCGGGCGGGTTTGAGCGAGTGGAACGGGGTGGGGAGAGCGGGAAGGGCGGTGAGAACAGCGGGAAAGAGCGACGGGACGACAGAACGATGCAACGATGCAACGATGCAACGATGCAACGATGCAACGATGGAGCGACGGAGCGAAGGAGGGCAATGAGGCGAAATTTGCAAATGAGGTGTGTGGAGCAGACGGGTTAAGAAGCGACAGGAGCGAAGGGAGCGTGCAGAGCGGAGCATCGGAACTTGGGCCATGTTATGAAGAGCAGAGAGACAGCGGAACGGGACACGGTGCAGGAGGAGTCGGGCGAGCCGTGTGGCCCGGTGGCTCGTCTTGTCCAGATTCCACGGGACAGTGTTGGCTTCCCCTCGACAACGCAGAGAGAATGAAAAGCCGTACAGGCGCCCCCATCTGGCAACGCCCATCGGGCAACGCAGACAAGGTAAAGACAGAGGCGAACAACGACAAGATTGGAGAGTGACAAGGCCGTAAACAGAGGAAGCAACCGAGCCCGTGCCGTACTCACCCAATCACATCACACGACATCCCCCAGAACGTCGCGCCGACGATGAGGCCCGCGTACAGCGCGAACGTCGCCATGCGGACGTGCGGGTACCCGACCCATTCGTTGGCCACCGCGGGCATGACGATGGCGATGGCTTGGAGCCCTGGGAGAGTCAGCGAGCGAGCGACGGAAGCGGAGCGAAGACAGGCGAAGCGAAGACAAGCGAAAAGGAGAAAAGGCGGGCGAAACGGAGCGAAGCGATGCGGCGAAGAATCTGCGGGATGTAACGCTGCGGCATGTAACGCATATGTGGATATCGTCTTGGACCGGGTTCCTCTCGCCCCGGCCGTCTGGCCATTCTCGGAGACGACGCTGATCCGCTGTACTGGGCCCCGTCTCCACGAACCCACCGCGCCCACACTTCTCTCCACGCATTGATCATCGCCGTTCCTCTGTCAGACATCGTGACTCTGCGCCGCGGCCGCTGCTCGTCCTCGTCCTCCTCCTCCTCCTCCTCCTGGTCCTCTCCCAACGCCTTGTCCTGCCCCTCGTTTTCGCCCTCACCGTCTGGGCTGGGACGCGCTGCTCTCCCTTCGCTTGTCCTCAACCTCACGCTCGCCTTCGTCCTCGAACTTGCTCCTCTCCTTGCCTCGTACTCGGACCCTGCACTCGCACCCGTTCCCCTACCCGTGCCCGTACTCGTACTCGTACTCGCCCCGTCCTCGTACTCGACCCGTCCTCGTACTCGACCCGTCCTCGTACTCGACCCGTCCTCGTACTCGCCCCATCCTCGCTCTCGCCCTCCGGGCTGGCGCTCGGATTCGCTCGCACTCACAGATATTATCCGCAAACCACCCGAACCCCGCGGTGATGAACAACTCCCACTGATACCTCCCCATCCCAATCTCATGCAGCGCTGCATTCAGCACGTTGACTTTCGCCAAGAAGGCCGGCTTGATCCCCTCCTTCTTCGCCAGGAGGGTCTGCTCGGAGATGAGCGACGCGGCGTCGTGCGGGATGTCGCGCTCCTGGTCCTTGTCCTTCTCGCGCTCGGCGAGGTCGGGGACACCGGTGGGGTGGGCGAGGGACATGGCGAGTGACGGCGGCGGCGGCGGCGGTGGTGGTGGTGGTGAAACAGAGATGGTCTTGACGGTGGGTTGAGCAAGTCGGGGGGGAATGGGACGGTGAAGAGTGAGGAATGAAGATGAAAAGTGAGATGAATGGGTCTGACGACCTGCACGCGACTACTTGACTTGACCTCGAGCTGGAGCTGGAGCACGTCTTGGCGCACGAACCCCTCCCCCCCTCGTTGAGCCTTTGACTTTTCACTCGACCCACCCCCGTCGTCGTTGTTGACCACGTTCGACCACTGCCCGGCTACTCCGGCGGCGCCGCGCCACCCGCCAATCAATCGTCAATCACAAATCCAATCCTCCAATCGTCATGTCCCCGTTCCTGCTCCCTCGACCAAGGCTTGGGCCCACCCCCCCCCGCCCCGAAGCAGCTCGCCGGCCTCGCCCCGACCAATCCGGTAACTCGGACCCCATCACGTTCGTCGCTTTGGGTTGGATCGGGCTAGTCCGGAAACAAGGGGGGAGAGAGGGAAGCAGAGGACAAGCCAGATCGGACACAGGGGAAGGGTCTGAAACGGGTCAAACGGCCAGGGACAGAGGGATATTCAGGGACGGGGTGGGGTGTGTCGCATGTGGCGCCCTCCCGCAACCGATGCCCGCAGGGAACCCCGAGTGTGCACGCCTATCCAAAAAAGCAGGTTTGGGTGGGGTTCCGCAAGCCTATACCCTTAGCCTCTCCGCAAGCTTAGAACTCGGCTCCATTCCTAAGTCGTTTGCTCAATCGTTGGTCGCCACATCAAGCTTATCTCATGGTACCATGGCGGGTGTAATGGCTGTGTCCGAAGCAATCACAGAGTCTGCATGTGTCCGTGTATGCGAGTGCTTCTGGCCTTGGTCAAGATCACGATACGGTTGCCATCTCCCTCCCGCCCCAGTTTCATCGTGTCGAACCAGCTCGCTCCCCGCTCTTCGCCCCTCCCCCTCCCCCCCCCCGCCGACCCCTGCAGCCCTGCTCCACCCCACACAGGCTAGGCTGCTGCCTACTCCACCACACAGCTTGCTCCCTACTCCACCACACACAGCCTGCTCCTCACAGGCACGTTGTGGTCGCTCGGCTCGGGGAAGCCAGACACCTTGACGCCCTTCTCGAACAGCACGCAGTGGGTCGAACCGCCGAAATGGAACATGCTAAGGGGGATGAGGGGGTCAGTGGCGTGGCGTCGCGGCGGGCTCATGCATCGGACTTGTCTTGGACTGGGCGGTGTGATGAGACGCTGATGTGGCTCGGGTCGGACTGCTCGTAACAAAAGACAGGTAGAGATGTGGCGGTGACAGGTGGACCAGTGGGCAGTTGGAAAGGTGGGCACGTAGCACAGGTGTGCGGCTGGATTTGTGGACGTGTGCACAGGGGAATATGTGAACACGTGGAAAGGTGGATGAGAGGAAAGTAGGAAAGAAGAAAAGGAGGACAGGAGGTCATGTGAATAGGGTGAAATGAACAGATGAACAGAAAGACGCCACGCTGGATGGACACAAGGGCATGCCCGACGTCCCCACTCACCCGAGCTGATCGCCCTTCTTGACATGCTCTCCCTCCTTGATGGTGATATCGCACGTCGACACCTCTGTCATGCCTATGCCTAGGAACGCGACGACTCCCAACTTCTTGTTGTCCGCCTCGATGAAGATGATCGACCGGGTCGCCACTGCGGAGATGTACTCTTGGCTTATATTCTCCCCGTCGAGGGGTGCCTCCTGTGACGACGAAAAGTCCTCGTAGATCGGCTCGCTGTAGTACGTCCCGGGTACGACGTAGGCCTTCTTGATCGTCCCCGACACGGGGGAATGCCAGCGGTGATAAGACAGCGCGGAGAGGAACGCCTGGTACACCGTCCCACCCGCGAAACGGTTCGCAAACGTCTCGTCAAACGCCAGCATGTCCAGCACCGAGTACGGCTGACCCTTGACCCAGAACCTATCGCGGGCATGGACGTTCCGCGCAACTTTGTACACCTTGGACTCGCACGCGTTGGCAACGACATTGTCGTCGTCCGGGGAAGCAACGTCCCGGATTCCAGGACGGAACAGGCGGGTGAAAAAGTCATCCCACGAGGTAAAACCGTGGTGCTTCGCCGAGGGGTCGCACTGGAACATGTCGGCGAACTTGTGAGACGTCTGACCGTTCAGGTTCGCGACGAGCTCGAGGCTCTCCACGGCGTCGGGCCCGAACCAGCTCTCGCTGTCCGTGTCGAGCACGGAGGCTGACTCGGGCGAGCGGAGGTAGTCGCCCCACACGTCGAGGACCTTCTTGAGCTGTGGACGAGGCGTGGGTGGTAGAGGAGACGAGTAGAGGTGGAGAGAGCGTGAGTGACAGGCATCGTCGTGACGGAGTGAGATACGTGGGGGTGTTTAGTCGAGGGAATGTAGTCGTCGAGTGTATGTAGTCGTCGAGTGTATGTAGTCGTCGAGTGTATGTAGTCGTCGATGGTATGTATCGACGTTATCGAACAAGTGAGGGAAGCCAAGTCAGTCACACCACTCGAGATCCCAAGCCACCCAAGCTACCGGAGTCACGTACCATCCTGTTCACCTCCGGATCCTGGAACACCGCAAAACCCGCCGTCGTGCCCATAGGCCAATCGAGCAACGCATTCACCGGCACGCCCACGAGCCCCGCCTTGTGGCCCGCGTCCGTCCAGTGCGGCGCGGTGGTGAGGATGTAGTTGATGAGCCTGAGGAGGTGGGGGAAGTCACGGACTGTGGGGAATTGGTGCGTTGGGTCGGTTAGGTATTTCTTGTTCTTGGGGACCTGGGGGGGGGGGGGGGGGGGGGGGGGGGGCATGGAGGACGAAAAGCCGCGTGAAGAGGGGGAGACGCGCACGGGTTTGAGGGAGAGGGAAGGCAGGGAAGTGGGGGAGGGAAGTACAGAGACATGAGGACGAGGAGAATGGTGTAAGGGCAGAGAAGGTGGACAAGTGGTGATGCGGGCGATAGGCCCGATAGAACGAAATCATGCGTCAGCACGCCGCCCAGACCAACGCGTTCGTCACGGTTGCCCCATTAAACTGGAAGCGTCGCTGACGCAGCTGCAAGCATCGCTGATGCAACGGAAGTTGGAGGTATCGCCGAAGCACCCCGCTCACCTCCTCGAACATCGCTTGGAAGAGCATATACAGCCTCGTGTCCCCCTCCACCTTCTCCTTGAACTCGACCAACACCGGGTGGAGAGGCTTCGGGTGGCTCTCCACGTGGTCCATCGTCACGGAGAGGAAGCGGTGGTGGTGTCGCTTGTCCTGGGACATCCAGTGGCCTTGCTGCGGCCGAGCGTCAGCGAGGGGGATCATCATCCAACAAAGACAGAAGGCGAGTGAGTGATGACTCCGACTCCGACTCACTCGGGGCACATGGTGCTCGTCGGGAACGGACTGGTCTCGGGCGTCGTGGTATTTGGACATTGTGCGGGGGACGCGGGTGTGGGTGTGGGAGTGGGAGTGGGAGTGGGAGTGGGTGTTGCTGACGAGTGGGTGGGGTTGTAGACTAGTGGGAGTTGTTGGCGAGAGACGACAAGCCCAGGTTAAGTATCTGCTGCTGCTGCTGCTGTTGATGATGATGCTGGCGAGGCATCCCAAGTATAAATAAACCCATGACGAATGTCTCCCCGATGAGAAGCAACATCTCTGACGTCGTTTCCTCCCACTTCTGCCGCCGGAATCAGGCACCACATCAGGCACGGGAAGCAGATCACAGAGTGGGGGAGGTGGGCGGGGGAGGATCACGAGGCGGCGTGGCCACGATGCTGCGCCGGTCCACTGCTACCTTGTGCATGATGGCAATCATATGGACTGTGTGTCACTCGGCGAGTACAAGTGCGTTTCGTAGACCCCCTCATCACCGCGTGAGACCGCAGTGGAAGCTGTCCGCGCTGGTCTGATCCCCGCCGTCGTAGAACGCCGTGAGCGGGTACTGCGCACCATTAGCGGTGTACACCGCGACAACAGCGACAACAGCGACAAAAGCGACAAAAGCGACAAAAGCGACAAAAGCGTGAAATCGAAACCAGCCGATGGTCTGGACAGACTCCATGACACGGCCGACGATCTGGGTAGAATCCCCGACGCGACGCCACACCACGCCACACGACACGGCACCACCCACGGAGCAGAGCTTCCGCGAAAACGGCTCGCCGTGCGATACATTGTCGTTCACCCACTTCGTGGCGATGATCTCGCTCGGGGCGATGCCGTTCTCCACCCAATCGACCATCGCGGAGAGGACGTCGTGCGTCGGGTCGTCGCACGACGGGGGGTTCAGAGGTCGTTGGCCAGAGTTGCCGAACGCTGCGGCGCCGGGACCGCCCTGGGACGTGAGCAGGACACCTGGAGACGGGAATGGGATGAATGTATGCAGTGAAGGAGGGTGAAGAGTTTGGAATGGCCCAGGTCGAGACAGTGTCGACGTTGCACTCACCCCGCAATGGCCCATCCCGGGGACCATGAAGAGCCTGTAGAAGCCGTCCGGATCCATGTCTGTTTGCGTCTTGGTGAACGCCTGGACCGATTCAAAGTACCTGATCTACCGCCATCAGGTTGAACGGCACGTCACTGCACACGTTCCCGTACTCGTACACTCGTACTCGTACTCACTGACTGGCCGGGAGGGATGATCGGATCACTAAACCCCTGGTCTGCCACTCACCATGTCCCTGTGGCGTCACTCACATTGCAGGATCTTCCCGCCGCGCGAAGCGAAGGCGGTGATGTTGGGTGTGGACGACTCGACCTGCCTGCGGTGCGTCAGTACGGCACAGTACGAGTATCGGGGTCGAGTCGGGGTTCGATTCTTGCGCTGCATCAAGGCCCGCGCTGAGTGGTACATGTACAGTAGCTGGAAGTGGTTTCCGCACCCAGGGTCAATGTCCAGAGCTTGTTGGTACTGCTCGTATCCGAAATTGGAATAATCAAAGTCCGTCGTGCTACGCATCCTTGTCAGACGGTGATTCCCACTCGGCACCGATCCGAACGTTACATGGGCCGTGGACCGTGTGTATTTTGTTAGGCATCAACTCACTTGAGGATAAAATTGTCGTAGTAGCTCGTCGCGATCGGGAAGAAGACGTCGGCGTAGGGGCCGTAGTACAACGCCTCCCCTCCTGGCTCGAGCGGAGAGAACACGCTGAAGTACGCGGGTATCGTGTCAGCCGTGCAATCCATGTCCTCGGGTACGACTCTAGGTCTCGGACACGGTTCAACCGACCCACAAGGTGTTGTTGCCCAGGACGTAGTCCCGGTAGATGTTGTTCAGCGCTTCGATCTGATCGGCATTGAGACAGGCCGTCGTGTTGGTTGTGCCAGGTCTGCACGCGATGGCATCGGGTTTGAAGCTGGATCACCGGAGTGAGTGCACATACACGGTCTGCGCGCGCTTGATTCGACTCGACTCGATTTTTTTCGACTTTGGATACTGCTTGCACGGATGCGTCGTCGAACTGATGCGAAGAACGAAGTACGAGCACCTTACGAGTACTCATACTGCACAAGTATTGTATGAGGCCGCGGGGATCGGGATCGAGTCGACTCACTGGCAATCCCTCGGATCGGTGAGCACCCCGTCCCTCACCCCATCAATGGTGTCGCACTGCCGCAGCACCTCGTCGTGGATCGCGGCCCAAGTCGCCTCCGAGATGTACCTCGACGACGTGTTGGGCAGCAGTTCCTGTCCCACGTGGATCCCGAATGCTTGGAGGGCGGCCATGTAGTTTGCCGGGGCTCCTACCACCTGACGGGTAGAGTGGTGAGCATAGCCCGTATCGTATCTGTTGGGACCGAGACGGAGACGGAGACCGTGACCGGGACCGGGACTGAGACCGAGCTTGGTCTCGGAGTGCTTGGTGTGCGCGTGCTCGCGCTCGCGCTCGACGCGACTCACCACACCATCAAAGTCCTCTGGGTACTGCTGGGCCTCACGAGCCCCCTGCCTCCCACCGGTAGAACAGCTGAGGTAATAGCTCCAACCCCCCTCCCGCCCGTAATACGCGGTCACGATGCTCTTCGCGGCTTGCACAGTAAGGTGATACGCGCGATACGTGTAGTCGACGATGGCGTTGTCGTTGTGCAGAGCCCATGTCCCGGTGTCTACGCCGAGGTGAGGTAGGATGGTCAGCGGCGATTCTAATGTTTCCGTCGCACCGTCCGAGTACAGGCGCAAGTGACAGTATACACCGTAGAAGGCAAACCAGGGCTCACTCGCGTCGCTCTGGTGTCCCGTGTCGGTACCGAACGAAGCGTAACCCCTCGCCATACCGTCAAAGGTCATCGTGGTGTAGTCGACTGCACCGTCAGTCCTATGCACGGAAGCACGGGTACAGGTCAAAGCAGCAGGTTCCCCCAAGCTCTTCGCAACACTGCGAGTATTGTACTGTACTCGTACGGTACTCGTACCCTACCAAGACCAGTTCCAGTACTACAGTACGAGTACATGTGCATTACTCGCGTGTGCATTACTCGCCCCACGCCACTCACGCATCCCATTCAGCCCCCCATTGCCCGTCCCGAGGAGTCGGGCGTTCCAGTCGTCCGGCAGGAACACCTCGGAGTTGGCCGACGAATTGGCGGTGGAGTTGGTCGTGAGACGGAGTTGTACCCCTGAAGCGGTGTCAGGCTGAGAGTAACAGGCGTCCAACCTCGATGAGCGCGAAGTGGAGCTCGAGAGAGGAAACAAACGAGCACGAGCACGAGCACGAGCACGAGCACGAGCACGAGCACGAGCACGAGCACGACACCGGTTCATAGCAGAGACAGTTGGACGATGCGGCCCTCACTCACTGCAGAAAGCTTCAGGGCTGGGTCCCAGATCGCTCCCTCCCGAGTCCGTGAAGTTGAGGTCGGACCCCACAGGGTGATACGTCGCATTGACCACCTCCACGCCAGTGTTGTTGAGCGTGAATCCCTCGCATTGGGACTGCCATGCTCCGACGATGCTCCCCGAAAGAGCGAGCGCAACGAGCCATCGAGCCATGTTGGACTGTACGGCGTACGAGAAGCAAATTGAAGTGAAGCGCTCGACCTGGTTGTTTGAAGAAGTGGCCGGACAAGGCCGTCATGCATCTACTGTAACAGCGCGAACCGTGCTGGTACAGCTACTTGTATCCCACCCGTCCGATCCGACATCAGCTCGGTCGACGACATCGCGACGTTGCTCGATGAGGAGTGGAGAATGCCGTCTCGACGATCAGCTGACAACGACGATTCTGCCGAACTTCCCCCTAGGAGCTAGTGGCTAGTCGCTCCTTCTCGGCGCGAAGCGATCTTCGAGCGGCCCACGCCGGCGCAGTGATCAGTGATGCGTCTTGCTGCCTGCTGAATGGAGAGCTTAGTAATGAGGAGCACCACGAGGACATGTGCGCTGAGTCTCCGCGGACTGGGTACGTTCTGTACATAAGTAGTCGGTCCAATCCGGGTCGAGGGTCCGCGTTCGTGGCATCCTCCACAACACCACCGCTCTACACCACGACCTTCCATGTCAGAAGTTACGCTCGTCGTTTCTGTAATCGTGTCTGCCATCCCGATACCGGCTCGAACCAAACAGAGCCGCTAGAAGTTTCACAGAGGATTTCGTGCTGCATTCATTTCCAGCGTTTCGAAAGTAACTAGAAGACAGCGGTATCAACACGTTTCTGAGGGATCACGAAAAGCACTTTCCATGCAATGCAAGTACACTCGGATATAAAGAATCGGGATGGATGTGTTTGGGTGTTTGTCGGGTTTCAAGGATGGGTCGGGAAGGGTTTGGGGATATCAAGAGAAGGAGGATGATGAGAACAGAACAAGCAGGGACCCTCGAAATCGACTTCGACTGTATCTAAGCTACGAGTACGGTGGGCTGTCCGACCCCTACTTCGAGTACAGGTTGATCGCGTTGGGACCGCCGCAGATGGTGTTGGCGTTACCCGCGCAGGGCATGTTGCACTGTCCCGAGACGAGGCTGGTGCTGGCCCCGCCCTGGAGCGAGTTGTCACAGTAGCATTCCTGGGCGTACTCGACACCGGCCATCGAGTACCCGTTGGACGTGCAGTAGGACACGCACATGTCGATGGTCATGCTCGCGGAGGTCATCGAGGTGCCGCGAAGAGCCCGGCCGGAGACCTCCTGGATGCAGCCCTGGCTCGTGAGGCCGCCCGACGAGGCGACGGTCGACGGGCCGGAAGCCGCAGCGGAGGAAGAAGCCGCGGGGGCGGCAGCAGCAGCGGCGGTAACAGAGGGGTTCTGGTAGATCTGGAGCGCGTTGGGACCGCCGCAGATCGTGGTCGAGTCGCCCGAGCATGGCATGTTGCACTGGCCCGAAACCGACGAGAACGAAGCGCCGTTGTCAAGCTCGTTGGAGCAGTAGCACTCGCTCGCCTGTGATCTTATCAGCGACGACGATTCTGATTTCTGAAGCTGAGACTCGAACCACTCACGTATTCCAGACCGGCGTACTTGTAGCCCTTGGACGCGCAGAAGTTGAGGCAGGTCGGCACGGTCATGCTCGAGGAAGACTCAGAGGTGCCGGCGAGGGCACGACCGCTGACCTCCTGGATGCACCCAGACCCGGCGGTGGACCAGCCTGAAGGAAGAGTGGGGTTGCCGTAGTTGGCGGTAGGCGAAGCGGCAGCGGTGGACGACGAGGTAGTGGCAGCCGCAGCCGAGGCCGGACCCTGGTAGATGCTGAGCGCGCTGGGACCGCCGCAGATCTCCTTGGAGTTACCCGCGCAAGGCATGTTGCAGTTGCCCGACGTCGTGGAGAGCGAGGCACCGTTGGAGAACGAGTTGCCACAGTAGCACTCCCTCGAGTACTCGAGCCCGGCAATGCTGAAGCCGTTGGTCTGGCAGTAGGCCACACAGGTCTCGACGGTCATTCCGTCGGCGGCGGTGGAGGTGCCGGTAAGAGCACGACCACTCGATCCTTCGGCGACACAGCCGCTCGAAGCCCAGCCCGAAGGAAGGGTGACGGAGGCAGCAGCGGGCGAAGGCGAGGCCGAGGCGGTCGAGGCGGTCGAGGCGGACGCAGCTCCGGCGGGGGAGGCAGAGTAGAACAGGCTGAGCGCGCTCGAGCCACCGCACGTCTCGGCAGAGTTACCCGCGCAAGGCATGTTGCAGTTCGACGCGGTGTTGCTGAGCGAGGCACCGTTGCTGAAGCTCGATCCGCAGTAGCATTCGCGGGCTGAACGGACTGTCAGTGGTGTTTTGAACAATGGAGACGTCGCCGCACTCACCGTACTCGATACCGGCGTAAGAGTAACCAAGACCGTTGCAGTAGCTGACACAGCTCTCGACGGTCATGCTGTCGCTCGCGTAGGAAGAGCCAGTGAGAGCACGGCCGCCGTTACCCTCAGCGATACAGCTGGAGGAGGCGACGGCCCAACCGGACGGGAGGGTGACAGCCGAGTTGGCGCTGGAGCCCGAGCCGGAGCCTGAACCAGAGCCAGTACCAGTGCTGGAGCCAGAGCCGGACGAACCAGAGCCAGAGCCAGAGCCAGAGCCAGAGCCAGAGCCAGAGCCAGAGCCAGCGGACGCGACGAGGGCGGGGCTGGTGTACAGGCTGAGAGCGTTGCCGCCACCGCAGATCTCGTTGGCGTTTCCGGCGCACTGCATGTTGCAGTTCGAGCTGGCGGTCATGACGGGAGCGGTGCTGGAGCAGTAGCATTCGCGGCCTATAGGTCGGATCAGCGCACCGCTCCTACTACGGGGTGGAAGAGGCCTGGTCACTCACCATACTCCATACCGGCGTAACCGAAGCCGAGGGTGTTGCAGTACGACACACAGGTCTCGACGGTCATGCTGTCCGAGACGGTCGAGCCGGATGCGAGGACGCGGCCGTTGGAGCCCTCGGCGATACAAGAGACCGAAGCGACCTGCCAGCCGGTAGGAAGCGTGACAGACGACGAGGAGCCAGAGCCAGAGCCAGAGCTCGAGCCCGAGCCGGAGCTGGAGCCGCTTGAGCTGGAGCCAGAGCCAGACGAGGACGAGGACGACCCCACAGTGGTGTAGTCCGCGGAGAGCTTCTCAGCAGCGGCGCCAGCGGTGTTGACGTAGAGGTTGATCGCGTTGCTACCACCGCAGATCGCGCTGGACGCTCCGGCGCAAGCCATGTTGCAGTTCGACGAGGACTGGGTGAGGCTGGCGCCGTTGGCGAGGTTGTGCCCACAGTAGCATTCGCGGCCTATCAAACATCAGCACGATCCAGCGCTTTGCAGCGGGTATAAGTCGCTGATTCAAAAATGACGAGAGAAGCGGTCATAGAGTGGAGTCTGGACTCACCATACTCAACACCGGACAGCTCGAAGCCGAGACCAGCGCAGTAGTTGATGCACTCCGAGGGCGTCATCGTGTCGTCGGCCTTGGCGGCGCCAGTGAGGGCACGTCCCGAAGTCCCCTCGGCGATACACGAGGTGCTGGCAGCAGTCCATCCGGCAGGGAGCTGGTTGGCGGCAGCAGCAGCAGCCGAAGCCGAAGCGGCAGCGGCGGCGGCGGAAGAAGACGAGGCAGCGGCCGCAGCGGCGGAGGAGGCGCTGTAGGCGGACGCAGACGAGGCGAGCGAGGCGGACGCGGCGACCGAAGCGCTGTAAGCCGAGGCAGAGGCAGCAGAGGCGGACGAGGAAGCGCTGAAGGCAGAGGCGGAAGCAGCGGCAGCGGCCGAAGCGGAAAGGGAAGCCGAGGCAGCGAGGCTGGCGGACTGCGAGGCGGACGCCGAAAGGCTGGCGGCCTGCGAAACCGAGGCGGCGCGGCTCGCAGACAGCGAAGCCGAAGCGGCCAGGCTGGCGGACTGCGAGGCAGACGCGGAAAGGCTCGAGGCCTGCGAAGCCGAAGCGGCGAGGCTGGCGGCCTGAGCAGACGACGCGCTGTAGGCAGCGGCCGAGGCGGAGAGGGATGCAGCGGCGGAGGAGGAAGCGCTGTAGGCAGAGGCGGAGGCGGCGAGCGAAGCAGCAGCGGCGGAGGATGCCGTGTAGGCGGAAGCGGAAGCAGAGGCGGCAGCGGCGGACGAAGCACTGTACGCAGAGGCGGAGGCGGCAAGGGAAGAAGAGGCCGCGTTGGGGTTCAGGACCGACGAGACACTGCTCGCAACGGGGTTGACGGCCGACTGGGCGACAGAGACGACGCTGCTCGCCTGGCTGGCACCGCCACCAAGAGCAGAGACGACGGCGCTAGTGGCGACAGCTGCGAGGGATCCGACAGCGCTGGTAAGACCACCAACGAAACCACCGACACCACCGTTCGCAGACGATGCGGCAGCGGCGGCGGAAGCGGACGCTGCGGCCGATGCCGAGGCGGCAAGGCTCGACGCGAGGGAAGCGGATGCCGAGACGCTGGCGGCGATAGACGAAGATCGGGAAAGCGAAGCAGCGATCGAAGCGACGTTGGAAGCCGAAGCGGCGAGGGAAGACGACACGGAGAGTGAGTTGGCAATCGATGCGGCGTTGGCAGCAGAGGTAGATGCCGAGGCAGCGGCAGCGGACGCGGAAGCGGCGAGGGACGCAGCGTTGGCAGCGGACGCGGACGCAGCGGCGGAAGCGGCACCAGCGGCAGAGGCCGAAGCGGAGAGGGAAGCAGCGTTGGCAGCTGACGCCGAGGCGGCGAGCGAGGCAGCGCTGGCAGCGGAAGCCGAGGCAGCGAGGGAGACGGAGTTGGCAACCGAGGCCGAGGCGGCGAGGGACGCAGCGTTGGCGGCAGATGCCGAGGCCGCGAGCGAGGCGCTCAGAGACGAGGAAGCAGCAGCGGAAACGGCACGGCTGGCCGAAAGAGACGCGGCGACGCTGGCAGAGACACTGGCGGAAACACTGGCAGAGACCGAGGCGGCGACGCTAGCCGAGGCAGCGAGGCTCGCCGCGTTGGCGAGACTGGCAGAGGCGGAAAGGCTCGCAGCCTGACTGGCCGAGACCGATGCGGCGTAGCTCACAGAGTTGGCGATGCTGACAGCGACCGATGCGGAAAGGCTCGCCGAGTTGGCAGCGCTAGCCGATGCGGCGAGACTGGCGGAAGCGGCGAGACTGGCAGCATTGGAGGCGCTGATCGAGGCAGCAACGCTGGCGGCAGCAGCGGAGCTAGCAGCCTGGCTGGCAGAGATGGAAGCGGCGATGCTGGCCGAGTTGGCAATGCTAGCAGCGACGGAGGCTGAAACGCTGGCCGCGTTTGCAGCGCTGGCCGAGGCGGCAAGACTGGCAGACCTGGAGGCGCTGGCCGAGAGACTGGCCGACTGGCTGGCGGAGGCAGAGATCGAGTTGGCGACCGATTGACTGAGCGACTGAGAGGCGGAAAGACTCGCCGAAGCGCTGGCGGAGGCAGCAACCGACGACGAGTAGGACGAGTAACCAGTGTTCTTCCAGGCGTACAGGTAAAGGGTTCCACCGCAGGTCTCGGCCGAGTTGCCGCCGCAGGGCGTGGCGCAAAGCGAGTCGAGGACGGGGAGAGCGACCAGCTGGATGTTGGCGCAGTGACATTGGGTTCCACCCTCAAGACCAGCAACGGTGTAGCCGGCCGAGCCACAGAAGTCGAGACACGTTTCGATGGTCATGTCGGCTG
This sequence comes from Saitozyma sp. JCM 24511, assembly GCA_001600855.1. Taxonomy (NCBI): domain Eukaryota; kingdom Fungi; phylum Basidiomycota; class Tremellomycetes; order Tremellales; family Trimorphomycetaceae; genus Saitozyma; species Saitozyma sp. JCM 24511. The sequence continues at coordinate 1,275,778 of BCLC01000004.1, read as the reverse complement.
CGACTTTCGAGGCAGCAGACAGCAATGTGCCGACCGCGTCGAGGTAACATCCTGACGCGGTGAATCCGTGGAGATAAGTCCCCGAAGTGGTAGTTCGCTTCTCCGGGGTGTTGTTGAGCTGTCGAGCGAGCTCCTGATGGGAGCTGCCCTGACGGCCCCATCGGGCGTCAACGAACGGCGACACAGTCGCCGCCGCGAGGAGGAGGAGCGTGGTCTTCATCGTGTTCTTTCCCCGAGTGCGAGTAGCAGTGCGCGGGAAGAAAGATGGAGGTGGAGAATGAGGATGTGGGGTGAGTGGTCCCCGTGTATGTGTGGGAGGAGAGTGCTTGCGAGGAGATCGGAATGAACGGGAGTCTCTCGAAGACTGATGTGGGGCGGTGGGGCGGTAGGTGGGTGGGTGGGGTTTAAGAAGGGCCGGGGGATCGGATCGAGGATGGGCATCCCACCTGACCCAGAGCTCCACATTATATACGTCAAAGCTGCGACCATTGCGAACCATCGCAACCATCGCAAAACCGGTGCGACCACTTGGTGTGCATGCATGTCTCAGAACACGACCAAACCCTTTCCGGCCAGACGCAGGGGGTCTTTTGAGATGGCCGCCCGGACTGATCGTCCGCAAGCCGACGTTCGAGGTCCAGGTCGAGTATCAGTTCAATTAGTCGATCAGGTCCCAGAGGCTGACGACGTCAGTGAGTCTGACGATGGAACAGGACGAGGTGAACCGGCTGGACGACATGACATGCACCAGCTGAAAGCCTGAACAAGGTGAATCGGAATCGGCTGGACGAGTTGATCTCGACCAGTAGGGCGACGAGGAATGTGAGGATGATCGACCGACAGACTCAATTCCAAGAAATTCAAAATTAAGGTTACCGGACCCTTCCGGTTGTATGCCGTTACTCCGGCAGGCGCGACCCAGCGGACTGAGACCTGCAGGCGATCTCTCAGGGCCAGCTGCGTGTGCTCATCGACAGGGGCAGCCACACGCAGGGCAAAAGCTCTTCATTCCTGCGCTATCACATGCATGGATCGAGTAAGGATGATTTGGCAGAAGGTCAAGTGGGGTTGTGTCGTGTCTCACTTCAAAGCGGCATCCCGGGCCAGCTGCTACGCCACTTCCGGGTCGGCTCAGCCACATTTCCCCAATGTGGCAGTTGTGGCTGAATGTGGCGGAGAGCCGAGGCCGCCAACCGCTGATTACACCGAGACAGTAATAGAAGCTTGTGATCAGCCCATCCCCGCCTGGCTTTCTGCCCAGCGCAGCGCGCCCAGGTAACATTACATTAGGTGCACAGGGTCTCATCAATCGATACCGCGATGCATGTCATTGTCTGAGCCCGAGTTCTCTAGGTGGTCCAGGTCTAAGCCCCGCTCGGCTTTGGGCTTGGACTTGCAAGTCCAGTTATCCAAGTGAGACTCACTCTACCCAAGCAAACTCTAATACTTGTAATCCTCCATGCGCTCGAGCAGCTTCACGCCCTTGGGGTTCCAGCCGAGCCACTCCTGGGTCAACGCGCTCGTGGCGCCGCCGGACATCTTCAGCATGTGGGTGAGGAAACCGAAATGCGCAGCCGCCTCGTCCGCGGAGACGCTCTTGACGGGGACGCCCAATTTGTTTCCAATAAACTCGGCGATGTCTTTGGTCGGGACGCCCTCGTCGTACACAGCGTGAAGCACCGCGCCCTTGGGGATCGCCTTACTCTTGTCGATCGCGAGCACGTAGACCGTGGCAGCAGGCACGACGTCGCAGGCCGACCAAACGTTCTTGCCCTCCCCGACGTAACCGGCAAAACCTTTCGCCTTGGCGATCGCGATCTGACCGCTGATGAAGGGGTGTTCTTTCGCCGGACCGTGGGTGATGGGAGGGAGCCTGACGTTGAGGGCCCGCACCCCCTTGTCGATGTAAGACGTCGTGAGCTTCTCGTTCAGGCCGCGAGCGCCAAAGCCTTCGATCATGGGTTTCCCCGAGAATTCGTCAGGGCCATCGGCGCCGAAGATCCCCCCCGTGTTGATGAATGTCTTGCCCGAACCGATCAACGCGTCGCACATCGCCGTGATCGCCGCCTTGTCCTGCTCGATGGCAAGCATATACTCGCCAGTAGCGAACGCCTCGTGGTTGAACGCGCAGTGGATCGTCGCGTCCGCCTCACTCGCAGCCTTGGCGATCACCTCGAGATCGGTATGCTGGCCCCGCACCGGAGTTACACCGAGAGACTTGAGCTTCTCCGCCGAGGCATCGGATCGAGCCAAGCCGAAAACGGTGTGGCCCTGAGGGACGAGTTGCCGGACGATCTCCGAGCCGACCAGGCCAGACGCGCCAGTGACGAAGACCTTCATGATGATGGTTGGGGTGAGGTTGAGGATGAATGTGCGGCAGTGATGGAGTAGTACGAGTGAATGATCCTAGTCTGTCGGCTGTGCTGTGGGTGCTTGATGCATGCGATATGCATCCACAGTGTCCACTACCAACGCTGATATACCTTACTGGCCACCTCGGGCCTCGGGCACGACTCGGAGATGATGAGCCGGTCACGTGATTCTCACCTATGACTCATTATAGTCGCCGACGGTCATGGCTGAGCCTCGGCGACTAGCACTGTCCAAAACCGCAACCGTAGTCTAATCTCGTGTCGCGGGCACGGCCAAGCATGACCACATCTGTGGAGCCTCGGCGATAGCCATTGGCAGGCGGTAAATCCCTCCCCGAAGCCCAAAGCAAGTACTGATAGATGATACCAATGCATGCCGTCTCAAGACATCTGAAACACCAGAACATGCTCCCTCGATGAAACGATCAGTATGGAAGTCCTCCATCGCCTGCACCTCCGGGCTCGTCGAGGTCCTTGTAGCTGACCCGACCCCTCCTCGCCCTTGGGTCCTCACCACCAGGTGGAGCAGGCGGTAATGGTAACGGACTGGCAGACGCAGAGGCATCCTGCTGCGCATATCCACCCATTCGATCTGCCAATCCCCTGCCTGCCGAACCCATCACGCCTCCACTGCCCATGCCCATGCCCATGCCCGTCCCACCCATACCGATCCCTTGCGGCCCTCCACCTCCACCTCCACCACCACCCCCGGCCATCTGCATCATCATGGCCTGCTGCATCTGCATCATCATCATCATCTGCTGCTGCATCATGCCAGCGTTCTGTCCCCCTCCGTTGGTGAAACCACCTCCGCCAACGGCACCGCCGACAAAGGCAGGGTTGAATACGCCTTGTCCGGGGATCACAGCTGGGGGAAGTGTCGGAAGACGATCGTCCACAGCCGCCGGAGTCTGCAGCGTCGCAGGTAGATGCTGAGGGTCGAGGACAAAGTTGTTGAGCGTCTGGAAATCATCCAGCTTGGAGTTGACCACTTCCGGGTGCTTGACCGTGATGTGCTTGATGACGAACTCGGGAGCTCGGAAAAGCTTGTTGCACTCCTTGCACCGATACTTGCTTGCCTCCTCCTGCTTGATGGCCGGCGCAGTGAGCTTGCGTGTTTCCTCCTCAATATCCCGTCCTCCATAGTCCACCACGTCCACGGCGTCGATCAGAGGTCGGATCTTGTGATCGAGCGACTCGGACCACTTCTCGTCATTCGACTTTTGCGCAAACACCTTCTTTGACCGTTCTCTCCCCCCACCCTTGTCTCCCTCCGCTTCGGGTTCCCGCTGATCGCGATCGCGTTCGCGATCCCCATCACGTTCACGTTCACGCTCCTCGGCATCGGCCTTCTCCTCCTTGTCCCCGTTCTCCTCCGCAGGCTTCTCCGAGCTCAACGTCTTGCCAGTCTCTCCTTCGGCAACCGCCTCCGGCACCTCCGGCACCACCTCGAGCTCTCCCTCGGGCTTAACATCTGGGTTAGGCCGGAGGTGGGAAATGCACTTGCGTTGCAGCTCTTCGGGGAATGACATTGGGGCGACACAGTAGTAGCACGTCGAGAGGCCGTCGCGGAGATAGGAGATCCAGTGATCGAGAATGAGCTTAGCCTGCGGTCGAGTCAGCTACTCGGAAGTCCACGTCAATGGACCTGGCTCACCTTGCGAATCCTTTGCTCCTCGCTCAGGTCCTCGCTGAGCAGACCTTCATGCTCCAATAACCGTCCAATGTGATCCTCCACCATGTCACTCCCCTTCTCTCTCAAGCCCGCCACCTTGTTCTCGTCTGCCTTGTCCCCTTCTGCCGGCTGATCTTCCCCCTCCTTGACTTCCGCCTCGTCATCTCCGAGAAGCTCCTCCTCGAGCCGGACCGCCAAGAGTTTCGCCTTCTCGCCGTCTTGCAAGAGTCGGTTGAGGGTATTCGCGATCGGCGCAGTGACCCGGACGCGACCGACAGTAGGGGACAGGTTGACGGTCATGTGAAGGACAAAGTTGTCAATCTGGTCGGCTCAGCACGCGTATACCGCGAAGAACAGCCATCGAGGTGGAATCGCAGGCTCACCTTGGAGTTGTCTAACCGCTCGACGACCTTTTCCACGTCGACACCATCGGCGAACTGAGCCCAAGCAACTCGATGGAACGCCTTCTTCGCAGAGGGCTCAGCCAGGGCGAGATACTCGAAGCCTTCCTCTTGCGCAAAAAGCTGCCCGATGTCAGTACTATTCCTGACACATGTGAGACCGCGACGCACCGCTTCGAGCTCCTTCCTACTGATCGTCGGGGGCACCGTCTTCACAAACACTTGCCTCTCCTTTGGAGCGACCTCGACCCGTGCCGCTTCCTCGGTTGGCGCAGTATCTCCCAGTGCGCGATCAAGGCCCTCTGGCTCCTCGTGGTCAGAGTATCGCCGCGAGCCGCCTGACTTCTTCTCGGGATCCTCTGCTCGCGTCAGCGCTGCAACCTTACTCCGCACCCGAGATGCAGTTGTCTCACCGGTCATTTCGAATGACACCGCGTCGTGCTCCCCTGCGCGGAGACCGTCGAGGTACTTCTCCACAGTCGGTACTCGACCTTGACGATTGACACGTCGACGGAGAGCAACGAATTCGGGGAGGTGCGAATACCGCTCCTGGAACCAAGGAGACGCTCGGTGGGAGAGGTAAAGGGCGAAGAGCTGATGCCAATTTAGCTCATCCCACCTCTTCACGTAATGCTCCGGCGAAAACTCACCTGGCGAGAAGTGTATTCCTTCCTATATCGCTCGTATCGCTTGCCCATTCCCACCTTTTCCTTGGTGGCCGACTCGGGCGCAGTCCCCTCCTCTATAGCCGCCTTGACGCGACGCAGCTCCTCCTCGTCCGCTTTGGCCGTTTGAGGGTGCGATGCCCGAAACCACTCTGCGAATTGACGGAAGTTGAGGAGATACTCCAGGGATGCCGGGTCGGGTAGAGAGGTCGAAGGACCGGGGAAACGGGAAGGTGATGGGGAGCGGAGTCGGGGTCGATGTGATGGGCCAAGAGGAGACGGCGAGCGACGTCGCTTGGGACGGTCTTCCAGAGTCAGCAGGTTGCACAAACATGTGGGGACCATGAAGGCAACAGATACAAGAGCGGGAGCGGGCAGCGGGCGCACGAGCACGAGCACGGTCTTGCGAGACACGCGGCGTGAACGATGGACTCACCCCAGTCATCCTCCCAATGCGGAGGTCTTGCCCTCCTTTCCCACTCGTCACGCTCCCTCCTATCCCATCGCTCTTCCGCTTCCAGATCAAGATCTCGCCGCGGGAACTCCCTCACGTCCCGCCCATCGTACATGTCCGGACGGCCGTAGCGGTCGTCCCGCATCGGTGGTGGAGGCAGCTCGTGGTGTCTGTGTGGGATCGGAGCGAAACCACCTCGCGAGAACCCGCGGAGCTCGGCCTCGCGATCACGTTCGTCCATAATGCGCCGCGAAAGGAAGTGAGGTTTGACCGTTGACCGACGCGATCTAAGAGTGGTTGATCAGAACGCGCCCGTGGTGAGAGACGCTGCCGCCACGTGAACGTGATGTGCGCGCGCGCGACTTGAACTCACCAGAGGGGACGTCTCAGAGTCAATTTCAACCCTCCCGTATGTCCAAAACGGTTCCTAAGAGACCTGTAAAGTAAATCAAGGAGGACGGTGCGCGGGTGGAAGAGCAGACGCCGTGGTGAGGTTGATTGAGCCGAGGAGGTCGCGTCGGGTCATGGCGAGGCAAAGCAAAGAGGAACTGATGAGCGACTGTTTCGATGCGGAGCTGAGACGAGAGTATGTACCTTTTGTGTAGAAGTGAAGAGCCTGCGTGTTGCTCCCCAGCGAGTCTGAGGATGAAGAAAGGAGAGGAGATGGGAGGGTTGGCTCAATCAACCGGTTAAGCGCCCGCATCTGGCTGTGACAGGACGGAGGCAAGTAGGCTTCGGGAATTCGGCGATACGACTGTGTGGCGTGAGTCAGGTGGCGGAGGTTTTGCCGACCTCCGCCAGTAGGGTGCTCGGCATTTCGGCAATTTGAACCAGTGGCAGGCCGCACACAGTCCCCCGGTCGCTCCCCGGACCGGGTGTGCGTCACCTTACCGGGGCCACACCGGGGCGGTTGGTTGGACTGTGGTTGGGAATGTCCCACCCACCCGTGCTCCTCGTCTCCACCTATTACTCTCTCAACTCTCTCCACTATCTCAATAAGCACCCCTCATCATGCCGCTCCGACCAGCTGCATCGTTTGTCGCGCCTCTTGCGCAGCGCGTCTCACTACCCCGCGCAGCTCCAATCGCCTTCCGCTCCCTTCACGCCTCCCCCATCCGCTCGGCCCCGCCTCCCGCCGCTCCGCCCAACGACGAGGCCGACGACCCATCCAAGGGCAGCACAGGCTTCCTCGGCGTGAGTGACGCGGCGACTTCCCCTACCATCCCCTACCCTTCTGCTCCCGGTTTAGACTGCCCCCGCTGATGCTCTTCGCAGGCCATCTTCTACGGCTCCAAGCAGGCCAAGGAAGAAGGCCTCGTCAGTGACCATGACCAGCAGGGCCAGCACTCGAAACTCGTCGGCCGCGGCAAGTACGTGCACGAAAAGGTGACCCACGCCGTCATCCCATCCCATCGGGAGGAGTACCTCCAGGTCGCCGAGAAGCTCTACCGACACATCATGGACCGCGGACACGAGCTCGGAGGTGTCAAGCTCACAGGAAGCTGGGAGACGGTGATCGGCTCGGTGGGGGACTTCACGCACATCCTGGAGTATGAGGGGTACAAAGGGTTTGACGCGGCGATGACTGCTTTCAGGGGTGACAAGGTGGGTACCAACCCGGTGGTTCGGTAGTCCGGTGGTCCGGTGGTGCGGCCGTTCTCAGAACTCGAGCGCGGTCCTTCTCACCGCTCCCGTGGTCGCTCTGCGCCGAGTAGGCAAAGGAGTCCCCTGATGACTGTGTGACTGGATAAGCTTCTCTCCACCCCTTGTCATTCCTCCGAGTCCCCACCTCGTGTCCCAGATCCAGACTCCCCTACATCTTGGCCCGCGCTGACCGCTTCACCCTCTCCAGGAACTCCAATCCCTCGCCGCCTCCCTCCTACCCCACCTCGTTTCCCGCCAGCACCAGATCGTCCAAGAGTTCTCCTTCTGGCCATCGTCTCCCCCGCGAGACGCGGGATATACCGACGGCGGCGTCTTCGAGATGCGGACGTACGAGCTCATGCCGGGCAAGCTCCTCGAGTGGGAGGGCGCGTGGAGGAGGGGCCTCGAAGCGAGGAGGCGGTTCGTGGTTAGTCGACGCGGCTTCTCGGGGTATCAGCACGTCGACCACGGCTTGGCCTGTGCTCCCGCCAAGATCATTACAGCCGAGAGCTCAGTGGCTGGATCTGTGATGGCCCGGTTTGTCTCGACGGGGATTGCTTGCTGACGATACTCGAAGCAACCCGTCGGCGCGTTCTTCTCCCAAGTCGGCCAGCTACACGAAGTGCACCACATCTGGCAATACCCGTGAGTGATATTCGCCTTACACCACCGTCCGAGTGGTGCGATCCTTCCTCCCCGTCTTTCCCTCCGTCTGCGGTTGATCCTTCCCTCCGCCTTCGGCCCTTCCGTTGCTCGGTCTCTTTCTCCAGTCATGCCTCGCTTCCAACTTGTACGACAAGCGGGAACACGAGCCCGTCACGTGCGCAACGCGAGCCCGCTGACCCGCGCTCAGCGACATGGACACCCGCAAGCACACACGCGAGCAAGCATGGTCCGTCGGCAGCTGGAGCGACACAGTCCAGGAGGTACGTCGGGCGATCCACGATCCCCAACTCCCCAAGCCAATCGAGGGCTTTCGGTTCGTTGGACGTCGCGCTGACGTTTGGGTCACAGACTGTCAAGTTGACGAGGAGCATGAAGTCGACGATCATGAAGCCCTGTCCGTGGAGTCCTCTCCGATGAGCGGGCCGCGGCGGAACGCTGCGTCAAGCGGAGTCAATCAGAGCATGACGAGTCAAGCTCGAGAGGCAAATCGGTTTGAGATCGAGGCGAGCCAAAGGGACGCACTCGCCAGAGAAGCAGTCAATCATTGGGCGAAAGCTGCGGTATGGGCCTCGTTTGTAACACATTGATCCAGGATGCAGTCATGCCATAAGCTACAGTGTCGAGCGGCGTGATGCGGAGGCCCGTAGGCAGTGGAGGGGTACAACAAGGGTATCAGAAGGGTACAACAAGGCTACAACAAGGGTGCGACAACGGTACGGCAACGGTACAACAAGGCTACGACAAAGGTATAGCACGGGTACAACGAGAACGGTGACAGGCACTGCGAGACGACTTCAGACTCCCCGACAAGCCGGACTGATATGGCCCATGACGCCAATGCCACCTCGGTCTGAGCCGCGGCGAGTCTTCAGCTCTCGCAAACCTGCTCGTCCCCATCAGGCTCCCTCCGCCGCTGGGTCCGCTGGCTGGCGCGGCTCCGGCGGCGCCGGCGTCTCAAGGGTTCCGACGGCTCAAGTGGCTCCGGTGGCTCGGCTCGCTCCGCTCGCCGACGCTGCGCCACCCTCCACCGCTCATCCTCCTTCACATCCTCCAATACGGCCCAAACGTCGCTTGCCCACCCACTAGCCTTCTCCCGCAGGCTCACCAGCCGCCGGGATAACTGCCATCGCGGCGGCATGCGCTCGAGCTCGGAGTCCACCGCGCGGACAAAGCGGAGGAAGTGGGACGAGTCGACTTCTTCTGGAGGTGTCAGCGGGGTGCGGGTGGTGAGCGTACGGACGCACGACCACATGGCGGAGGGAATCGGGCCAGGGAGCGGAGGGTATACGGGAGAAAGCGAAGTAGTAAGGTGAGGGAATGAGCGTTGGGAAAATCAAGAGAAAGAGAACTGGCCAAGCGGGTTTGGGGAAATGACCAGCAGAGGGAAGCCGAGGCAACGGGGGAGTCGATTGCGAGGAGAACGATTAATGGCGAGACATGGAAAGCAGGCGGTCGGCGCGACGACCAAACAGGAGAAGCAAAGCTACGAGGACCCGATGATCACAAGTGATCGCCACACCGACATACTCAGCAGATCCACGTCGATCGGGCCGCCCCTCTCCAGCTCGCCAAAGTGCGCAATCACAGACCGATGGGCGGCTTTGGCCAAATGCGCGCAGTCCAGGAGCTCGGCGAGTGTGGCGTCCTGCGTGAGTTAGCGGGATCGAGGGGTGCGTAAACCGAAGCGAGTAGTGACCGCATGGAATGATGAGTTGATGGTTGGATGGGTTGATGTTGAATCACGAGGATGTCGACTGAGGAAGACAAGAATCCGGACGAGAACGTGGAAGTGGATGTGAACGCGGATGTGGACATGGACAAGGACGTAGATGTGGACGTGGACGAGGGACGCATGTCCACCAGTGCAAGTGAACTCACCTTCTTCGGACTAGCGATTGGCCGATGATCACCATGAGACGCCTCGGAGCGAGACGCCTCGGAGCGAGACGCCTCGGAGCGAGACGCCTCGGAGCGGGGGCGGGGCTGCGACGGCGCAAACGAGTCGAGGACTCTGCGGATCTCTTCGCGGAGCTACGGCGAGGCGTTAGGCACGGACCACGGCGACGGCTACTATACGGAGCATGCTGGCTCATAGTACAATCGGATGATCGAGTTGAGTGCAGATCGTGCGAGAACGGGGTACGCTGGTACACAAGTGCGGTGGGGTGGGGTTAACGGAGTGAGAGTGAAAGTGGGTGCGCCCGCAGTGATGTGGTCGAATCGCCACCCACCTCGTGGATACTGGTCACGGTCAGACCGCTCGTGTCCCTCGTGAGCGTACACAGCTCCTTGGCGAGGATGAGCGCATAGTCATAGTTCTCCCTCTGGCGGAACGGCGCCAGAGGCAGCGCATAGTCCTCGAGAGGCTCCACGGGGGGTTCGTCGCGGCGTTGGTTCGTTTCGCATTCGGGCTCGTATCCGGGTTGGAATTGGTAGCTGTACTCGTCGTAGTCATACGACGGTTTCTTGCCATGTTTGTGATAGCGATCGTGCTCAATGTCGTTGTCGTCGTATACATGGTCACGTCCGTGATCGGCTCGATGGCGATCAGTGCCGCTTTGGGGCACTTCTGGTGGACGATCAGACCTGGTTCCTCGGCCAGACTCCGGTTCGGGCGAAGAGCAGTTCGTAGGTGGTTCGGGCAACGGCTTGTCCCTCGATGCAAGGGGAGATACCGACGCGATAGAGGCTAGCGGAGAGGCCGAGGCGGACGGTGAGAACGAGACAGTAGGCGATTGGGGAGCGTACACCGACGCCACCGACGCCGCCCAGTCGTCGCCTAATGGAAGCGGAGGGAGGAGGTAGGCCACATATCTCCCCGGTTGGGCTTGCTTGGGCGAGGGACTCTGGACTTCTCGAGGTGACGAGCCAGAGGCGACTTGGGGCGGCGGCGGCTGGGGAGAGCGCCGAGTGGTGAATAGGTGCGGAGGGGAAGGCCAGGTCGAGCCCGCCAAAGGCCAGGACGGGCGGGTCATGACGCTATGACATGGGTCGGTGGTTCAGCGGGGCTGAGATTGGTCGGATGGGACTGTATACACCAGTCGACGAGAGTCACTCGACACTAGGAGGGGTTGGCGTTGTATGTTTCCAGCTCCAAATACGACCAAAGAGAGGAAACGACGGATGAGCGGACGCGCCGAATCGTAGTGTACGAGTACATGTACTGTATGTACCGCATCGCACACGAGCCGCCCTATGTACTCGCACAGTATCCGCTTTTGCACTCCGCGGAACCCCGACTCACCCCGACTTCGACGCGTGCGAACAACGCAGAGCGAGCTTATTGCTACGACAAACTTGAGCATGCTCACCCTCGCCAGACGCTCCGTCCTTCCCACGGATCAGGTTCCCGCGGCTACGACGACGACAAAGCAGTGAGAGGCCGACGCGACTGGTTTTGATTGCCACCATTTATACTGTTAAGTGAGTGGGGGAAAGTGGGGGACAGTCAACGATGCGTACGGTGACGGGGGTGAGGGTCGTGCGGGGTTGAGTCACCTTCCACCGTCCCCCATCCTCTCCAGCTTCCTCTTTCTCCTCCTCGTCCTCTTCTTCATCTTCCTTCTTCTCGTTATATACGTGTCCGTGAGCATCCTCTCCTTCTCGCCAGTCGCGCACAATCCACACGAGCTGCGTGAACACAGGTCAGTCATGCCCCCACTTACGTTTCCGTCGTACATCCCCTACCTCCCGCACGAGCGGGAGAATGATCGGCGTTCTTCTCCACAGTCCACGCGGGTGGCGAATCCCCCTCTTCATGTCGCTCGCCCCGGCTTCAGACGCCCTCTTCTGCTTTGTCACTTTCAATCACCCTCGCAGCTCCAAACCTGTGCCCAGCTAACCCCGGCTACCACCCCCTCTTACCTCCGGCTCCAGCCCTCACCCCGCAGCTCCTGCCAGGCTGCTCGACCCCGTTCCGCTGACCCGCTGACCTCCCTTAGAGCTGGCCAGTCACTCCTATCCTCCATTCCTTCCTTCCCTCCTCCCGTCTCGACCGGTCATTCATTTTACTCGTTCCGCAGACCGTGATTTTCCGCCCTCTCTCTCTCTCTTCCCTCGCACACCATCCCTCCCTGTCCTCTTCCCTGTTTCCCTCCCGATCCGTTCCCTCGCAATGTCCGAACCCATTCCCCAGCTCAATTTCCCCCGTCACCGTGCGAACCCGTTCTCCAACGTCGATCTACCCACGAAGAAGCCCCAAGTTACCCAAGGAAACATATACACCCGCCAGCAGTCTTCGGGAAGTGGCAAGCCCCGTCAACCAGGTCAGTCCGGTCAACCCGGCCAGTCGGCTCCCACCTCCAACAGAACGGGGTCGTGCGCGACGACCCATCGTCCCCCCGGCGCATTCGGATCCCCGTCCAAGCTCAAGGACACCAAGTCTTCTCTCCGCCCTCAACATGAGCAGCCAGGTTCTACCTTATCCACCCCGAATCGCCCCCAAGGTGCTACCACCGCGACGGTTCCGCCCCAGCAGTCGACGGGCTCCCATCACGCACCCGAGGAGAGGTCTTCTGTCTCCCGCTCCAAGAGCATGAAAGGCGGAACTGGGAACGGAGGTGGAGCGGGCAACGACGGTGGCGCGGGGTTCAAGCAGGATCCCGATGCTCTTGACGTAGCGGCCTCGGGAAACGCGACGGGGAACCGCCAGGCCTCCTTCCAAAGTCAAAGCTCTTCCTTCCAGAACTCCTTCCAGAAGCCTTCCACCCGCACCTCCGCTCCGGCCACTGCTCAGCCCTCCAACTCGATAAACTCGATGGCTTATTCCGATCCTGCGCCGCCGCAGGACTCTCATCCGGATCCCGGTCGACAGCCTTCTCAACACGCCCATTCCCATTCATCCCGCCCTACCTCGGATCGGTACTACGAGTACCGCGCCGTCGATCCGCGCACCAAGGAGGAAGTTGCCCACCACGACGCACGCCAGGCGGCACTCTTCAGCTCCGACGAGATCCCTCAGGCCGCGAGCGAGCGAAAGCGTTCTAACGTTCCTCCACCTGCTGGCCACCCTGGCCCGATCCAAAGTCAAACCGCTTCAGACGTCTTTGGCCAGGTCGGTCCCGGTCAGACTCTGCCTCAGCAGTACTCTTACGACCCACCAGCATCGCACGCTCAACGTGATGTGAAACCATTTCCCGACAGCTCCAACCACAACCAGTCTTCCTACCCCGAGACCAATTTCCGTACTCAGGGAGCGCACCAGCTTGCTCAACCTCAGCTCCCCGCCTACGCACCTCATCACCCTCGGCCGGTCGCTGCTTCAGAGCATCTCGCGATCAAGCAGGAACGCCACTCCGATACGACTTTGCTTCCTACCGAGCGCGAGCGGTCCTCGAGTCTCTCTGTTTCTTTTCATGGCCAGAACTGGGTGGGGGCACTTGGAGATCCGGCGGAAGAGACCACTCCGATGTGGAAGGCGATGCAGATACAGGAGCAGCACTTCCAGAAGCAGATCAACAAACTTGTCAGTTACTCTCACACCATCGACTGTTTACGTCCTCCCTGCTAGCCGTAGCAGTGAACAGCCAGGATGACAGGGTAGCGCTGACCCGTGCTCAGGCGACGGAGAAGGATCAACTCCGTGTCGAGCTCAATCGCAAGGAAGAGGCAAGCGCCCACACTGCGGATCAGCTGCAGGAGTCAAGAATCAAGAATCTGAACCTCGAGAAGAAGTTTGACGAGGCCAACCGGGCCAAGGAGGACATGGGAGTTCGCGCGAGAAAGACTCTCGATACGATGAAGAGGCGGTGAGTGGTCTCACACTGTGACCACCATGCTGCATCTTCCGCTTTGCCTCTCTCGTACTCGTCTCCTCTCCTCCACCTGTTCTTGCGGAAGGCTGATCCTCTTCGCAGGGTGGAGTCTCTCAATGAGAGGGTTCGAGATGTGAATAAGACGGTGGAGGACGGGAGGAGAATCGATGACGATAAGCTTGAGGACATCAAGGACGACCTCAAGACGTTCAAGGAGGATCTCAAGACTCTTCGCGAGGGCCCTGATGGTGAGAGGTTCTGCATGTTTGCTGTACCAGATGCGGGGTGGGGTCAATCACGACTCAAGACAAAGCTGACCACTGTCGTGAAGGTTCTGAGGGCCTTCTTGCTAAGTATGCTCAAGCTGTCAATGCGCTTCGTGATTCGCAGAAGCTGTGCAAGGAGCTCCTCGACGCGCGAGATGGCCTCGCGAGCAAGCTGAAACTGGGTGGGTTCAAACTCCAAAACTTCTCACCGGATCAGAAGCCCGGTTACTCCCTTGCTTCCACTCCTCGGCTCGTGGGTGCGACAGAATAGCTGATCATCGTGCAGAAGAGGAGTCCGTCGAGAGATACAGGCGACAAGTTCGCGCCGTGAGCGAGGATGGAAAGAAGGATAGGGAGCGAGTGTGAGCTTCAGTCCCCGTATTTTATGAGTTACGCTGCGGCGCGCTGAGACTGAGTAGGGCGGAATTGGAGAACCAGTTGAAGGAGAAAGAGATCAAGTTGGAGGAGAGGATGCGGGTGACAAAGGACCAGTGCGAGGCGTGAGTGTATCCGGATCCCTGATGATACAGTACGAGCACTGCTGTATTCGACGCCGATGACTGATTTCATTCGTAGCCTGGTTGAGCAACTGCAAGACGCCTTGCCGGGTCGGGAGGCACTACAGCGCAAGGTGAAGGAGCTTGAGCACGAGCTAGCTCTGCGAGACCTCGAGTAAGTGGTCATTCTGCCAGTTCCCATCTCGCGGTGATCCTCACTTGCGGAGAGATAGGAAGAAAGTGTGAGTGTGAATGACAAGGACTGATCCGGCGCAGTGCCACGAAGGCGGCGGAGGATAGAGCCAAGCTTGAAGACCTGCAACAAGAGCTCGAGGCGTATATCAATGCGTTCAAATCGCTTAACGTCGATGTCAACAGCCAGGAGGATGAGCTAGGAACACTGCCCGAGCTCGTGCAAGGCGCAATGAAGCAGATCAAGGCGGATCATGTTGGCGAAGTGGCGACCTGGAAGGCCAGGGTGAACGTCGCGGCGGATCAGATCGCAAGGTGGGTTCAGCCGATCTGTGAACCCTGCACAAGTACAGTATTAGTCGTGCCACACCATCATGCGGTGACCGTCGCTAGTGATCTCGAGTTCGGATGGGCTGATCCAGTAGCCTCGCCGCCGAGCTCAAGGCGACTCAGCAACAGCTCGAGAGCTCGAAGATCCAGGCCGACTCGGCTATCGCCAAGGAGCTCGCGAAGGCCATGGGGTTCACGAGCGAGAGGGCAAAGCTGGAACATGACAAGGCGCGACTCGAGAGGGAGCTCGACGAGTTGCGGGGCGAGTTGGGGCGCCTTCGGGAATCGATCGTCACTTACCGCGTGTCCGACCAGGTGAGAGGAACATGTACGGGGTTGGACGCGGGGCTTTGGATTGCGTTAACGGGCAACAGGCCTTGAAAGACGAGGTCACAGCCGCTCAGGCGGAAGCGACGGCCGCAAGAAAGGATCTCAAGGCGAGTGCTGGTTCCTGTTTTGAAGGGTCCTACAGTATGAGTGGGCCCGATGAAAGCGCGTTTACGTGAACTCACTCCGTCTAGGATGGGATCAAGAGAGAGCAAGACTTCACGACGACCGTCACCGCTGCTTTGGAAGAGAAGCGAAAGGAAGTCATCAAACTCGAGGCGAAGATCACGGAGCTTCAGGTGAGAAGCTCCGAAACTGTGACTCTTGATCCGTAGACGACTAAATTTACGCGTCAGGAGGAGGTGAAGCGGAAAGACTCGGCTCTCGCTCTATCTCCGGGCTCAGCGGATGCTCGTGGAGAGCATGAGAGGCTCCTCTGCCAGGTGACTTCCTCTTACACACCCAGTCTCTTCGGCACCCGGGGTATGGCATTTGAAGCTGACGCGTTTGCAGAAGAGAGACGCCGAGGAGAAGGCTAGTCTACTAGAGAGCCACGTCAAAACGGTGGACTCACTCAGCGATTCTCTCCAGGCCAGGATCAGGGATCTAGAGACCGATCTCGGGAAGAGTAGGGAAGAGGTATGTACGGGTACAGTACGCGAGGAAACGGGTGGTGCGGGAAGGAGAATTGGGTGAAACTCTCCTAATGATGTTTAGATCGTGGAAAGAGACACACAGATCGCCGAGTTGAGTCCCACCCTCGAGGCGCTCCAGGTACGCTCCGACTGACAATCTCATGGTGACACTCGCCAGAGCCCACACTGAATACCACATAGGCCGGCCATTCGGAGGACAGTCCCCTCGATCGATCCCATGTCGCCAGGATTGACCAGAAACACGTCAAGCAGCTCGAGGCCAAGAAGCTGGGAATGGAGATGGCGCTCAAGAAAAGGTCTGCGGGACCTTCGGCGCTGGGCAAGGACGCGCAGGCGCAGGAGATCCAGGATCTCAAGAGGCAGCTGGCCGAGAGGGACGCGGAGATTGAGAAGATGAAGGAGCGGAGTGACAAGGAGAACGAGAATCTCAAGGAGTGGAACACGCTTCTGCAGCGGTATATGGCGGATCGGTCGGTGAGTCATGGGAGGGCTCGGTTCATCCTGGTGAAGGGGCGTTCGTAAGAGTTGACTGACAACGGAACAGACGCAGGAGGAATCAGGTGAGAGTGATTCGTACGATGAGCCAAAGATGGCATCAAGCATGACGTCGTCGAGCTGACGCGGCGCCTCAGAACTCATTGCCAAGGTGCAGCAGGACACCAAGGGTGAGTTCGGTATGCCAGTTGCCCGCTTCACCTGTCACGCGTATCCGTCATGCGAAGACGGCGCTGAGTCTCCTGATAGGCCGATGGGCGAAGGAGGATGCGATAAAGGGTAAGCGATACCTTCCTGGCTGCGTCTTGCATGATGGAGAGCGAGCTGACAGAGGCAGAGAACAGGATCTTCCATGTGAAGCGGTATCTTCCCGAACCGACCCAGAGGGATATCATGCTGATCCTGGGCAATGTAGCTCACCAACCAGCTCAAGAAGCAAAAAGAGAGGGCCGAGGGACTGCAGCTGGCCCTGGACCAGGAGAAGGGTCGAGTGGTAAGTCGACCCGACACTGTGTACCTCGGATCACTCCGCCACTCCGCCACTCCGAGACCACCCCGTTACCCGGTCACTCTGCCCCTCCCCATCGATCCATCCCTCTATCATCACGTCGACCGCGACGAGAGGAAATTGGTTGCCCTGTGAACTGAAAGGACTCCGCTGTAGCCTGTCGAAGAGAGCGGCGGGACGAAGAGGGCGACACTCCCCGTCAGGTCGGATGGGCAGCCGTCATCTCCTCTCTCGCCGGCTACTTCTAGTCCCGTCAAGAAGACAGCACTGGTGAGTCGTGGTCACCGCGGCTCACAGTTCATGCCCATCTACAACGACCGAGGTGACGTATCTTGCTGACGCCTTCAGGCTTCCTCGATCTCTGACTCGCTCGTTTCACCCGGCCCCAAGCGCGCCCTCAAGACGCAGACCGCAACCACGCCGAGCGAAGCTCAAACGGCGACAGGGACAGCTTCCTCCGGATCGTTGAACCAAGCCAAGAACAAGAAACGCAAGCTGGCCGCGCTCGAGCCGAGCGCCTCGACCGAGTCGGTGGACCCGCTGCATCAGCTTCTGCCGGGAGATCTGGGTGTTGAGGCTGAGGCTGAGGCGTATGAGCCGGGAGCCAAGAAGACGAAGGTGCGTGATGGTTTGGTGGTTCGGTGGTTTGGGCATCGCGGCAGGTTTCGAGGTTCAAGCTGATGGTGTGCGCGAGGCTCGAAAAATCCAATTCGACTGGAAAGACACCGACGACGAGCTCGAGAACGATGATGCGACGCAAGCGACGCAGTCGGCTCAAGACCATGAAGCTCAGCTGATCACGACCGCCACAACCTCGACCACGACCACTCGCACGCGGCCCCAGCGCAAGGCGAGTGACGCCGCCGTGATGTCGTCGAGGGCGCGCACGCTCTCGACGGATTCTGTGGAGATGCCGCCCTCCACGAACCCGGACAACAAGAAGGGCAGGGGCAAGGGGCGGGCCAAGGGGGCGAAGTGATTGCCCGGGCAGGGGAGGCGGGGTTCGGGTGACTGATCGGGGACCCGAAGACTCGGGACCGGGGGCTGTGCACTGACTCGGGTTTGACGTACTCACGCCGCTGTGGCTTACCGTTTCGCTGACACACGTTTACCCGTGGACTCGGAGTATTCAAGAGTCGCTGATGAACCAATATGTGAATATGTATGTAGAGAGTGACTCCCGTCGCTGGGTTCGCCGCGCCAATTGTGCGAGAGAAAGACGTCCGTCTATGATCCATGCATTGTGTTTATACATGTGATGACGGTGAAAGGTGGTCGTACCGCGTACGGAGCGTTGGCAAAGTCGCCACGAATAGACTCTGCGGATATCTTGGCGGGGACAGTGCAGCTCAGGGCGATCAAAAAGGCCAGCGGCCACGGCGTCGGCGTCGCCGCGTCGCATCATCGGAGTCGAAAGGCGGTGCAACGACAAACGACAAGGGAAAAGCCACACCTACACCTTCGAGTACACTGTGACGCTGTGCATTTCACCTACTTCCAAAGCGAGGCCGAGGACGCACGGCGAGGTGGTCGCGACGAGCAGCTACAAACCGAGCGGTGGACGGAGGGGTTGTGCCGGAGTTGGGATGCACGGGCCGACTGCAAGCTTGTGTTGATGATGTGCCTGGCAGGGTTTAGGGTAGTTGCTTTTGTGTTTTTGTTCCTGGTGGCGTGTGGGTTATGTCCCGACCGGCGGTTGAGGGTGGGCGACGACAGCGCGGAGTACAAACAAAATGTTACAACCGGGCGAACAGAGGGGGACCGAAGGGGAACCGGCACATCCACAGCCAGATGGGAGTGCAGTCGGAGAAAGAGGAGGGAGGGACGGGGGAGTAGGAGGACCGAGTACGGATACCCGTCAGTTGGTCATAAGCATAAGCATAGGTATGGACAAAGGTTTCGACCGACCGGATGGCCGGGGTACGAGGGAGGGTGGGTTGAGGCTTGAAAACCAAGGGAGGAATGTCGGGTTAGGGCGGTGCACAACAACAACGACTGTTCAACAGACCAACACAAGACTGGCTGGCATATCACCCATCCGTCTCGAAAGCTCTCGCTCATCCTCATTCTCATCCTCATTCTCATCCTCATCCTCCCTGCTCTGGTGATAACACTTCTCGCACACACGCCGAAACCCCAGCGATCACTGCGATTGAAATCACCCACCCACCCACTCACCCACAAATAGAACATACCTAGAGTTACCCCTCGATCCGTAGTCGCAGCTCCCAGCGCTCCATTAATACACTCGCAGCAGCCTTGCGCATCATGTCCCGCTCCACCCCGACCCCAGCACGCGCACTCCGCTCGCTCCTCCCCGTCCTGGCCCTCGGACTGCTCAACACCGCCTCGGCACAGTACACCGCTACATACTACTACGGCTCCCAGCCCGCAATTACGGAGCAAGGCCAGACGGGCACCAACCAGTGCGGCACCACCGCGAGCCAGACCAGCGAGTGCCAGAACGCGTTCATCAACTCGGTAGAGGACTTTTGTGTCTGGGGTCCGCCGTCGACGACGAGCGACGAGGGCGATGGCACGAGCAAGATTGGTGAGTGCGGCGGCGACGAGGTTGAGTATGAGTAGGAGTATGAGGCTGGATGGAGAGGCATTGGGGCGGGGGAAGCAGGGGCATGCGATGATGGGAGGGGATCAGACTGCCGGTGTACCAGAGAGCGGGGATCTCTGAAGACGGCAAGAGTGCCGGGGGAAATGTGCTTGTGCGACTCTGCGACTGGCAGGTCCCACAGGTCTCACCTCGTGGAATAGCACTGGGATCCCAAGCGCATGCTCCGCCGCTCAGTCGAAAAGTGCCCATCGTGCCCGACAAGCGACCCAAGTAACACCCCGCTGACTCCCCAGGCAACGTCGAGCAGATCGTCGTCTCATACTGCACCAAGGACGGCTACGGCACCCGTCTCATCCCCTCGGGAACACTCACCGGTACGTGGCGAGCGTGTCGAGCCCCATGTGTCTCCAACACCGTCCGCACCTATCGTCCCGTTCCTGCGGTGCCTCCCTACCCGCCTCATGAGACAAATACAGTCACCACGAATGACGAATGCGACGAAAGAGCCCCGCCGACACTGACCCCCGTCCAGGCGCGCACTTCGTCAAGGTCGTGAGCGACACGGTGTCCTACGTCCAGGTCACGGGTACCGGTGACGTGCGTGAACTGTCCTTCAAGGAGCTTGGGCATGGGCCTAAGCACAGAATGCACTCGCCGGGCTGACCATCATCCAGTTCACAAAGATCAACATTCCCGCAGGTGACGATGGCGGCGAGCTTGACGTGAGTGCAGATGTAGTCCACTGTCTTGAGTATGGAATGTCACTGACGATGGCGTAGCCTCACTGTGAGTCGCGCGTCCCTCCTGGCCTTGCTTGGGTGTCGATTGCGGACACAAGTCGCCGTCATCCACGCACGATGGCAGCTTCTCACCGCTGCATCACTCCTCCCAGCCCACGCGGCCACGCGGCCTTGCGTCTCCGTCTCCAACTACAAGAGCCGTGCTGACCTCTCGCAGCTTGGACCGGTCTCGGTAACCCCCAAGGTGAGTCCCGCACCACTGCGGTCCACCATCCCGACGAATACCAGGGAAAGAACCCTGCCCTCGCCCCCTCCCCTGCCCCCGCCCCCGCCCCTCCCCCCTGCTGAGGCCCGAGGCCCGGTCCTCCCCCGTCTCCGGCGCTGGAGTACGAGTATCTGTGTGCTCGCGCTGACCCCGAAGGCGGCCTCGTCTTCACCAACGCCTTCACCGGGAACTTCGAGCAGACCCACGAGTGGACCAGCTTCATGTCCGCCAGCAACTTCTGTTTCCGAGCTTGTCGCGATGGGAACAACGCCGCGGCTTATTGCGAGCACATCTACGATACGCGTGAGTACTCACGCGAACGAAGACCTCGCTTGGGCGACGAACAGCGTCTCTCGGCGGTGGATCAATTCGTTCCTCCTCGTTCTCGTCTTTCGTCTCCTGTCCAGGTTGACATGGCTGCGTGACGTGGTCTCCTTTTGCACGGCTCCCCCTTGGCTGCGTCCGATCAACGGTTGACTGGTTCCCTCGAGCTCTGCCCACCCGCCACATCCATCGCCTTGTTCCATCGTATCTGCCGCTGACACGCCTCTCTCTCCAGTCGGCTGTGCCTTCACCATCCCTGGCTCGATGGACTCGGGCTTCGACGACTGTCTCGGCGACCCCACCTCCGAGGCCCCCGGGGTGTACTCCGGCTCGACCTTCCAGCAGGGCGACCCGACAACCCCCGCCGCTCACCCCGCGGGGGCCACTTCGCAGTGTACCGCCTACGCGACCGTGTCGGGCGGTAACGCCAACGCCGCGGTCGTCACGACCTCGACCTCGGCGTCGGCTTCGGCTTCGGTATCCGTCTCGACCTCTACCTCTGTTTCCGCGTCGCTCACTAGTGCGAGCGGATCGGTCTCCAGCTCGGTCTCCGTCTCCGTCTCGGCCTCCAGCTCCGCATCGGCAAGTGGACCCAGCAGCACCTCGTCCGGAATGATCACCTCCAAGACCGGATCCAGCACCACCCCCGCACCCTCCGGAACGGCAGCCAACGCCGCGGCCTCTGCGTCCGCCACAACCTCCAAGTCCAGCGCCGACGGATCCCGCATCGGCTCCGGCGTACACCCCGCAGGGCTCGTCCTCGGCGCGATGGCCGTGGGTGCGGGCGCGCTCCTCTTGTGATGAGTTCGGATGGGCGTTTCACACACGGACCCGTCATGGATATTGCGCGAGTCACATGTGCGCAGACTGGCTATAATGGGAGTACTGGGAGTTCCGGGAGTACGCGGAGTACGCGGAGTACGGGGCCTGCCTGTAGTATTGGGTGAGGTGATACGAGCAACGGCTACGGTCGGCCGGATGTTACTAGGGCAAGGCCGCAGGGCGGAGCAGGGATCGCGGGTCATGGGCGCTAGATATTGTGGGTCCTCGGTATATAGCTTCATAGTCATGTTGGACAACGGACAATACGCATGCACATAACGGACACTGGTTCTGTGCTCGACCACTGCGACCGGCGACGATCATTGTGAAGCCATGCAGGCGATGGGGCCACCATCGCGATCCGTGGCTCATAGCTCGCAGTGAGCCGAGTTCGTTGCATTTCTTCAATTCTCGGCATTGTTGGCATCTCGCTCGTGCGACGATGTTGTGCAGGTACAGGTACACTTCCGACAGACCTCAGTATAGTCCTCAATCGCCATAGAACGCTGCAATGCATACGAGCTGAATCGGACTCTTCACTCTTCACTGTTTATATCTTCCAAGAACCAAACCACCAAACCCAAACTCGCCGGGTAGTACCGCTGTATGGACAGACACCTGGGCCTCGCCTCGGCGTCGAGCGCAACCACGCACCTGCAGCCACGATCGAATGATAGATCCACGACCCACCCCTCTGATCGCTCCTGCAGCCCTGATTTTTGTTTTCCCATCTACGGAAGACTCCCACTCTCCCACACCTTGAGCATGTACAGCTCGAACTCCCCGCTCTTCCCGGTTCTAGCCTGACCCACTCCCTCCGCCCACGCCACGCACCAACGAAACCGCAACGCCGAGCTTCCACCGCGAAGCGATGTCGTCCTGGTCTTTCATTGATCTCACGCCTCTCGATAATCCCGACGCCACGGCTTCGCCTTCGCCCACGCCCACTCCGACTTCCCTCCCATCCACCCGCTTTACCATTTCCTCCATCTCGCTCCGGCACAGAGAGCTCCGGCGGATCGGGGCACCGACAGATCGGCGGATCGGGGCATAACGCGTCACCGTCACCCCACCAACTGAGCTTGGCGCTCCCGCTCCCGCTCCCTCTCCCTCCTCCTTCCCGCCTCGCCCACAAACTTCTCCACCACCCTCCCCACTTCCTCCATCATCGCCGTCCTGTCCCACTCCCCCCTCCGCCTCCAAACTCTATCAAAGCAACTCGCGCGGAGCTGCTCCAGCTCCTCGATGCTCATCCCCTCTGTACCGCGTCGGAGGGACGCGGCGAGCTCCGACAGCGCTGATGTGGGGAGGACGAACGGTGGGTGGACCGTCTTTGGTGCATGAACCGTTGGCGAAGGTGGGAGGACAGCTTCGGTTTCGAGAGCCAATGACGCGGGGACGGGCGAGGTCTGCAATGGGACCGGGGCCGAAGTCGACGTCGGCGCCGAGACATCGTCCCGAGACCTTTTCGTCTCCCTCTCCGCCTCCAGGCTCTCGCCCTCACGAGCGCGCTTCAGGCCCAGTTCCGAAGTCCCATTCACCCCGTCACTCTGGCCGTTGTCAATTACAGTGCCTGCCGCGTTGACCTGGCTTGACGAGCCGACCGCCGAAGCCCCAACGACGACACCGCGCTGGTCCAGCTGTGGCTGCGTATGTTCTCCCGCCTGTTGCGCATCCTGCGTTTGAGTCCCTTCTCCCGCTGCATCCGCCGACGTCGTCGTCGTCGCCGCCGCCGCCTTCGCCGCCTCCTCTTTCGCCCTCGCCCTCTCCTTCTTCCTCGCCCTCATCCTCTCCGCGTACGCCTCGAATTCGGGCGTCCACTTCGGGTCGAAACCACTGACATGCAACCTCGCGTTCGCTGCCATCTCCGCGACCTTCGCCTGCCTGTCCCCGTCACCCAGCCTCGAGGCGTTCTCCTCCACGAGGGAGATGTCGTGCAGGAATTCCGAAGGGGTGAAGTACTTGTGCCGGACGAGCTTGCGCTGGATCACGTCCATGTCGATCGGATGGGCTTGCCACGTCGACGAAGCGGTACCCGTCACTCCGCCCACCCCGTTCACGGCAGGGACGTCGGGAGCAGACATGACGACGGGAGCGGCGGTGTGAGGAGGTATCGGCGCATCGGCGGAAACGATCAGTGGGTCCGGGTGAGGTCCGACGGTCTCGGCGACTGGACCTTGTCCGCCCGACATGACGATATCTCCCTCGGCGTCTCCATTGCCATTGATCAGCGGGACACCACCCTCGACGAGGAGCTCCCCGGAAGGTGCGACGGCCATCGCAGCCTGCTCCGCCTGCTCCGCCAGGATAGCTGACAAGCTAGCGGCGTCCTCCTAAAACACGACATCAGCTCCCCGAAAAACTCGCAAGATAGCAGGAACCGACTCACTCGGACACTGGACACCACCTTGCGGTACTTCCTCATGAACTCCTGCACGAGCTGCGTGAAGCTCACGACGAGCATGTTCCTCGCGTTGTGGTCCCGCTCGGCCTCGCGAGCGATTTCCGCCTCAGTGGGCGCCCTGGGCGGCAAGGGCGCCGCGAGTGGGAGCTCCTCCAGTACTCGAGGTTTGCGAGGTATGGCGTCTGGGAACTCGGTCGGCGCGCGCTGGATCGCAGCGAGGAGATCGGAAAAGTAGTCTGCTCGCTCGTCCTGCATTGTCCGTGAGCTCTGGCGTCATCCGGTACGCAGGCCAACGCCAACTCACCTCACTCGGCGGAACGAGTTCCACCCGTCCTTCATTTTGCCAGCCGAACCAGCTCCTCACGTCGAAAGGAATATCATCATCCTCCGCGATTCCGAGAACGAGCACCGGATCGCTCGGGGGAATGCCTTCTAGGAGTGCACTGAACGTCGCTCGCGCCGACTCGGAGAGGGTGTTTGCCCAGACCGACAATGACGGGATATAGATGACAGATGGCTGGTGTCGTTTAGCTTCCACGAAGAGCTGCACAAGCGCAGCCTCGACAGTCTGATCCCATCGTCAGCTTGTCACACTCTAATGTCGAACCAGAAGCCAGCTCACCCTCGCCGAGTCTCCGAGAAGCGTGCCCAGGTCGAAGCTCTGAACGTGGAAGCCCTCGAGATGATGCAGCACTGCCGGACCGAGATGGGCTTGTCCCATGCCCCGCGGACCTGTCACAAGCACTCGCGGGCGGAAAGTCCGTAGCTTGTCGAGAGCTGGACAAGGATCAGCGCCTTGAGCGACTTGCGTGATACGGAAGGCAGACTCACATTGAAGCATCAAGTGCTTTTCAAACTCATCTGCGTCTTCCTCATACTGGGCCTCCTCAAGCGCCGTGAGAGTCTTGTGACGGGGCAGGACCGCATCAATGGCCGCTTTCAGTTGATCGAGCGGATTCGACAGCAGAGGTACGAGGTGGTGCGGCAGCTGGATAGCCGACGACGAAGTGGAACGAGCCGAGGACGGGATGATTTCTGCGAACAGGGTTAGTCAGGAATCTGCGTAGAGGCGACCCGGCGCAGACATACTCTTGATGGACATCATGAAGTCTTTCGCCTGCACTTGGATGGACTTGGCGTTGAGCTCGTAGCGGTCAGTGGAGCGGTAGATCTGGGGGTATCTCCTCTGGATTGCATTAAGAGCGGCCTCGGTGCACAGTGCCTGGATCATCAGTCAAGTTTCCAAAGGCCATCCTGCAAATGCTCCGACTCACTCGGAGATCGGCACCTCCGTAGCCCTTCGTCAACGTCGCAAGTCTGTCGAGCATGTCGTCGCTTAGTCGCGGATCCCACTTGCGAGTGTTGATCCCGATGATCCGCTTTCTGGCGTCCTTGTTCGGTAAAGGAAAGTAAAACTCTCGGTCAAATCGACCTGGACGTCGGAGAGCAGGATCGACCGCGTCAGGCCGGTTGGTGGCGCCGATGACGATGACTTGGCCTGTAGCAGGACATCAGATTCCCGGTTTCGATTCCAAAACCTCTCGCATCACGACAACCCACCACGTCCATCCATGCCATCCATGAGTGCCAGCAAGGTTGACACCAGACTGGCGTGGATCTGATCTTGCTTGCTGCTCCTCACCGGAGCAAGACCTGCCCGGTCATCAGCCCGCTACCACGACGGTTTTGCTCTCGATCCAAAGTACACATACCGTCAATCTCATCGAAGAAGATGATACTCGGCTGAGCCGCCCTCGCCTCTTCGAAGAGCATTCGCAGCTGGCGCTCGGCCTCGCCCACCCACTTCGACAAAACATCGGCGCCTTTCCTCATGAAGAATGCTACGAATGTGAGTCACTTACACTGAGAACCAAGAGAGACATCGTGTCTACTCACCGATCTTGGTATTGCCCGAGCTGCAAGAGGCGGCAAGAGCCCTCGCCAAAAGCGTCTTACCTGCGTCAATCAGCAGATGAACACGGTGGCGCAGACACTGTGCACCCACCCGTGCCCGGAGGACCATGGAACAGCACGCCGCGGGGTGGCGTAATGCCGAACTGCTGGAAGAGCTCGGGGTAGAGCAACGGGAGAGCGACCATCTCCTTCAGCTGATTGATATCTGGATAAGATCAGAACCAGCCACATAATCTAGCGGCGGTGTGGGGACCTACGATCGTCCAGACCACCGACGTTGTCGAAAGTGACGTTCATGTCCACGCCCAGAGGATCGGCGTCGGCCATATCTGCGGTGATCAGCTCTGCTGACCGATTGAGGAACTCGGAAGGGCGCACTTGATTTGGGGTTGATCCTGCCAAAATTGGGCACATCCGTCGGAGCCGTCACTCTCGGTGCGCCCCCAACAGCGGAAGGCCCGGAACCAGCACCACCAGTAGGCGCTTTGAGAGGCGCGGCAAAGTCGTCCTGCCCTGTATCAGCGGAATCCCCGAAGTTCACATTCAAACCCAGACGTACCGAGTCACTCGTGTCCGGATCGCCCATCGCCTGCGCCCGATCGGCCCCAGGCAGCATCCAAGGCAAACCTTTCCCGAACCTGCTCGCCGCGGGTCTGCCTGGTTTTCCTCCTCCTGGCCTCGACGCACCAGCAATGGCATTCTGCAGGATCTCCGCGGAAATGTCCATTGGCGGGAGCTCGTAGTTGACCTTTGGCCTCTCTCGGAGGTTACGTTTAGGGCGGGCGTACTCGTCGTCCGAATCATGTCGTGCAGTTTGACGAGCGCTTCTTCGCGGAGGCTGCCTTCGTGCCTGCGTTCGGGTGTTACGGCGGGGAGGAGAAGAGTTCCGAGACTCAAGATCGTCATCCTCTTCTTCAAAGCCCTTGATCATGGGGTCAGAACTCGCGTCGCCGTCCGATGCGGCATCCTCGTCGGAAGGTTCGAAAGACTCGGCGTCGGCCGAAGAATGACGAGACTTTCCTCGTCGGGTTGAACGACGTTCAGTGGCGGGAGTGTGAAGGTCGCCATTGGTGTAAGACGGACCGGGTGTACCGAGTTCAGGCGCCGCAGCGGTCTGCAGAGAGTTGCGAGTAGACCGCGGGGGGAAAGCATTTCGAGGGGGTGGCGCTGGTGCTGGTTCATCCTCCTCATCCGGATCGACAACCGCCCGCCTTGTCCTCCTGCCGCCTCGTCGCACCTCGCCAATCACAGGAGACGTTTCAATCATGGTATCCTCGAAATCGTCGTCGCCAGCATATCGAGTTGGTTTCTTGCTCACCCGGCCAGAACGCGTCGGAACTCCGACCTCCTCGCCAGGGTCAACGAACCCATCATCCTCACCCTCTCCATCCACGTCGGACCCTTGCTCGTCCATCTCGATGTACGAGTGGACCTGCGCCTGCGCCTGCAAACGTGCGGATCGAACAGGACGGCCCGACGTGCTGACCTCCTCGGTCTTGACGACGGACGAGGAGGAGCGACGGGGATGCATTGTGGATTCGGTCGGCACCGGGGTGGACGAGGTCGGACGGGCGATACGCAGAGTGACTTTGGGTTTCGGAGTGGAAGTCTGTGGTGGGACGGAGGTCACGGAGGGGACGGAGGGGACCTGTGCAGGTGGAGGCTGCCAGATGAGAGTGGGATCGACGCCGACTTGAGGGCTGGCGATGGGTGGCTGCGGCGGGATGGGGGAGTGTTGAACAACCGCGGGGGAACCGAGAGAAGGACTCTGGGTTTGGAGATGCTGGTATGCTTGATACTGAGGTTGAAAGTCGGGTTGCGGGGGTGGATGATACGCTGGCTGGGGTGAGTAGGCGTTGTTCTGCACAGGGTACCGTCCGCCGGGTTGCGCGTAATAAGCCTGGTTCGGGTCGATGTACTGCGCCGGTTGCGCGTACGAGGCCGGGTACGAGTACGCCTCAGTCTGAGGCGGAGGTGGGTACGCCGAGGCGGGGAACTGCTGCTGAGGAGAAGGGGAGTATGGGTAGGGTTGACCCGGTTGGTGAGGGTGAGCGTTGTGCGGTGGAGGCTGCTGGGGAGCCTGGTTTGGGTAATAGTGGTGTCCTGTCGGGTCTGGATAGGCCGGATAGGACATAGAGGACCCGTCTTACGGGGAGGATGAGCGTCTCCCGATGTCGGTGCTGCGATGTGCACAGGTGATAAAGGTGAAGAGAGATCAGGTGGGGTGAAGGTGTGAGGGATAATGAATGAGACGAGGAAGAGACAGAGACAGAGGAACGCGTTGGCCGCAGCGTAGGCAGGGATTTGCCTCCGCCGCCCATTTTGATCCCGTTCCGACGATACGATACGACGTAACGGTGTCCACTTCCATCTCTCCAGTTGCATACCTCTACTTGTCATCTCCTTGTCTGTACGTCCCATTCGAGCTGATCACAGCATCTGCATCTCGAGACCCTCTGTCTGGGCAAGAGCAACCACACCTGACTCGCTTCGCCCACTTTTGCAGCTCAGATCCCCGTTGTCACGGTGGCGATTTATCGTCCGGACGGAATCGTAGCTCTTGCCTTTGAGAAGTCCATTGATACTTCGATCGCTTCTCGACCTCGCACCTCGCACCTCCCATGCCCTTATCACCGGAACAGGCAGAACTCGAACGCTCAGCACCCGCCGTACCATCCCCCCTGAGGCACCTGTACGCTGGCCCGCCCTCCACCTCCCGCACATACGCCAGTGTCGCCGCCGGCCAACGCTCGACCGTCCAAGATACCGGCGGATGGGGGTTTGACGACGTAGATCGCCAAGAGAGCCTGGACGACCTCCGACCAGATCAATCTGGAACATCGGCGTTATCCCGCCTCGATCCGCTGCCGACGCCACCCTGGAGGCGCAGAACCGAAGCTGGCAACGACTCCTTGACCATGTCGGACCGCGCGGGTCCTTCCAGGTCGCGCGACCAGCCGATGCCGACCGCGTCCTCGTCTGCGAGACAGCTCGACGAAACAGCCTCCAGCACTTCATCATCACGCGGGCTCGCCCCCATTTTCACCCTCGACGAGTTGCTCGGTGCCGCCCGAGCCGCTACCGCACCGACCGCCTCATCTGAACAGAATGATGTCGCCAACGCCGTCAACCGTCAGAACCGTCAGCGCCCTCGAAGCGAGAACTTCACACTTGGTGATCCTGGCTGGACAGTCTGGGATGTTCTCAGGAACGAGCGTCTGGAGGAACGCGCCGCATCACGACGATCCTGGCAAGGCGGTCTCGGCTTTGCTCGGCGGACTGGTCAAGGCAGCCTCTCGCCTGCCGTTCAGGACCCTCGCGATACCACTCTGGACCCGATCACGACCACGGCGGCCAGTCGACCGCGACGTCGTATCCTTCAGGCTCATCGACTTGCGACGGCTCGGGACAGTCTAGAGGGGGACTACGGGATCAGCGCCGAACTCCGCGGGCTTATGGACGAACCGGACTCGGACGACTCGGGCGATCTCGCTCTGTCCGACCTGCTACGAGCGACTGGAAGCATGCCGGCTGGCGAGGGCAGAGAACACAGAGGCAGCGGAGCTATCGTGAGAGGCAGGAACAATCGTCGGCGAAGATCGTTCTTGGAGAGGATCGAAGCGCAGGAATCGTTCCTTCCCCCAGATCGGGAGCACCCGATACGAACACCGGCGATTGGCATGGAGCCAACCAATGTCGACACGTCGAGAATGCAGCAGCCTCTGGTCGTCCGCACGTCGACCACCCGCCCGAGATCGGACAGCGATGCTTCCATGGAGACCTCGTCCCGACGTCGAGCTCCGACAAAGCGGCGGAAGGTGGATCAACGACCAATGTCTCAGGCGCTCACGCGACCCACGTACCTCGATTACTCTACCCTTCCCGCTTCTGCCTTACTCCCAGACGGTTTTGACCCGCCTCCGAATCGCGACAAATCCTTCCTCGCCCTCACGACGACTCGCTCGCCTTTAGGCCAGCTCCGCCACGTGGTCACCTTCTCCGACTTTCCTTATCCCTCTCGCACCGACGCGGATGCTTCAGCCGTCAGGGCGAACCGGACGATACCGCTGGGCTGTGGCGTGCACTACTACGAGGCCGAGGTTCTCGATCAGGGAGAAGAAGGATTCATGTCGGTCGGATGGATGCAGAAGGACTTGGACCTGGGTAGGCTCGTAGGGTGGGACAGAGGCAGTTGGGGATGGCACGCCGATGACGGGCGGAGCTTCGAAGGGCAAGGAAGGGGCGAGGAGTTTACCGAGAAGTGGGGAAGTGAGTCGAGTCACCGACAGAGGTGTACTGTGGTGCCCAAGCTCATGTGACTAGCGGGCGACGTGGTGGGCTGCGGAGTGGATCTCACCCTCGGTCGCGCTTTCTTCACGAAGAATGGCAAGCTCATGGGTGAGCGAATTCACAACATATTGAGAGCCTAGATCCAGCTGACCGGAATATAGGACATCGGTTCAAGAAAATGGGTGAAGGGCTCTACCCTGCCGTCGGTCTCCGGACGCAGCGCGAGTCTCTATCCGTCAACTTCACCGGTCCCTTCCGGTTCGACGTGGACAAATACGTGCGGGACGTTCGTGATCGCGTCTGGAGTGCGGCCATGACGACTTCGGTACCCCACATTGTTCGACTCGTCGACCAACCGTCCGATACCTCCACACACGACCTGCCCAAGGCAGACGCTGCCTCCGTCGTTGCCGGAAGCTCGGCGTCATCTGAGTCATTCCTGAACTCTCTACCGTCGGAGTCGAGCTTGCGCGATCCGATGCAGAGGACCACCGCGGCATTTGTGGTGGACTATTTGCAGCACACCGGGCGCGACCGTATCCTCGCTTCGGTCCTTGGCGACATGTCTCGGCGGAATTGGTTACCGCCTGCAATCGAGCAAGAGACGATTCCATTGTCTCCGCGCAACGTGCCGTCGGAGGACCTGCAGCTTCGCCACTTCTCTTCCCCCTTCGCCGCGATCCGGCACGTGTCATCGGTCGTCGCTCGCGGCCTTCCCGTGCCGATGAAGCTACTCTACACGCTCGACCCGTCACTTCTCACCGACACGACCGAGGCGCGAGCTTTGTGGCAGCGTGTTCGGGTTAGGCGCTTCGTTCATCTTCTCGACCAGTCTGGCGCGGATCTCGACGAGGCTATTGAATACGGCAAGGGTCTGATGGGCGAGACGAGGGAGGCAAAATGGGAGAGCAAGGAGTTGAGGATGTTGACCGAGGCGTTCGGGCTACTGGGTATCGAAGCAGGGGACTGGACCGAGGAGATCCGGGGTGTGTGGACGCTTCGGGCGGAGGAGGACGCAAAAGAGCTCGAGGCTCATCTACGACGTAGGCAATTCTCGTCAGCTTTGGCATTAAGGTTCGAGCTGATCACCGTGTCAGGCGTCATGGGCTTCAAGACACGCACTCACCTTGAACAGGCCATCGGCCAGACCCGCCTGGTCGCAAAGGCGCTGGTCGAGAACGGTGTCGCCGATGGCGCTTTCATCGATGTCCGCAGAGCATGGGAAGACGACATGGCGTCCAATACGGAAAGCGGAGGGGATACACGCGAAGGCACGACGAGAGGAACGAGCAAAGACGACGCGCAGGATATGGAGCAGGAATTGTACGAGAAGTTGTTTGACGACTCGATGATGGCCCTGTAGGCGATGACAAGGTGAAGATGACCGAGCGAGCATAATTGTCATTTGTTTGTCCCTGTATACACATCATGCATACATTGTAGCTTACACTGGTACAATTACAGTACACAGAGCGCGCCCCGTGCTCACTTGTCGCTTCTCGGTCGAGCGCATGAGGACCAGTCGACGTCCTGCAAGGATTTGTGGGAGATGATGACGCCGCCCGCGAGGGCCGAGAGTTTGAGGACATCGATCGCACTCGCTCGGTCAAGCTTGCTCTTGATTATGGAGAGCGTGACTAGGCCGAGTCCTATAAGCAATGCGATCTGCTGCCCAGAGAGTCTTGAGTGAGACCTCTCCTTGGAGCTCTTGCTCGTCAAGGCGAAGTACGAGTGTGGCGGAGAGGTCGCGTACGGACAGGGAGGAGTCCGCAGCGAGTCCCCCGAGCCGAGAGAGGATGCCCTGAGCCAGCCATAGAGGCTGTGAATGCCCGAGGAGACGGCCGAGTTTGTACTTCTCCATAATGAGTTCAGGGAAGAGGATGCGTAAGGGATTTTATGACCAAGGCGCGAAGAGAAGCTGGCAGAAAGCACAGAGCGTATCGGGGCGGTCTCGCTCCAGAGGTCCGTGACTCGGCTGCGCACTCCACCGAGGACGTCGGTCAGGTATGTCAGGACGGCGTCTGCCGCGGGTTGAGATCCACTGCCGAAGTAGCTCTCCTCTGTAGTGCGAGTATATGCCGGGGGATCCACCTGGGGGGAGTCTGGTGGTTGTCCATCCCAGAACAACCAGTGAAATTCTTGCGCCATGACGATGTCGAGGCCGGGATGGAGAGAATAGGGACAGGAGCGGTGGCGAGAGCGAAAGAAGCTCGGCTCGCGCGATACTCTGTCCTGTAGCAGTCTGGTGATGAGGCTGTGGAGTAAGAAACATGTAGCACCGAGGTGGCGAGGCTGTGGAGGTCAATAACCAACAAAGGATGGAGCGATGGGCCGCCGAGGCGGCACCGCCGTGAAGAAGGCATCTATATTGCACAAGTGCATCCGTACACTATTCGAGCACTCGTACGAGTACAGTACTTGCTTTTGCAGCAACGGTGCAAGACGACTACAGGTGACCGTGTGTTGACACTTGGTTCTATGGACGTGAACAGCAATTTATGACCACACCGAGGCGATGCTGTACCCGCTACGACCACCTGCCCACCCGTCTTCTCCCCCATTCCGTGTCAGAGAGGAAATAGCACTCATCCCTGATGTGATCCCCGATGTGATCCCTGTTTCCATCCAGTCCGCAACACGACTCAGTGCTCCCGATATCGACACATCCTCTTGCTCTTTGTTCAAGCCACCAAAAGCCGTCGACGCTCCTCCAAAGTACAGAGCCGTTCCCGCCACGGCCAGACCTGCAGCCAACATCGCTGCGGATTTTGCTATTGTGGTGAACGTGCCGGACGTGCTGGGCGTGCTCGAGCCATCATCAGTGCACTCGTAAACAGGTGACAACGCTCCCTTGTCGGCGGCAAAAGAGCGGACTCTGTCCTCGTAGCTACCCCCGGGGATAGGGGGTCTCCGCGGCCGCGGTAGGTCCTCTGTCAGTGTCGCCGATGATGACGATGACGTCGAGGGGACAGCTTCGGGGCTGATGGCTAGACCGATGCTTCCGTACGATGGCACACCTCTGCGCTGAATGCGTCGCTTTAATGTGGCCTGCGCTGCGGCGGCCTGAGTATCCGTCAATGGCCACCCGGTGTCGCTGTCGTCCGAGCGGCTCGATACGCCGGTTGCTCCGGGGTAAATAGATCTCTGCAGTCCGGGGAGGCGGTCTCCCATCGCTGCCGATGGTGAGTAGTATCCCACTGGAAGAAGAATATCTTTACTGGCTGGCAAATACCCCGCCGTGTTTCTGGCGTATGAGTCACTCAACACAGCTGTACTCCCGGGGGTGGTAGTTTCCTGCCGTCCGGGGAGGCTGTCTCTCGGTGTTGACGATGATGACGCGGGGCTGGCAACTCCAGCTTGATCACTGTCCCACTCTGATCGCAGCGGTTTTCTTGGAAATCGTCCAGGCTGCGACCCGTGGCAACCTGCAGGAGGAGGGATAACCGGATTGCTGGTCAACGGCCCTGCCGAGCTGGTGGTTTCGGCGTCTGAGTCACCCCGTCGGATTGCTTTTTGTCCTTTCTACTTTGTCGGTCGAGGTGGCCCTCCATTTCGTCCACGGCCATCGGGTAGCGCGTGCCTTTCCGCCACTCAACGCGGCTGCCCCGAAGCATTGTAGGTCGTCGGTGACGCTTTCACTCCGTTCACCAGGAATGCCGGATGGACCACCTGCGAGCCAAGCACTGGGAGGACAGGCGTCCTCATAGTCACCAGGGGCATCTACACAGCGCCCAGGAGATATCGGCTGCGAAGTCGATAGAACGGGAAAAGGCGGAAGTTTTCTCCTGGGGCCACTGGTGCCTTCCTCGGTTGTCCTCGGATCGGCGGAGCTCTGTGAGCCATCTCCTACAAGGGGCTGCGTGGCAGTGGACCTGCCTCGGTGATACAGCCCACTCAGGAGTGCCCATGTCTCCAGAGGGATGGCCTGCAACAGAATGTCAGTTGGCACAATCATGCTTCACACGCCCGGAAGTTGTTCTACAGTAGCATAAAACGCACCGCGAAGTATGGGTTGAACCAGCGTCAGCGCTTGGATGCGACCGTACGGGCGGCGTACGGCGTGAACCTCGTATCAAGCGGGGACGACCGAATCTGCTCCATGGATTAGAACGGTTGGTGAATAAGGATCGAACGATTGCGGAAGCCCGGTCCGTCTTCGATGCGACAAGAAGAGGGGTCTCTCGTTTTGATGCACTGCGAAGCCAGTCGCCAAGTCCGTTGCCAGAGCTGGGATCGATGGTGCGCCCTTCGGTGATACTGGCCATTGAGGTGTCGATGTATAGCAAGGGACAGTTGAACTGGATCAGGGTGGCGTGCGAAGGTCGCTATTAGGAAGAGGGACAGGCGGGAAAATAGCAGGGAAATGGCTGTGATGGGTGATGATCAACAGGAAAATGAAGACGATTCGTGATGTGATGTCGCCACCCTTTAATCTCAGCAATATCTTCGCAAAGCGGAACTTGGATAGGACAAAGGGCCAACAAGGGAGAATCAGAGTGAACACTTGGCACGCGTGTCATGTAATGACTCTCCTTTCCGCCTCGCTTCGACATCGTCCCACCCCGGCAAATTACGATCGAGCGTGGCAGATGCTCCACTTCATTTTCGGTCCGGGGATCGAGCTATTCGAGTACTGTATGTGAAGCCTAACAGTGCACTGGAAGGTGTCATGTGAGGGTAACATGGCACTTTGTTACTCTACGCCGCGTGCGAGTGAGCTCGCCAGCTACGTGCCGCCCGAAAAGTGTCCGACCCCGCATACAGAATGCTAGTCGTTGACCCATGAGGAATTCATATCGCCTGCACAACCCGTGTTTGGCACCTTGCGCAATCCCTACCCTAACCCAAGACCCGTCTTCGCACCAGATGCCACAAGCCTCGAAGCCAGCTTGGTTCCGCTCCACAAAACGCTTCCCGAGAAACTCGCTGTATTGACTGCCGTGCGTGTTGCCATCCCTGCCACCGAGAGAGGGAGGCCCACCGCCCCCTTTGCCACAGTGAACTGTAGCCCGGCGATCGTCAGCGGTAGGCGGCAGAGAGAAGTTATTGCGCTAGAAGTCGCGGAGATGGCAGTGGAACCGGCTGCGTAGACTCCATAAGCCGCTGCGAGACCCGCAATGGCTGTTCCCGCGTACATCAAGGTGGTAGCTACCGTGTCTGGGGACGGTGCCATGGCTGCCAGGCGCGACTTCAGGATGTCCCATCCACTTGAACAGGGCTCGGATTCGACGGACGTCTCGCCACCCGTCGTGTCCCGGACCCGATGGAAATACTTCTTTCCCGCTGCCAGGAAATCTCTGATTTCTGCCTCGGAAGTGGGGGCGTCAGAAGTAAGAGCTGGTTGGAGCCGAGACGGTCGGCGCAACACCCGTGGAGGTCGGGTGGTGCAGTTATCGTCAAGGGTTTCTGATTTTCGAGAGAACAGTCCCATTGCGTGACACGATTGACCACGGAGGCAGGTCGTGTTATTGAGAGTGGCGGGGGCGTGAGGAAGGGCAAGGTGTTGGTCGACGAGGAGCTTGATATCGAATCTTTGCACAATCGGGTGGCAACGGCTGGACAAGGCGTACCGATGGCGCAGCTGTTGTCAGCTGCGTATGAAAGGAGACTCAGGGCGCAGCGCCCCCATGTAGCTGGTGAAAGGATCACTGTGGCGACGGATCGAGGAAGACTCTCAAGAACCACACCACGGCTAGCGGAAGAACTACTGCCTCGTACTCGTACGTGGCCCAACGGAAATGGAAATGGACGATCGAACACATTAAATTATTTACTCGTACAACCGAGGCTCATCACCAGCTCCAAGAAGCGCTCAGATGAGCAGCACCATTACAGTACTGCACTCGTACGCGCGCCAGGTATTCATACGGGTATCTTTGTGCTCTAATGGTGCAGTATCCACGGCCGTTCATGACCACCTGTCCCTGAGGATACCCAGCACTGACCCATCGAGGTCCGTCAGTCGTGACCTTGCAGCACCATACCAATCCGACGCCGCCTGACTCGCCTGCTGCATGGCCGAGCCCACCGATGCCGCCGCAGACCGTGCACAGGTGGCGGCTGAAGGTCCCCTACCCCTGGTCCACCCGCTGATATCGTCCAAACGATCAACGATGCTCTTCGTGATGTCGTTATCGCCCTGCAATGCGATGCTGCAAGGAGGGCTACTTGGTGGCGTGCGCCCGAAATCGTAGTCTGTCAACCTCGTGCCGAGGTAGGCAGACCCAAGTGCGAGACCTCCCAACAGAAGAGCTCCAGCGCCGATCATGGAACCACGGGTGAAGCTGTTGCCTTGGTCCCAAGCGTCCTCGAGCCGGTGAAGGAAAGAACCTTCCCAGTACCAGAGTGACGAGATAGTGTCAAGAATGCTGCGGCCGGTATCGGTGGTACGCGTTGTCCTGTCATATGTTAGTCGGAACAAGTGTCGCCGGTGATAGAGAAATCCGATCCGGGCATGGATACTTACGTGGGTGACGTGCAACGACTATTTGCGATCGGGCTAGTACCGTCGTCCGATTCGTGGCCGACGAGGACAAACCTGACCTTGTTCTGTGAGTTCGACTCCACGCGACTTTCTCCAGCGTCGTGGCCCTGTGAGTTGGACTTAATCTTCTCCTCTGTATCGCTCTCTGCTGCTTCGTCGGCCACTGAGGCAGCAGCGGCAAAGGACATCTTCCGCCTGGGCGACTGGGATCTGGGACCGGGATCCGAACTGGATGAAGAAGCTGATGGGGACTGAAGACATGATGGTGAGGGAACGCTCACGGGTTGTGTTGGAGGGTGATGATGTGAGTTGAGAGAAAGCGATGAGAATGGGGACAAGTATGTCGACGAGGGAGATGGAGAGTCATGGCTGTCGCCACCCCGCTTTTCGGCTCCTTTGCAGCAGGTGTTTTCGAAGGGAAGAAAGGTGATATGAGCAGATTAGAAAGGATCACAAGGCGATACAGTACATACACCCGCAGTTGCTGCATTGCGACAAGGGATAGAAGGCTCTAGGCTCCCACCGCAGCGCTGCTGATGCGAGAGGATGTCTGTAGACGAGTCCTCGCTTGAGCAAGGACAGAACAGCTGAAGAGCTGCGTCACAAATTATGGGTCGGCTTGTGTCAACGGCGCAGCGGCTTCCACCTGAATTCTACTTCAGCATCGGAATATGTGCCAGCAGTGGACTTGCAGCCGAGCAAGAACAAGCTATCGTATGTATTGTTGTCATTCACCAGCTCCAGAGATCCATGACAACCCAGTCGAAGAAGGGCTTCCAGCCAACCCCCACCCAATCGACCCTCTGAGAAGTGAACGGACAGCAACAGTGGCCCCGAAAGACGCCACTGTCGCGGCACCGATCAACAACCCTTCGGGAAGGTCTTCCAGTCGGGACGCAATAGAGTCGGCGGCATCGAGGATCGATTTGGGTAACACGCTTTGCGCCACGTCCAAAGTCCCCGAGCAGCATGTGCGGAGGAGACGGAGGGCGAGGTTGTGCGCGGTTGATCCGGGCTCACTGAATGCGTCAGTTATCAGCACACAAGGAATAGGGTGGGTGACACGTACTCGTCTCGATACCACTCTGAGCAGTCTGTACTGCCAGAGCAATCCGGTTGATTGTCGTCATCATCTTCGTTGCATGATGATGTTTCGGAGACCTCATCCTCCTCCGGATCGTCGGGGTTGATCACGCTGGCGACAGCTCGAAGGGTGGTCGCAAGTACCTCCCTCGAAGGCATGTTGGCAACTGACGCAGCAATGGGTCAGACTCGCTTTGCGATCAAACACCGAGGGATCACAATGCTACTGAAGTGACGGTCAATGCAGTAAGTGTAATGCATACAAAGTCCGCAGTCGTGACAATGACTGTGACCAAGCCGTCGCAGGTCTATTTCACGAAAGGAGTGTCGGCGCAGAAAGGATGTACTACAATCGTACTTCTGCAACTCCACGAGCAAGCTAGTTTACCTCCCCATCCCCCCATGTCGCGGGGCTGTGGAGACGTCCAACAGGCGAGAGGGCTGTGAAGAGAGCAACGTCATATATACGAGTACATGCATCTTAGGTAGCGGCCGGTCTGCTTCTATCATTCGTATCTGCACCATCCCGCGTGCATCTCATTCGGCACTCGGAGAACCTGCTGCCCCAATCCTCGATACCGAGGTTCGATCGGTCAGAGCGGTTCGTCGACCCCTCATCGGTCCCGCACGACGCTGCTGCACCCAGCTCTCTCTGGTCCGGCTTGTTGGCTACTGTCCATCCACCGTGCGTCGCAATGGTCCCCCATATCCGGGTCGACACATCTGCGACGGTGCGATACGTCCACGCGGCGAGGTTGATGGCGGTTTGTTTCGTAGTGCGATATGTCTCCCAGGCGAGTGTCGACTGTCTCCTCACGATGTCCGCCCATGATCGAGTAGAGTCTTTTCCCGTGTGGACCGACCCTTCCCGTTCCTGCTGAACCGCGACAGACGCTTTTTCCGCCTGAAGGAACCTTCCCAGTGGCGTCCGCGACATGATATAGCTTTTCGCCGCACTCATGGCCGTTTCTGTGAGCATCCCCGTGACGGTGCGACTCTCCAGCGCGGATATCCGGTTCCGAAGGCTACTCAGCTCCTTCTCCTGGCGGATGACTTCGTGCCTCGTATCCGGCCAATCACCTGGTACAACGCGATACTGCTCGTGGAGTCTTCGCACCTCGGAGATAGATGTCTCTGGCAGCGCGACAGGGTCCCAGAAGGATTCCTTTGCCCAGCTACCTGCGTTCTGAGCATTCTTCAGGACAGTGTCGCGGCAATCCGATAAAGTCCGCTGCAGACTGCAAGCTCGGAGGCTGTCGCTCTCGCTCTCGCTGGCGCTCTCCCACGTTTCCGAAGCGTCGTAGAACTTGTCTTCTGCCTCCCGTGCGAAGGTTTGGCGACTTGAGATCCAACTCGGGAGACGCCACAATGACTGAACGTACGAGGCTGGTGAACTCAATGTCAGGATGTCGAAGCTGCTGTCAAACGACATGATGTTTTTGCTCTGGAGGTGGAGATGTGGAGCTGTGTGCTTGATGTATGAATTGGGGAAGAATACAGATGGCCCGGCGTTGCCACCCAACACACCGACTGACGTCCCCACAAAGGATCTAGGCAGAAAGGATGAGCGGCCTTCCTCAATCCCGCAATCACTCGGAGTGTCTCACGGCTCTCAGAGGACCTGGCATGGGAGGCACGCAGCGCTGCACTCATGAACGAGCAGTATCGCACCAGTCGGCAGCTGCGCGGCGGTGCAGCAGATATGGTGCAGCACGAGTACATGCCGTACGATATGTATGACATACAGCGTCTCTACCTGTTGACCAGCTTTCCGACCGTGCTCAGAACACTATAAGCCGTACCAACCCCTTTGGCAACGCTCAACCCCGTCTTGGCTGCCTCCCAGGCATTCGCTGCCGAGAAGATACTATCCCCGTCATCTCTGTGCCAAGCCTTTGACGCGGACCTTCCCCAGTCCATGGCTGTGCTCGCCACGGACGTCCCCCAGTCTTTCGCAGCGTCCGTTACACCCGCGAGTGTCTCGGCGGTAGGAGTGTAGGACTCGACGGTCTCCCAGTCGGGTACGTAGCTCGCCACCGAACCCTCTACCGCATTTGCCACTTTGGAGAGACCACCCGCACCATACTCGTACGCTGTGGAGGCGAGCTGACTTGCCTGACTTGGGAGGGATGATACGTCGGGGAGATGGTCGTATGCGTACTGGCCGGCGGTACTGGCGAGCCGGGCGGCCTCACCTCCATGCTGGTAAGCGAGGTAGGCTCCACCGCCCAGAAGCGCCATTTGCGCTGCCGATCTCATGCTTGGGAGGAACGAGGCGGTGGCGAGAGTCGTATCGTGGCGCCTCGAGGATGTCGCGGGTGGAACGCCGAGATCAGCAGTCGGCAAGTCGGTGAAAGTGACCCCTGGACGCGTGCGGGTTGGCTGATCTCTGCCGTTAGTCCAGAATGTTGATTCTCGCGGGGGCAGCCCATTCGATCGATGCGAGGTGTTGCCAATCCGACCTTTCCTCAGTCTGGGGTCATATTAGTTACTGTACCTGCCTTCATTCACCAGCTGCCACTCACATGTGAGCAATGTCCGGATTGGCTGTGTGTCGTGACCAGGGAGCGTGCGACGTTGAGGTTTCTGGCTGGAATGAGCCGGGAGAGAGTGCTGATCTTCGATTGACAATGCTCGGGCGACCAAGGTCCCACGGCGCTGCGTGGGCTGAGGAAGCGCCCATCCCGAACCGCCCCCTGAGCGACGGACGGATGCCTTCAGTCGGAGACGTACTCGTAGCGACTGGCGAAGTCGGTTCAGCCATGGAAGCCGTGGTCGTTGGAGGTGCACTTGGGATACCGGGCGCGACGCTCATATAGCTTGGAGGTGGCGTTGTGATTGGTGACGCGCTGGAAGTGTTCATATCCACCGACTCCGCTCTCGGGCGATGAGTGGCGAAAGGGGGGTCGTTCTCCCTATGCCGCCTATCTATCGTGGTATGATTTCGACTGCTGCCAGAACGACGACTCCCAAGATGACCACTCTCACTGCCACTGCGCCCTTCCGAGCGAGATGGTCTGCCAGATGAGCGATGACTGCCGGAACGGGAGGACCTCGCGGAGTCGCTTTGGATGGAAGACGATCGACTTCGTGAGCTGTGGCTGGAGTGAGACCGGGATCGTGGATCGGGTCGATCAGATCGTGAAAGGGGATGTCGTCGGGGTCTGGACTCTGATCCATAGTCTATCTCGGCTTCGTTATCAGCCTCGTTCTCGTCCTCGTCATCCTCGTCCTCGTCATCCTCTTCCTCGTCATCGTCATCCTCGTCGTCATCGTCACCCTCATCATGAAAGCGAACGGATGAGGAACGTCGATGATCTCTGTGCGGACTCGCCACTCTCCTCATCGACGGCTCCCTGTCTTCGAATCGTGTACTGCCGCTGGGCATGTGTCTGTTGTGTGAATCGGAATGTGTTGGGAGACGGAAGGTTGTGAGGATGATGATGGAAGTGGGATAGGGGATAGGGGATCTGTGGAAAGCACTGCACGAGTGGTTGCTTTCCGAGCAAGGACAACAACGTCAACATCATTGTGACACCGG
This sequence comes from Saitozyma sp. JCM 24511, assembly GCA_001600855.1. Taxonomy (NCBI): domain Eukaryota; kingdom Fungi; phylum Basidiomycota; class Tremellomycetes; order Tremellales; family Trimorphomycetaceae; genus Saitozyma; species Saitozyma sp. JCM 24511. Next base: position 1,234,441 of record BCLC01000004.1, on the reverse strand, counting down.
CGTTGACGCCAGCGTCAGCCAGAGTCCTCCACGGTGGGTGTCAGGTGCAGAAAGGAGGAAGCGGGCAGAGAAAGGATGTCGGCGGAACAACGGTCCTCGATGTACTCGTGCTGTATGCTGCGGCTTTGTGTCGCGGACACGATTAGTTCCAGGCTATCACGTTACTGTACGGAGCTGCTGGAGATCATCGAGATTACATAGTCGGCGCGGGTGTCGAACATATACATACTGCACAGTTGGGGGGAATGAGTACTGTACATACCAAATCAATTCTTACTTGAAAATGCCTTGCGTCCATGCCAAAGCATCATCTTCGACGACTTGAGTCCTGTCTTTTCCTCCTTTGATTCTGATACTGTAGTGTCCTCCCGACGTCTCTTCCACAGTAGAGGACCAATCGGGAGGCATGTTGTTACACGGCCGTACTGCCCAATTCCCCTCGTCAACCCTTCAAGGCGACTCTCAACTCCTCTTCGAGCAGCTCGACCTTCTGCCTCTCCACCGCCTCGCGCTTCCTCGCTTCCACTAAGAGCTGACCCTGCGCCTCAAATTTCGCTTTCAGCCCTTCGAGTTCTTTCTTCGACGCTGCGAGCTTGTCTCTCAATGCGTTCAGCTCCACCGTGCCCGCAACGGTGGCCTTTGCCGCCGAGTCGATCTTGGCCGGACCTTTCTGGGCTGCCCGCAGTTTGCTCTCCAATTCGTTGGCTTTCGTTTTCCACTCGCGGAGGTGTCTCTCGAGACCGGCAATCTGGCTCTGGGAGCTCTTGAGTCGTTTCTCCATGGCCGAGTATCGGGATTGGAGGTCGGGGAGGATGGAGACGGATGGGTCGGGCTTGGTGGGAAGTGGAGTAGCCTCCTTGGCGGGTTGACCGCCAGATTGAAGGCTGTTGAGCTTCCTCTCGAGAGCTAGTCGCGCTTTCTGGGTTTCCTCGAGTCGTTTCTGGATCGTGGACTTCTCTGTGGCGAGTGAAGTGTTCCGAGCGATCAACTCGTTCACTCTCATCTCCAGAGCTCGCTTCTCCGATCGAACCTGGTTGAGTAGAGCCATCGTCTGGGCCCGGGCGGGATCTTGGGTTGTCGGGGTACTGATACCGCTGTTACCGGACATGTTGGGCTTGACGAAAGCCAGGGGACTCGCGATGGAGCTGTCGCGGGACACATCTGCCAGTGCTTTTGCGAAGAAGGAGGAGAATGTCGCAGGACTGCCGAGGGCGGTCGCATCGGGGCTGGTGGGCGTGGGTGATCCGGGGATCTCGGAGCTCTGCGATTGGGAGGGGTCACAGGTATCGGGCCTCTGCAGGGCTGGCTTGCCGGCCTGTGAGTCCCAATCCAGTATAGGGCGGGTCGCTTGATTAGGCGAGTCGGTGTTGAGGCCGATGTCGCGGGTGGTCGTGGCAGGTATGGGCGGTGTCATCTCGCCCTTGCATTCGGCGTCCGCCCATTGCTGTGATTGTGATTCGTCTCCCTCGGAGCCCGCAGGATCTTGAGCTGCTTTGGTGTCGTGATCTGCGCGAGTGATCGCCATCCTCTTTTTCAGCTCCACCAGCTCCTTCTCCTTGGTCTCTCTAATCCCTATCTCCCATCGTCGCGCCCTATCCAACCTCGCAGTCTCCGCCCTTTCATCCCGGAGAGCAGCTACCGCTTCTCGCAGCTCGTCGTGTAGCGTCTCAATCTCGTCTGGCCCTTTCGAGTTGGCGGCGGAGGCGGGTGACCTCCGGATCCGTGTGCTTATCAGGGTGAAAGGTGACGGGCTTGGCTGACGAGATGATTGGGGGTGGGGTTGGGAGGGATTCTGAATAGAGTGGGTCGAGGTCGATGAGAAGTGCGTTGATGGTCATTGTCGAGCTGGGGTTTCGGTACGGGTCGTGAGAGGCCAACCCGACGTCTCAAAGAAGTAGGGTCGGTTTTGAAGGCTGACTCGGAGGAAGAGGGGTATCGGAGAGAATGCGAAGCTTGAGCACGGCTCGACCGGCGCTGTACGGGGCTGATGAGGACAGACCGGCAGAGGGTAGACTGGGGGAGAGGAGCGATTGGTCGGCTGCGGTAGCCAATCGATGAGGAGCTCGGAGATGTCGCGTGGTTTCGCACAAAGTGATGGTGCTCATCTATCAAGTCGTCGCATGAAAAGGACATTGAGGAAGTGAGCGAGATATCAAGCCGATGAGGAGGTTGATGGCCATTTGCAGGGTTGTGTGTGGCGACGATCCTTGTGCAGAGGCAAAGCATCGTGGCAGTGTGGCTGGCCGGTGCCACAGAGGCCTCTCACAGTATGTACTGGTACTGGATCTACTCCATTTCCTCTAGGCCGTTCGCCCGAAGCGACTCGTAAAGTCGCTTGATCGATTGGGTGGCGGTGGAGGCGGAGCGATAGGCTTCTGGTCTGGCCTCCCTCATATACCCGACGCAGCTCAGCTCGTGAATCAAGTCGAACAGCCCATAGGCCTATCAGCACCATCTCAAAAGTCTCTCAGAGGACTGGGAAACTTACCTTTCGCCAGACCCTGATGTTGTAAGTGATATCCGGAAAGCAGTCGCATGGGCAAGAAGCGCTAACCAACCAGTCTATGTACTATGCACAGAGTACAGCTCTTTCCCATGCTTGTTAGAAGGCGCACGGGGATTGGCACACCGTGCACCGCACGGGGATTGGCACACCGTGCACCGCACGGGGATTGGGACACCGTGCACCGCACGGGGAGTGGGACACCGTGCACCGCACGGGAAAGAGCTGTACGCTGTGCATAGTACATAAACTGGCTGGTTAGCGCTTCTTGCCCATGCAACTGCCTCCCGGATATCACTTACAATGCTCGCACGGTGTCCCAAACCCCGAGCGCTGCACGGTGTCCCAAACCCCGTGCGGTGCACGGTGTCCCAATCCCCGTGCCCCTTCTAACAGATGTTGCGTTCAGTAGCAAGCCCCCAGCTGCCTGCCGGAGAGCCCTGCGATCCTCAGATTCCGGTACCTCTTCGTGGTGACTGAAGAGACCCAGGAGGTTCGTTGCCCAAGCCTTTGAGACCCCTGGGTCAGGAGGACCCGGCGCCAAGTCGTCCGTCAGAGTCTCGAGGAAGAAGGCGAGCGTTGAACGCGCGCTGCCATGAGCATCTTTCGCATCTCATCGACTCACCATGATTTGTAGTCATCCTCAGATACATCCATTTCCCCTGTCCCTGGGTCCACACCGTCCACAGCAGCTTGAGCTTCAATCATAGTGCGGCGGAGCCTTTGTCTGAGGAACGTCAAGGTATGCTTGCCGCCGTACTCGGCCCTGGGAACCGCTACATCGGACAGCTTCTTCAGTTTCTCGACAGCCATGGAGGCCTTGGAAATGTACGCTGTGAGAGCTTTGTATCTTGTATTCATGGCTTGTGGAGTACGGTCCGAAATTTTGGAGAGGATAGCACCGCTTCCATGCTGTATGTCGTTTCGGTGCGAGATCGTTGCGTTTTTGAGTTCCCAGAAGGCGTTTCGAATAGGTGCGGGAACGAGAGCGCCGACCCCGGAACGGGTCTCGAGAATGTTGCCAGCCGAGTCGACCACCTCCAACAAATCAAGGTCCGCTTTCTGGTCCAACAGATAGCTGTTGCCATGAATGAGACTATGGGACATGAAGTTTAGTAGCTCTGATCGCTTCCGGGGCAGTTCGAAGTTCTCCCGGCCAGTCCTGGCGCTCACTGCGCCTCGTGGAGATGAGCAAGTCGACCAGTTCGTCCAAGCTTCTCTTGGGGTCAACTGACTTCAGAGACGTTTCTGCCATGGAGTGGTCACTTACTGTCCGTTCGGAATCTTCCCAGCGACCTCGAGGATTGTGTCAGATGTGGCCTGCAGATCTCCCGACAAATCGGAGACGTTGCGCTTCTTTGCCTTGGATCGGGGATTCTTCATCGAGTCGTCTGCAGATCTGAGACTCTCGCATATGTCTCTAAGAAGCCTTCCTATCGTTGATATCGCGCTACATGTCAACGGTACACAGCGGTCGCAGCACTCACACTTGCCGGTACCCCTCATCCTCCGTTGCTCTTTCGCTGGTGTCCAAACCCTCGCTCGCCCTCGCCGGCAGAAACTCGCTAACGGTCGCGTCCAGTCGTCGCCTGTGGTAGTCTAGCTCCGGTAAATATTTTGAGACCGCTTGCCCGGGTCCAAACTCAAGGCGCCTAGCTGTGTGACAATTTCCCGAATCGACGCCTCGGAGTCTCCGATGAGAGCCCTTCTCTTGATCTTATCTTTCTTCGAGGTCAAGTTTGTACTCGTCATGGTGAACCGACCTTTCTGGATGTACTCGACTGTCCCTCGCACATGCTCCTCCAGCTCCTTGAGCAGCCGGCTGGCATCCTCCCCAGTATGGGACGCGGGAATGCGGGACATGTGGCTCACTGTCTCGACGGTCGTATTTAGACTGCCAAGGACGCGGCCGACATCGGGTCTGCAATGGTCTAGGAACTCTCGCTCGGAATGATAGCTCGAGGGGTCCGCTGCCCATGTTACCGTGCGTCGAGATTCGGTCATCTCATGTACTCGTACAGTGCGTTTTATCGTAAAGTATGGGGATGTAAGTTTGACGTCGAACGTCAGGCTGGCTGACCTTACAGTATCAGGGAGGACCGTGAAATTGCACCAGGCTTCTGAAAAAGGATCGTTGCTGCGCAATGGGGCTTCAAAATGATGGTGGGTGTCAAAGGGGTTTTCGTCGTGAAAAGCGCAGAGAAGCGAAAGGTAAAATTGTCGGCGGCGGACCCATATTGAACCCCCGGACAGACGCAATCACGACCGGGGCAGAGTCCTTTTTTCTTGCACGTCGACACGTACTCAGTCCTTCGTCCCACGGAAACGGCACTGGAAACACCGCTCAAACGAACATGTATGGAATGGCTTTATTCCAACTGGTGTAGATTCGCAGGACACAGCGGCTCACAAAATAACGCGCGGCGGGGATGGGCAATAGCGATCGACGTTAGGCAACGGCGACTGTGAGCTAGATATTCCTATCATGCTTCTCCGCTGGGTGGCCTTTTGAAGTCCATGAAAGGTCGACGACCCCGTGATCAGGTGTGATCATCCTTCCAGTGGCAACCGCCACAGTGAGCGAGTGCTCGCTGGTACTGTATTGACGTGTCTTTGTTTTTGCCACCCGCTTATCACCGCCACGGACGCGTTCGACGCCGTCGCTGTCGCCACCTCCACCTCTCTCCTCCGACTCGAGTACCTATCGACACCTTGGACTCGTACAATCAGTCACTCTCGCCGTTTGTTCACAGTCCCATACCCTCCCCCCCGTCTCTGAGCGCCTTCCCGCTGCGTCATGCCCGGACTCAACAGCAAGCACGTCTTCCGACTCGCGAGGGCCCGCCGGTGGGTCGGGACAGTGCGATGGTCATCCTCCGCTCGGCCAGAGTGGTCCGTCCGGTCGCCCAAGGAGGTATGTGGAGTCCTTGTTATCAGCGTAACTGGGTCCAGTTCCTTGTGCTGATCCGGCGACAGCTGTACGATCACCTATCGCAGTATATCGTTGGACAAGAGCGGGCGAAGCGGATCCTCTCCGTAGCGTATGTCCATCCTGTGTGCCCCTTTGTCGTCCGATCGCCGAGCTCACGTTTGCAGTGTCTTCAACCACTATCATCGCATCGCTCCACGCCTCTTTCCCGATCCGCCGATCCACTCGCCCTCTAGCTCCGCGGACTCCCGAGCTGCTCCACTAAACGACTTTCCTCGGTCTCAGCCATCCTCCTCCTCGGCATACGCGTCAAGGTCAGATACCTTTGGCCGCGGCGGCTCGAAATCGAGTGACTCCGCCCAAGGGAGTTCCGAGCTGGACGAGTTGATCAATAGGGACTCTACCAGGGTCATTGGGACGGGCGAGGAGGGAGCGGATCCGACTCTGACGCATGACATGCTCACGAGTCGTTCAAGGGAGGGACGATGGGGTGAGTGAAGAACCACCGGTCACTCAGCTTCACAACTTCGGAGCTGATGGTAAAATCACAGCCCGCGACGGCTTTTTCTCGTCACGCACTCCCCCCGCCCCTACTCCATCACTACTTGGAAAGCCTCGTCGACGCAAATCATCAGACCGCGAGGCTGCCGATGCATCTGAGACCGATACTGGGGAGAGAAGGGCTGAGCTTAGACGAGAGAGGCAGGCCGAAGAGGAGATACGGTTTCAGAAGCACGAGCTCGAGGCGGGCTTGACGGGGGAGAAGAAACGAGGGGAGGATGTCGTGATTGAGAAGAGCAATGTGCTCATGATGTGAGTCCGATCCCCTGCGGGCTGGTTTGCATCTGCGTTTGGCGTAGATCTTATCCATTGTAGCGGACCAACCGGTACGGGCAAGACATTGATGGCGAGGACGTTGGCCAAGATTTTGGACGTTCCCTTCGCGTGAGTCAACGCTTGTCCCATTGTCGGACCTGCACTCACACCGGCATAGTTCATGCGATGCGACAACCTACACCCAAGCGGGCTGTGAGTGCCTAACGGTGCTCGACGGGCAATTGCTGATCGTATATAGACGTGGGCGAAGACGTGGAGAACTGCGTCTTGCGACTTCTACAGGCTGCGGAGTACGATGTGTCGCGAACAGAGTCAGTGTCAACCTCGGATACGGCTTCGACTGGTGCTGACGCCCCAATAGAATTGGCATAGTCCACATTGACGAGATCGACAAGTTGGCGCGCCGAGGCGGAAACGAATTCGGAACGTGGGGAGGCGGTCGCGACGTCGGCGGTGAAGGAGTTCAACAAGCCCTTCTTCGTCTCCTCGAAGGAACGACCCTCACCCTCACGGCCAAGCCGCCGGCGATCTCATCCGTCCCGCCCAGCAGTAGCTCGCCACTGGGTTCACCAAGCACGAGCGGTGCGGGCGGTAGCTCGGAAAGAAGCGGTCCCCGTGCGGAGAGCAGTGCGGCGTTCGGGGAGCCGCCAGGGTGGGATCCGAACAATCCGATGAACAGGAGCTTCGCGGCGGGGAAGAAGGGCGTGCGAGAGGGCCTCCCTGGTTTTGGAGGTGGCAGCGGATCGAGTGAGTGGAGAGTAGACTTGCATCAAACGTTGTCGTGATTGAGCTCAGTTGCGCAGGTAGTAAAGGGGAGACGTTCGTGATCGACACGACCAACATTCTGTTTGTCCTTTCCGGCGCGTTCGTCGGACTCGAGAGCATCGTCAACCAACGAATTGGCAAGGGCGTGAGTCCATCCGATTCAGTAGGGATCCAGCAGGAACCACGCTGAGTCTCCGCAGTCGATAGGATTCAACGCTGCACTGCCCCTCCCGCCGGTCACTAATTCGACTTCCGCTGCGGTTTCTCCTCTGCCTCTCAAAGGTCTCGCAACGCCTGATCTCCAGACGTACGGTCTCATTCCCGAGTTTCTCGGACGTCTGCCCGTCCTCTCGACGCTGCATCCTCTGTCAATTGAGGACCTCGTGCGCATCCTGGTGGAACCGCGGAACGCACTCATCAAGCAGTATCAGGCGATGTTTGAGCGGTACGGATCTGAGTTAGGATTTACCCGAGAGGCGATCGAGGAGATCGCTCGAGAAGGGCTGGACAGAGGAGGTGGAGCGAGAGGACTGAGAGGTGTACTCGAGGAGGTCCTTGTGGACGCGATGTTCGAGGTGCCCGGGAGCAGTGTGCGGTACTGTCTCGTCACAAGTGACGTGGTCAGGCGGCTTGAACCCGCGCACTACTTCTCAAGAGGGCAGAGGATGGCATATCTCAATGCCCTGCAGGGTGAAACGGAGTCGAAAGCGGGCAGGGTACAGGGACAAGCTCCGCCCATGGAGAACGAGGAGGAAGTGGAGGAGGAGAAAATGAGCGCCACGGGGTGATCGCCTCACCAGAGGGGTCTTGGCATCGAGGAAACGTCTTTGCATGGAGCGGGCGTGATCGGTTGTAGATTAGACGAGACGAGTTGTACGAGATGTGATCATGAGTCGAGTGCCGAGTGATCCGGGATGGTTTAACCGCGGAATGTACGGGCCGAAAGATACCGATGGCCGAGGTGGCTATTTGGGGTGACAAATGGGCACAAGATGGTAACAATGGAGACCCGTCGGCTGAACCCGAGTGGAGGGAGGTAGCCAGAAAGCCATAAAGAGAGCTCATCCCGGCCAGGGGGCTCCGTGGTGATTCTGTCCACTTCCGCTTAGTATTGTTGAGAAGTCAACGGGTGCTGGATCGCAGAAGACATGGCACATCTTACGACTACCCAAGGTGGGTCGGTATCGCACTGCGACGTGGAGATTCATCGGAAGGTCGGGCGGGAGGTGCAAGTGGGGTGGGGGGCACTGATCCAGATGATGGGATCGGGGAAGGGGCGTGTACTGATTTCTCAGCCTGCGAGAGCTTCCCGCCCATCGAGGTGGACTATACGGCCAAAGGCCATTGGCTCGAGGCTGTGAGTGATACTGTCGTTCTCGTCCCCGCTCTGCCGCGAATGTCGCGATGGTATCCCATCAATGCGTCTTCTCGCCCGACTGCGCAACCCACCCGCGGGATGTCGCTGAGTCACACCAGGACAAGGGCCTGCAGGGGTGTAAGACCTACGTCTCTGACCCCGGGGAGAGCAAGAAAGCGATCCTTTACATCTACGATGTGGGAGGGTTCTGCCCCCAGACCTATCAAGGTGAGTCGAGCCAGTCGAACCGGGCGGACCGGCTCCCCTCCGCCCAGGAGCTCGTTTCAAGGTCAACTCGGCCCGGGAGAGTGGCTGATACTTGATCAGGCGCAGATATCCTTGCGTCGCAGGGGTACCATGTGTACGCGCCGGACATCTTCAAGGGAGACTACATGGATCTGAAGCTCATGCCGACGCTTTCGGACGACGAGAAGTGAGTGGGCACCGGTACGATCGGGCCAATGAAACTTGTCTTCAAATGAGCCGAAGCCCAGAAGAGGGGTCCAATCAACCAATCATCCTCCCGTGTGGATAGGACGGAGGCCTGGCCTCCTGGTTGAGCCACGCTGACTACCCCAGGGACGCTTACCGGACCAAGTTCCGCGCGGGCGCAGGCAACCTCGAAGCCCAGCGCGAGCCCTTCCGTCAGATGATCGCCCAGCTCCGCGCGAAGGGTTACGACAAGGTCGGCGCGGCCGGTTTCTGCTGGGGCGGGAACATCGTCGCCCTCACGCCAGAGCTGGACGCTCATGGCATCATCCATCCCGGCGCGCAGACCAATGCGGATGCCGCGGAGAAGCTCGAGCACCCGACGTGTCTCCTCCCATCGCAGAACGAGGACGAGGAAACGGTGCGTACGCGAACAGCTGCACGAGATCCAGGGAGCTGCGCGGGTTTTGCGTGGAGCTGATGTTATTGTGATCGCAGATGGAGGGGTTCCACGCGGTGATGAAGAAGAAGCCGTTCGGGGACAAGTGCGTGCTCAAGTGGTACAAGGACAGCCCGCACGGCTGGTGCGCTTCCCGGGCGGACGTGAGTGCTTCGACGCTCCTTGACGCTCCTTCATGCTCCTTCATGAGGCAGCACATGCACGTGCAGTCCGCTGACCAGCCCAGCTCAACAGCGAAAAGGGCTACGCCGCGTTCAAGGACGCTTTCGAGGTGCTCGCGGCGTTCTTCAAGGCGGTCCTGTGATGCTGAGTCGGATGAGGCGGGACCGCCTGAGGTCACTACAAATCACGGTCTGTGCTGTTTCCCTTGAAAGTGATTTCGGTCCATGTAGAGCCGCCCGTGAGGAGTAGAGGTGCTTGTGTATGTAAAAGAGTATGCAGTGATGCTTGTCCGCGATGAGTTTGATGCAGGAGACATGGTTGAAGATGAGCATATCCGACATGAGACTCCAGACTGCCTCATCGCCGCGTTCAGGGTCTCGGTCCGGCTCGCGTCCCCCCGCACTCTCACTCTCACTCTCACCGTCACCATCACCACCGTCTCAGCCTCCTCATTTATATCGATCTCTATCTTCTCCACAACACATTCCTGTGATACAACTACATCCACCTCACATCCCGGAGCGCACTGTACAACCACCTGCACCCGCCCCCGCTTCACACCCAGCACCTCGCCGCGCCATGTCCCGCTTCGTCCGCCCCGTGAGTCGCACGACCCTCCACCCACGCCCTTCCGACCGTACTGACCCATCATCCAGTCCAAATATCGCCATGTCTACGGGGAGAAGTCGAAGCGGACCTACGAGAACGCCAAGATCAGCGGATCCGCTTGGGATACCGACCTCGTCTCGGCGGGCGGGAAATATCTGGCTGTGAACTGGCAGGTGTCGGGCGGAGGGGTGAGTACGGGCGCGACGAGCGCAACGACTCTCTACTCCTCAGCTCATCATCCCCATGCCTTCTCGGGGCTTGTCGAGCTGTGAAGGCGAGCTCAATCACCCGATGCTTATGCTTGGGATTCCTGTTAGGCCTTCGCCATCCTCCCCGCTTTCTCCCCCTTCAACGCCCCCGAGCCAGCAGGCTTCCCCCTCAAGCTCCCCGATATCCTCCCTCTCGCAAGGGGTCACACCGCGCCCGTGCTGGACACGGCCTGGTCGCCCTTCCACGACGATCTCGTAGTCTCAGGTGGCGAGGACGGCAAGAGTGAGTCGGCCCTTGCCTTCGGTCGGGATCGCTCCAAAGATAGCGAGGCGACTTAGTAGTGGACCCGTCGACGCCGACGCTGAGCTTGATAGTCTGCGTGTGGAAGATTGAGGACTCGCTGTTCGAGGGTTGGGGAGAGGATCATTGGCAACCTGAGGATCTCAGCGCGAAGAGCAAGCTGAATGCTGGTGGACGGTGAGTGCGCGCGTTCTCAATCTCTCACACTTGGCAGTAGAGCGGAGCGAGCGCTAACGACCACACAGTAAAGTCGGCCAGGTCATCTTCCACCCCACCGCGTCCCATGTCCTCGCGTCGGCATCGGGCGACCACCTTATCCGGCTCTGGGATATCGAGAACGGCCAGGACGCGTCGATCACACTGAAGGGTCATGGAGACTCGATTCAGAGCTTGTGCTGGAACACCGTCGGCACAACGCTTGCGACGGTGAGCGCCGTCTTTCCATGGACTGTTGAGGTGTCGTGCTGAGCAATGCAGACGTGTAGAGACAAGAAGCTCCGGCTGTTCGACCCGCGTGCGGGCACAGACGCCGTTAGGGTCGCAGATGGTCATTCGGGAGTCAAGGGATCGCGAGTGGTCTGGCTGGGCGACAGGGACAGGATCGCGACGACCGGAGTGAGTCTGGGTCTGCGGACAGGGTGTATGCGCATGTCGCATCCAATCCTACATCTGCGTGGATCGCCGCCGTGCTGACTCACCTGCAGTTCAGCAGGATGTCGGACCGACAGGTCGGGCTGTGGAACACGAGCGATCTGAGCAACATCGAGATGAACTCGTTGGACTCGAGCGCGTAGGTTCATTTCTTCAACCGCGAAGCGGATATGACCATTGCGTGTATGGATGATGCTGATCGCGACAAGAGGCGTTCTCATGCCGTTCTTTGCCGAGGGGAACGATGTGCTCTTCCTCGCTGGAAAGGGGTGAGCTGTTTCCGTCACGATTTATCGGCTGCTACTAATAGCCGCAGCGACGGGAACATCCGGTACTACGAATACGAAGGCGACTCGCTCCACAGCCTGAACGAGTACAAGTCGTCCGAACCGCGTGAGTCGAATCCCTGTCTATGGTCGCTCGTCCTTCCATTTGCGACGAAGGCAGATGGTGACATCGTTGCTGACCGCCGGCAGAACGCGGGATGACCTTCCTACCCCGTCGAGCACTCGACGTGGGGCAGAACGAGATTGCCCGGGCATTCAAGCTTGCAGGAGGCGGGATCGAGCCGCTGAGCTTTATCGTTCCACGCAAGGCCGAGAGCTTCCAATCAGAGTGAGCGGCGGCGAGCCTTTCCCGAGCTCGACACCTGAGCCGAGCTTTGTAGTTGAGGTACGTCGTCACTCACACACCGCAGTATCTTCCCCCCTGCCAACTCGATCGAGCCCGCCCTCTCCGCTTCGGACTTCTTCGCGGGCAAAACCGCCCGACCAAAAGTCATCGACCTCGAGACTCGCGCTGTGTCCACCTCTGAAGGCCCCATCCCCTCCGCGCCTTCTGGCACGGCGACTCCCTCTGCCGCTCCTTCGCTTCCCCCTTCCGAGACGGCAAAGTCAAAGTCCGCTCCCGCAGACTACGCGCCGCCCACGAAGGAGGAACCCAAGCCCACTCCCAAGCAGCTTGAGCCAGAGCCGGTTCCTGTCCCGTCGCCCGCACCTGCGCCGGTGGAGAGGGAGCCGGACGTCCAGGCGAAGAGCCTCGAGATTGAGCAGCCCGAGAGCGACGATGAGACACCGATCCGGACACCGCCGAAGGAGGAGCCCGCGCCTGCTCTTCAGGCGGCGCCAGAAGCGTCGTCCAACGAGACAGTCACCGCGGTTCGTGATTCTCGAGCTTGGAGTCTCTCACCATCACTCAGAAGCCATGCTGACAGTCGCCCTAGCCGTCGACCCACCTGCTGATCAAGAAGCTGTCGCCCAAAGCCACCACTCCGACCCGGGGCAGTGCCCTCTCAGCGGGATACGACCTCTACTCTGCGGAGGACAAGGTCGTGCCGAAGCGAGGCAAGGCGCTGGTGGATACCCAGCTGAGCATTGCCGTCCCAGCGGGGACCTACGGGCGTGTTGCGCCGCGAAGCGGTCTCGGTGCGTCGATCTCTGCTTCAGCTCCACCGTCAACTCGACCCTCGTTCCGAGGGTAACGAGGATGGGTAGTTGGCCGTTTGCTGATGCCGGATAGCGTCGAAGCACTCGATCGATACCGGCGCGGGTGTGATTGATGCCGACTACAGAGGACCAGTCATGGTGCTCCTGTACAACTTTTCCGACGAGGACTTTACGGGTGAGTGACTGCGCTGCGCTTTCAAGAACAGAACGAAGACATCCGCGCATTTGCTTCTCTGCTCGTTACATCTTGTCTAGACAATTGGGTTATTGCTGATGCAGCGGCATAGTCCACCCGGGAGACCGCATCGCGCAGCTCGTACTGGAGAAGATTGTCATGGCCCCTATCCTCGAAGTGGAGGTGAGTGCGATTCTTCCTGCCTCGACACGTCAATGACTACCTACCTCTCTTGGTCACGAGGTGGTGCAGCTGACGCGCGAAGGATCTCGAGGCGACTGCGCGTGGGGAGGGCGGTTTCGGCTCCACCGGCGGTTTTGGCAAGAAAGCCTAGCCAACCGACTGATTTCGTCGAGAGTGGGTTACGAGGATCTCAAAACGGGTGGAGACGATGGCAGGCGAGAACATCGATCGGCGGTGAAAGGTGCTTTAGCGCCATGGGAGGAGTTGTGGACTTGACGATATACATACCCGCGGGAGGCATGACTAGATCCTCCTGAGAAACGAAGAAGGAAAATGCATCTTGTTCAGGATTGCGAGCGAATTCGTATTGTTCGCGAGTTAGTCGGCGTCAACATGCTACATCGATTACGCCGCCATACGTCTGGAAAATCATGGCAAGCTATTACAACAAAGTTGGATCGGCTCCGTGGCTGCGCATCGGCTCCGTGGCTATGCATGGTGGACCGGGGGTATCCTCCTCAGTCTCTCTCCTTGCCACTCTGCTCTCATCTACGCCACCTCCTGGACCGCCATCACCGCGCGCCAATCGGCGGGGGCACAAGCGGCACCTCTCCCAACACCCACTTATCAGCCTTCCACTTCTCCGCGTCCTGGTTGGCATCACGCTCCACAAAGACAGACCACGGATCGTCCCAGCTCCACCCGTCTGGGACTGTGGTGCCCTCCGGGAACCCGCCTGGTCCGCCTGGAAGGGCGCCGGGTCGTCCAAATGCCGAGCCGGTTGGGGCGACACCGAACGCGGAAGCCGGGGGCTGGGTGGGTGTGAAAGGCGGCGGGGTGGTTCCGAAGGGCGATGAGGCGCCAAATGCTGATCCGGAAGTGGCGGGGGTTGGAGCGGTCGACGATGCTCCGAAGGGTAATGAGGGTTTGGGGGTTTGGCCGAACGCGCTGGAAGAACCAAATGCCGATCCACCGCCCTGCTGCGGTGGTTGTTGCCCGAACACTCCGAACCCGGTCGACTGAGCCCCAGATGGGGCGGCCGGTGCCATCCCGGTGGAAGAAGGGGTTGACGTCGAGAACGCCCCGAACCCACCCCCAGCGGCCTGCGTCGTTGTTCCAAACGCACCGAATCCGCCTCCTCCGGTTGCGGTGGGACCGGCTACGGGAGAAGGGCTCCCGAACGCCGAAACGACGGGTTTGGCAGGCTGCCCGAAAGCTGATTGACCGAAGCCCGCGCCCGGGGCGGGCGCCGTGGTAAGAGCGGGGGCATTGTTCGTGGATGTGGATACTGATGTGGATCCGGGAGAGCTAGAGCTCGCGAATGCGCCAAAGGCGCTGGAGCCAGGGGCTTGGGGCTTGGATGGTTGACCAAATGCCGAAGGGGCGCCGAAAGCAGATTGACCGAATGCCGAGCCCGCAGCGGGCGTGGCGGTGCTGGCCGGAGTGGATGTGGATCCGAAGGCGGATGTGGCTGCAGCGGGAGCACCGAATGCCGGGGCACCAAACCCCGAAGCGGGCTTGGACGGGCTGCCGAATGCCGATGCGCCTGTGGAAGGTGTGGAGGACTGGCCGAATGCCGGTGCAGATGTCGTTGCGGATGAAGACGACCCGAATGCCGACGTGCCAAAGGTCGATGAGGCTGGTTTCGAGCCGAAAGCACTTGAGCCAAACGCGGAGCCTCCGGAGCCTCCCGATGCTGCAGTCGAGCTCTGGGCACCTGGACTCTGACCGAATGTAGAGGAACCAAACGCCGACGTGCCTGCGGGTTTCGCTCCGAACGCAGATTGTCCAAATGCGCTCCCCGAAGACGTCCCCCCGCCAAATGCACTTCCACTGCCCCCTGCAGCGCCACCCCCAAAGGCCGATGGGGTGCTACCTCCTGCCCCCGCTGCACCGAACGCCACGCTCCCACCACCGCTCGCGGCACCAGAGGCTGGCTTTGTCCCGAACCCGCTCTGTCCAAATGCACCGGTCCCTCCGCCGCCTCCACTCGCTGACCCAAATGCACTCTGTCCAAATGCGCCTCCTCCACCGGTGGGAACGGGCTTCGCTGGCGATGCCCCTCCCGCACTCGAATTCGTGCCCGCGAGAACAGCTGCCTCGGAGAATGAATCTGGACGGGGACCGCCGACGACTGATCCGGCGGGATATCGTGCGTCGTGGAGTTTCTCGGCGAGCCGCGTCGTTGCGGATAAGGATGAAAGGGCGGATTTGATCGTGCTTTCGGCGTCATTCCGAAGACGGTTCTCCTCGGTCACCTGGGCGTGGCGTGTCAGCGGTAACGTCCGCCGCGACATCTTGAGATACAGTTCCTGTCTCCGACACGGTCCCCCCTATGAAGCCCCTATGACGGCAGGCGAGACCACCAATAGGACGAGTCACACCAGGAAGCGAAGCACAGCCATTAGGAGCCGTCGCCACTCACGTATCCCTGCGGCTGACCCGCCTTGAGCGCCTGCACGCTCCTCCACCGCATCTCCTCTTGAGAGGTATCATACCCGAAAAACAGGTTCGGCTCGTGCTTGGCCGCTCCGAAGCTTGAGATGATCCATTGCGGTCGTTCGCCGGTGAGCTCGAGGCGGATGAGGTCCTCGCTGTGGATGTGAGCGGGAGCACGAGCACGAGCGTGAGTGCGAGTGCGAGTGTGAGTGCGATGGGGAAATGCTGGCAGCAGTCCATGGTGGGACGCAAGAGGCGCGGGGGTGGTAGGGTTGAGCGGAGAGATCGACGACCATAAAATGAGAGAGGGGCCTTGCAGAGATCCAATGCGAACGCGAAGAGCAGACTCACTTGAACTGATATTTCAAAGGAGCGTTCCCGTTCCCTCCGCGTTGTCCCAACGGAGTCGCATTCACCGACGACACGGATCGACCACCAGCACCCGCAGGAGCTATACTTGCGCATCAGCGTCTGTCCGGTATTTCCACGGTAGACCACAAGATGGGGATGAGGAAAAGGTTGGGGCAGCAAGGAGGGGTCCCGACGGCGTACCGTTTCTCGGGGGATGGTAGTACCTGCACGAATTGCCGAAGCGGCAGTACCTGCCGAGCGTCAGTTTCTCATTCTTCCAGTCTACACCAGATTTCCAATACGGGGTGCGCAGATGACTTCAGGGGTTGCGAGTAATAGGAGGCAGCCAATGGTATATGCGCACCCGGGGGCACGCTGTCAGAGACCTTACATACCCGTTGAGGAAGTCGCGGCAGACCTGGGACGACGCCATGGTGTCAATGTGGCCGTCCGACTAAGCGGACTGTTGGTCCTCCCACAGATATGGGCGAGAGCGAGCAGAGAGCGATGATAAAGTTATGGAAGGAAGAAGGAGTGCTGGTGCTCGGTGTTTTGAGATTGTCCAGGCGTTGAATGGATGTGTGTCACGTGACACGGCGCGTTCCGATTGTGGTTGGGCGAAATGGAGCTTTCACGACGTGTACCCCTCTTTTAACCTGTGCTTCGGCTCGCCTACGAGTACATTCACAAGTGATGTCGCAAGCAAACGCTAGTCAACGGCTATGCAAAGACAAATGCGCCATGGCTACATATGTTGTTCTCTTCCGTTCCGCTTCCTCTTGCCTCCCGCACATCTCCTCGCCTCTTGTCAACACCGCCTCCATTATCTCCAATTTCCGCAACCACTTCTGTTCTCTGCTGGACCACGACCAAGCTACCGGATGGTAGACCATCCGATCGCGTCGAGGTTCCAGATGGGGTGGGTGATATGGCTTGTCGTCATTTAGACGATCTCGGCCTGAGGGGGCTTGCCCTCCTTGGCGGTCTCCTGGTGCTGGACCTGGTTGGCGATCTTGTCGAGGCCAATCTGCTTGGCGACGCGCTCTCGGCGCTCCCTGTCCTCGGCACCCGACTTGTCGTGGAAGATGGCGTCGACCTCCTCGAGCGACAGACCCTTGAGCTCGGGAAGGAGGAAGACGGCGTAGAAGAAGCCGACGATGCAGAAGCACATGAAGACGATGTACGTCTTGTAACCGATGTTGGTGAACATGACGGGGGTGACCTCGGCGACTGTGAAGTTCATGATCCAGTTGATGGCCGACGAGATGGACATTCCCTTGGCGCGCATGTCGAGAGGGAAGACCTCGGCGGAGACGACCCAGGCGAGAGGACCCCAGGTGACGGCGAACCAGGCGATGTACCAGTACACCATGAAGACAGCGCCGTTACCAGCAGCCTTGTGGCCGTCGGCGAATCGTCCACCGTAGACGGCGATGATACCGGCGATAGTGGCGTGCGAGACGGCCATGTTGAACTCTCCAATGGCAAGCATGGGCTTACGGCCGAACTGCAGCTCATCAGCAGCGTCCCAGAGTGACAACCGCGAGAAACATATTTGGAGTGACAACCGCGAGAAAGGTGTATGGAGTAGCCACTCACGTTGTCGACGAAGAGGACGGCAGGGATGGTCATCACAAAGTTGACGATACCGACGACACCAGTGGCGAGGAGACCGATGGTACCGCCCGTGAGACCGATCTGGGCAAAGATGGTGGGGGCGTAGTAGATAATAGCGTTGATACTGCGGTGTCATCAGTTACTGTCCAAGCTCAGTCATCTGGGTAACAATGCCGACTCACCCAGTCCACTGCTGGAGCGCCTGAGCCGAAGCACCGAGCATGAGACGGTGGAGGAGAGGCTTGGTGGTGAACAGTCGCTTGTACTCGAGCAGGGAGACGCGGAAGTTGACAGTGTCGATGCCGTAGCGCTCCTTGGCCGCCTCACGCTCGACGAGGCGCTCAGCCTGAAGAGCGCGGAACTCGTACTGCACAGCAGCCGACTCGGGAGCCATGTTGCGGAGCTTGGCGAGAGTCAACAAGCACTCCTCCTCGCGGCCTGTAAACGTCAGCAGTGGCTCCGTAGCGCTTGATTGCACCGCATAGTTTCGAGGGCAATGACTGACCTTGAAGCATGAGCCAACGAGGCGAGAAAGGCATGAACACGGCTCCAACGCAGAGGATAACAGCAGGGACGAGCTGGATGCCCAGGGGAACACGCCACGCGGCGTTGCTCTGTTCCGGAGCGGTCGTGCCGCCAATGTCTACCTCGAGTCAGCAGAGTTTCTCGGTAGACACCGCGCGGGCAGAGATAGATCACTCACAGTTCGTGCCGTACGCGATCCAATAGGAAACCATGATGCCGACTGAACGACGGTCAGCGCATGATTAGGCGGGAGAAAGACAGAGGGGGCGACTTACAGGTAATAGCGAGCTGCTGGAGTGCCACGAGCGAGCCTCGAATACCGGGAGGAGCAAGCTCGGCGTTGTACATGGGTACAAGCATGGACAAGGCTCCGACACCAAGACCGGCGACGAAACGTCCAGCTGAAATACATCAGCTAGGGCTCGACTGAAGGGAAGTTATAGAGGAGAGACCACGCACCGTAGATGCAGGCGACGGCCTCGTTGGCGCCGGTCTGAACCGCCACACCGAGCATGAAGACGATGCACCAGGCGGCGATCGAGTACTGTGCGCTGTCAAGACGGAACTCGAAGCACTCGTTGTGGTGCACTTACCTTGCGCGAGGCGAAATCCGCACCAGGGCCAGCAAAGAGGGAACCGACGAAGGCGCCGAGTTCTGCAATTGGGTCAGCAAACGATCACTCTACAGATTACGGCACACCGCCACACTCACCAAGAATAGCAGTCAGGAAACCCTTGGCGGTCGAATCTTCGAGCTACGAGCTTGATCAGCAGACCATCCACATGAGGGGGTAACGCAGTAGCTCACAGTGCTCTGGTACCGGGCGTTGAAGCTGGCCATGACCTGGACCGAGCCGAAGACACCCTGGTTGTATCCGTACAGGACACCGCCGAGAGAGGCGAAGAGGGCGAGACCGAGCGCTCGTCCATTGTGGAACAGACCGCGCCAACCTGCCTGGCCGTGCATCGCGATCACGGCGTCCATGTCGCCAGCTGCTGCTGCTCCGCCGCCGCCCATGATGTGAGGTGTTTGTGGTGGTAGATGTGTCTTCGTGCCGAAAGCAAAGTAAGAGCTGCTACAGTGAGAGCAGACGGGTCACGCGAATTGGTCGAGTGGCCAACGGGAAGATGGAAGATGAAAGTAGAGAAGAGAAGTGTAGATGCGACGAGGTCTGCTCCCAAATATGTGGAGAGCTTCGGGCGCAGGGTCAAGAGGGTTGAGTGAGCTTCCTGATTGATGCTGCTGGGGGGGGATAGATGAGATGGAACGGACGTCGCGCTTCTGCGTCAGAAGGGACCTTTAAATTTGTTTTTCGGGGCCGGGGGCCGTGTTGTACTTGGTGCTTCTCGTTCCTAGACACGGCGTCTCTCGGGGCGACTACTCCCTCTGCCAGCCTACCCCGGAGCCAAGAGACCAAGACTACTGCGCCCCCGAGCTGTCTCGTGTGTCGAGGTCCCGGGAAAGGCAGTCAGAGGTCCCGCCGAGCCCTCGGACGAGCAGAGAGAGATCAGAGACAGCCCCCCGGGTTTGGCCGATGTCACCTCGGTTCCCCTCCGCAGCGTCCTTTGGTTGCACGCTCAGTAGTAGCGAGTAGAGGGGAGTAGTAGTCTCTGATCCCCAGTCGCCGCCATGTGCCCCGATTGCCATTCTCGTTTTTTTGCTCGATCGACCCTGTTGAATGATGACGTCAGCGGCGCAATCCCGATGATCCAAACCCAAATTAGGACCGACGAGTAGTATCGCCCGCGGCTCTACCCGGCTCGTCCGACCGCAAACGCCTTGTGCTCTCGTTATGCCTTGGTAAGGCAAAGCTAGGCTGTGGGGCTCTAAGGGATGTTACGTACATCGCCCGCAAAGCAGCGCTGGGTGCCCAGCTGTCACCCCTCGACCAAGCAATTTCAGCCCCACCCAGCAAGTCACAATGTCACCTGACGGACGCAGAAATCGGTCCCACAACACGTCATGGCGATCCTTCGCCCGCGAGTCGTACGGCTCGTACCCACATCGATTCAATGTCACGTCGTCGTGTTGAATTGCCGCCGCGGACAACTTTGTGACTGGAAAACGGCGACAAGCGACGACGTTTTCGCCCTCAGGGATATTCCGCCTCCGTAGGCCGCTGCCATTGCCGCACTTGCCGCAACCTTGTCCCTGAAGTCGTGTCCCAGTCCCACTGCCCTCTATTTTCTACCTCCCTGGCCGGTTCTCTGGCTCATTCCCACACTACATACCTTCCCACCTTAACTTAAGCGAAGTCCGCCCTTCGGCCCAGCCTCGGTGCACCCACGCTTTTCTCCGCAGCAGATCACGCATGCCGGCGGGACCTGTGGCTCGCGGCGCTCGCCCCATCCACGTCGCCGCCTTCCTTGTCCGTGTCACCCCGCGGCGCTTTGCGGTGCTTTGGGGCATCGATGGTCTCCCAGCTTGCGTTTCAGCGTGGGATGGGTGGCCCTCCACGCTAGACGAGGAACAAGTCGTTCTCCTGGGGTTTTGACTCTCACGTTCTGGGGTAAAACACTGCTGCGCAACAGTAATGAATAGTCTAGACTTTACGAGATGACAACAGCCAACAAGACAACAGAAGCGAAGGGTCCCGGGTCCTGGCCCTATTTCTGGCTGGATATTCACCACCGAGTTTGACATTGTCGATGCCGCCGGCAAGTCCGCATCCTGCAGGGGTGCAAGGCGGCAATGGCGCGGCGGCGACTTGGACAGTGTGTACCTCGCCGGATTTCGCCTCGCCGAACGAGGGCGCCGTTGCGAACTCTTCCGGGAGGCGCAAATGACCGGAACGATAGCCAAAGGGTCGGAGTAGCCCCCGGATGCAAGTCTCAGGTGCTCAATTCACGGCCGGTCCTGCTCTGCGCAGAGCGAGGGCCTGTCGCTCCAGCTCGAATCGTCTCCACCAACTACATTGCCTCACGACCGAAGTCCACGGTTTTTCAGTGAGCCCAGTTGTGGCCGTGGCCCTTCATGACACGTCACGAGTGCTTGTGGTGCGAGGCAGAGCCCATCCAGAAGCCACCTCCTTCCCCCTGCATCAGCAGCAAACGTATCTGCCTTTCGTTCGTGCCGATATGGCAACACGCGTGAACGACCAAAGGCATGACCACCAATCCCAAGCGGGCTCGAAGGACGGGGTCTTTGAGCCAGTGAAAGGATGGGGAGGAGTCGCCATGGGTGAGGAAGGGTGTCCTTGGGAGCATATCGATGCCTTTCGAGGGGCACTCTTTGGAGCATGGTGCAATTGAGGAGGCGAGACCTCACCCCGGCTTCTTCGTACAGCAGTATGAGAAACACTGATTGCTCCTGCTTTCGTCTATCCTACTAATCTCGCACATTTGTCTCCCTGGTTACAGTATCGTGTAGATACCGCCCACAGCTGTCGGCGCTGTCTCTCAAATCGTGACAGCTCAAACGTCCCCTTCGACATGCCGCAGCCTCTACCCGTCCACGCTCGTGCTCGGCCTCCCGCCCTATTCAACCTCGCCGCCCCCGGCGTACCCGACATCGTCCTCTCACCGTCCCCCGACCAGCCTATCGCCTCCGAGTCCGCACACTTGATAAGCCCAAGCTCACCTTGGCGCAACCTCTTCCGCCGAAGCCCCACCTCTCTCTCTCCCACTACACCGATTACGCCCAGCCTCCAATCTTCTGGGAAGAGGGGCAAAGAATCAATGGCATGGGAGATACACCTTGACTACGAGAAAGGCGGGTTGGTTTTCCGACCCCTCGCGCGGCGCGAACGGGGTGGGAAATCGTCCAGTCCCATCAGCCCCTCCGGAGACGGGTGGACGCCAACTGTGTCGACTGCGCCTGCGGCGGTGACGCAGGACGTATACCCGACATGGGGCGAGTACATCGTGACCTGCGAGAAGGCGACGGAGAAAGAGGTGGTCCTGGTCCTGTGGCAGGGAGACGTCAAGGTGGCGACTCTCAACCAGAATTTCGGCGGGGTGATCATATACCGGTCAGACGGGAGCAAGGCGGTGATGCTCCGGGACGGCACGAACTGCAGGTGGGTCGGAGGGGCACTTTCACATACAGTAGAGGCTGGGGAGAGGAATGAGTCTGACTGACGAGGCCATCAGCTGGAGGATCAGCGCCGACGAGATGGCCTTCGGATGGGCCGACGCGCCAGGCATGGCAATCTGCCTCGAAGCGGGTACGAGGACGCCCATCGCCAAGCTCTCGTACAAGCTCCTAGGACGGGACCGGCTCATCATCGGAGAGCTCCCGTACGATGTGGACGAGTCGCAGCTCGGGGCTACTGGAACAAGCTGGCAGCTTGTCGTCATTACCGCTGCGAAGGTGGGTGACGGGGTGCACAAGCTTCGGATGAGGGTCCGTCACATCTTGGGCAAGACTGACAAGACGACAGGTTTGGTTTGATCATCAGCAAGGCAGAAGCGTTCGACTGCGGTGAGCGCGAGCACTTGTACGGTACTCGTACAATACAGTACGAATACTGCACGCAACGGAGTTGTGAAGTAAGTTCACGGAAATCTTTGGCGCCGCGGAGCGTATGAGCGCGCATGCTGTCTCATAAACTCCCAGATCGCGATACAGATCTTCCCCACTCGATGCATGTGTATGTGTAAGTTGTATCCGAAAAGCAGTTGCATGGGCAAGAAGCGCTAACCGACCAGTTTGTGTACTATGCACAGAGTACGGTTCTTCCCATGGATCGTACGATACTTCACCATTCTGAATCAGCCGCAAGACCCAAGCGGCGCACGGTGTCAGGACCCCAAACCTTCTAACAGTATGGGCATGAGGGAATCGCCACGCTCAGCTGAGAGCAACACAACCCAATCGGGCCGAAGAGTGACTTGCTCTGACGAGATGGGCGTTCTCACACATCTTGCTCAGGAGAGCTTGCACACATCTCCTCCAATTGGGAGAGAGTCGGAGTATGCAATTCGTCGCAGATGCCCATCGCCTCCAGCGTCGAATCCACCCACGGATGCGAAGGATTGAAATCGATTCGGCAAGGCAGAGAATACTTGTCATGTTCCCACTTGATCAGTACCGTGTTCTGCGCTTCGGGCAGGGTCCAATCTCCTTGCTCCTCGCCAAGTCCAAGAGACTGGCCCGCAGACCTCGCCAGGTGAGTCACGCGACGCGACTCGAGTGTGATCCAGAGCATCACGGCTTCGACGCCGTCCAGAGTCGAGACCAAAATCCGCTGATTGTCTGGAAGATCGCGTGTGAGCTTGACGCACGTGTTGAGCGGAAGGTCGTCCACCGCCTCTTGGATCTCAAGGAAGGACTCCTCGCGCACCTGACGCATGTATTCAAGAGCAACAGCCGTCCGAATCGGGGCTGACATCATGGCGCTCGTTGCATCACTCCTTGGGTGTCCATCAGACACAGACTGGGCGCCGATGTTGTCCAGTGTCATCTCGACGTTGATGAAAATATCAAGCCCGAGTCGAGGTTCCGTGCTGGAAGGAGACTGGACGCTGTCCCCAGTGGATACTGAGGCGCCCCAGGGGGGAAAGACCAGATCGCCAGAAACCTCATGTACAAGGACCGGTACTTTTCGGACGACCGCGTCGCCGAAATGCAGTTCTAAGAGGCGCTGGGGATGAGGAGGAATGGACAAGCGTTCCTGCATCCTGCTCATGGCACCCGCAGTGTTTGCGATCAGAGCCGGCCATGAGCTTCGAGGCCCCGGCGCTGCAGTTGGCTCGCCGTCGTCCTCTAGGACATGCGCGAGTACATCCCAGTTTCGCACATTGGCCGACGAGGCAAGAGGGGCCACACTTGCATCGTCATGCAGGGTGAAGCCGGGCATGCTCGGCCTGCTGTGAGTGATGGGAAGCAGGGATCTGCTCGCTCTGCTGTGAGAGAGTGTTTAGTAGTGATATGATGTGACCTGCGGATGGTCGGACTTCCAGTGGGGGCAAATGACTGTTGGGGAAGAACCCACGAGTCCTGAGGGCCGGGGAGCTTTTGTATTCGTGGTGAGCCTGTGCCGGGGAAATTGCAATTCGGGCCCAGCACAAAGGTTCCACCAGAAGGGTTTGAATGCTCTTCCGTCGAGAGGGAGGCAGCAGTAGGTGCAGATCTGCTCGACACAAAAGAGCAGCGCTGGGCGGCGACGACGATCTTCGTCTTGTGCTGAAACATGCCACACTGACGCCCTCGCCACCGCCACCGCCGACATCGCCATCACCATCACCATCAGGCTCTTCATCAAACATCAAACCCAACGTGTGGGTTCACGCTTCCCACGTCTCTTCCCTGCGCAGATATTTTCTCGCCCCTGTTCTCTCGTCTTCTTGTCTCGCGGACTTCCACACAACATGTCTCGCCCACCTCCCTCCCCACCTTCCCCTTCCCCTCCCTCTTCTCCCTCCGCGTCCCCGTCCCCGGGCGCCTCTCCCATGCTTTCGCCTTCCCCGTCACCGTCGGGCTCACCGTCCCGCTCCCGACCTCAAATGCACTTGACCATCCCCCCTTCTCCTCCCTTCAACCCCATCAAACCGGTTCCTCACCCACTCACCAACCCGCCGTCGCCCCCTCCGGCTTCGCCTCCGCTCATGTCCCCGCCATTCGCCCTGCCGTTCCCTCACCTCCCACACCGCTCTCCGCCGAAACGGGCACATCGACCGCGCCACTCCGAGAGACGCCCGAGTCCGCTGCATAGGACGTACTCCGCCCGGGACCTCGCGCAGCTCACCGAGTCGGACGAGGAGGGCGAGGGTGAGGCAGAGGGCAATACGAACACCGAGAGCAGTGATGCGAGTAAGAGTGGTGACGGGAACGGGAAAGGGAGAGGGAAAGGGAGGTGGAGGAGGGACGGGGAAGGAGGCGCGACCGGGCAAGGAGAGATAGGAGGAGCGGAGCGGTCTCTCCAGCGATTCACGTTTGAGGGGAGGAACCTCCACCGCGGGGGCTTTGCGGGGGGGAAAGAGGGCGCGAAGGTAATCGTCCTGAACGATAGTGAGAGCGACGACGAGTCGGAGTCAGTGGAACTCGACACGCCTACAAAGAGGTCTTCGTCGGCTACGAGGGTTAGGGGGAGGGCATTGTCGCCCGGCAATCGCGCCCTGACGACGCCGACGAGGCGTGAGACTTCTGCATCCGGTCGGCATCGCAACGCGGCGTCAATGAGGAGCCTCGCGCGTATCGCGAGCGTGGTCAGCATGGCGAGCACGGTTGGATGGTGGCACGCGTTCCAGGTCGTCGGGTGGGGGATCGCCATCATCCTGGCGCTGGTCCAGGGTGAGTGGTGTGGCTGGCAATCAACGCAGTCTCATGTATGCGCATGCGCATGGAGCACTGAGTGTCCTGGTGCTCTGGTGTCTTGGTGTCTTGGTGTTTTGTATTGTCCAGCTGACGGGCCGATTTAGTCGAGGAGGAATGCCTGACAAATTCCTGGTTCACTATCGCGTCGGTGCTTGATGCGTGTCTCGTTCTGGAACTGTGCGTGAGGCTGGTTCGCTTCCCAAAGGTGAGTCGTAGTTCCAATCCGTTTCACCACACACCGCCCAATTGGACTCCGCTCAGCTGCACCCCGCTCGACTCCATCCGCTCGACTCCATCCGCTCGACTCCATCCGCACGACTCCATCCGCTCGACTCCATCCGCTCGACTCCATCCGCTCGACTCCATCCGCTCGACTCCATCTCTGCTCTGTCACATCTCCCGGCGCCACATGTGGGCAACTTCGATGTCGGTCCATGACCCGCATCGCAGGCCTCACTCCTTGTCCCGTGATCGAACCTCCACCACCCCGTGTCATACTGTACAGCTCCTCGCAGCCTCCGCCCACTCCTCCCCTCGAGCCTTGCCCCGAGCCGGGTCGAGCCGGGTCGAGCCGGGTCGAGCCGCGTCGAGCCTTGCTGAGCAGTGTAGTCCCACTGGTCCTCCGATCTCAGCAACGACACCATCATCGTCCTCTTTGGCATCAGCCTCATCTGGCCGGTATACAAGTGGCCATGCGGCGAGGACGGTCTGTGGGGTGAGTCGAGCTGAATTCCACCGCTGGGTTCTAGCGTTAGTTCTTATGTGCTCAACGGCTCACGGTCACGGTCGCGGGCACGGGCACAGGTACCGGCACGGAAGTGGCATGATCAGCTGCTGGGGATTGATAGCTGACGAGACGAAGCCGAGGAAGTCTTGATCGCGTCGATATTGCTTTGCCGGAATATAGGCCAGCTGCTCGATCAACACCGCCCAGGGTGAGTGTCCGTGTCTGGACACATGACGCGTTCTTCTCATGGCGATTGCGACGTGGGCAATGTCGCCGAGCTGGCACGCCGTCGCAGAATGACAGGAACTCATCGTCGTAGTACTGGCTATGCGGGCAAGTTCAGACCAGCGTGATCCGCGTCGACGGAGACGACAAGACGCGTAACGAGGACATTGATTGGATGAAGGAGGCGACACTATGCAATAACATAGATCCTAGAGATAGAGTACATACAGGTACACCCCATGCAAACCCCATATGTCGTAGCATCCCTCTCCCCGATCGGTTGAAAGCCACGTCAAAGACGAAACCACTGATACACCAACTTACTCACGTGACCTTCTTCGCTCACTCCGGTTCCTCCGTCCGGCCCAGTCAATCCAGCCCAACGCCCCCTTCCTCTGGTCTTCCTTCCTCGCTCTCTCTCAACCCAGCAACAATCCTCGTCCCCATCCTGCCCTGCGCCTCCGTCAGTGCAGCGCTTCCTCTCGACGTCTCGTGAACTACACCCATCCAGCTGCTCTGCATCTCTGGAGGCGCTCGGTGGCGGAGCGAAACTCGGATCAAGTCAGTAAGTCTATCGCGCTTTCTTCCTTCCTTTACCGGGCTAAACCTGACTGGCACGCCAGAGTCGGTCGCTCTGTCCATCCTTGTCCGGGACGCATCTCGACCAACGTTCCAGTCAACAACTGCCTCTCTCTAACACGAAATTCCACTCACTACTCTCACTCTCCCCACCGTTCCTTCTTTGTAGCCCGGTTACACACCCCGCCGTCCTTCCCCTCATAATCCTACCACTTCTCGTCGCATCCCGCCATGTCCTCTTCGCCGTTCGCCCCGCTGGACACCAGCTCCCCTTCCTCGTCATCTTCCAACCCCCGCCGCGTCGCATACTACTACGACCCCGATGTGGGCAACTACGTCTACTACCTCGGTCATCCGATGAAGCCACACCGGATCCGGATGGCGCACAACCTCATCGTGAACTACGGTTTGGCCGATGAGGAGTCGTTCGACGCCCCCGAGTCCTCCGGCGAGGGGTCCCGGGCACTCAACGCCAATGGGGGTCTGGAGGGTGTGGATGGGACCCCAAGCGGGATGGAAGTCGACGGGATGGACCCCGCCGAGAAGAAGTTTGAGCTCCAGACCCTCACAGGCAGTAGGGGGAGGGCAATGCAGGCCTTCAGACCCAAGCGAGCAACAAAACTCGACATGACAAAGTTTCATACAGACGAGTATATCGACCTCCTCGAACACGTCAACCCGGAAAACGCAGAGGTCCTCACCGGGAACGGAACGAGATGTGAGCGGCTTCACGGATCACGTTGGGCCTGCAACTGCAACTGAAGAGAGGCCATGTGGACCGAAGCTGACAATTCAGGTCTCACCGGCGAGGATTGTCCCCCCTTCGAAGGTCTTTTCGAGTTCTGCTCAATTTCCGCAGGCGGATCCATCGGTAAGCGACGAAACCCCTCATACCCCTCCCCGACTGCATCCGCCTTGCCTCACTGACACGTCGCAGCCGCAGCACACCGGCTCAACTCGGGCGCAGCGGACATCGCGATCAACTGGGCCGGAGGTCTCCACCACGCGAAGAAGACCGAGGCGAGCGGGTTCTGCTACGTCAACGATATGTGAGTGGGCTCTTTCGGCGGCCAGCTGGTTGCGACGCATCAGCTGAGCTGCGCCCGTGGACCTCATCGCTGACCGAATATCTAGTGTATTGGGCATACTGGAGCTTCTTCGGTACGTATCCTCGTCGTCTGGATGATTCTGTCTTTTAATCATCTCTCGCTCTGCCCGTCTCTTCCAACTGTCCTCTATATCGCATGGCGTTTTGCCGACACGCATCGCTGATACCCCGCCCCGCAGCATCCACCCTCGAGTGCTCTACATCGACGTCGATGTCCACCACGGAGACGGCGTCGAAGAGGCCTTCTACACGACTGACAGGGTCATGACCGCGAGCTTCCACCGGTTTGGAGAGTTCTTCCCTGGCACGGGAGATGTGCGGGTGAGTCGAGCTGCGCGTTTCTTTTCACTTGCGACCGGTAGCCGCGTCAGGCTGCCATGTCATCGTAAAGCGGAAGCTGTGCGGGGGCTGAGCAGGTACAGGATGTCGGCATGAAGCGAGGCAAAGGATACGCGGTGAACGTGCCGCTCCGAGATGGTATCACCGACGAGGCGTTCCATTCTATTTTCAAGCCCGTGAGTGACGCCGCTATCCGCGCCGGTCTGCAGCCTCTTCAGCCGACGAGGCTGGAGTCAGGGGATCTTTGCGGACATCGAGATTTCGGACTGCACTCACTCCTCACCAGGTCATTCGTCATATCATAGACTTCTACCGACCAGGCGCGATCGTCCTGCAGATGGGCGCGGACAGTCTGTCGGGAGACAAACTCGGAGGTTTCAACATGACTCTGCATGGTGGGTGTTGGTCACCTTGCAGACCGAGGCTGGCTGTTGTGCCGGCTTGGTCTCGGAACTGTACCCACTGTTTTGAATCACGCTGATCGCGTGCAGGTCACGCGGAGTGTGCCAAGTTTGTCAAGTCTTTCAACCTCCCGGTGATGATGCTGGGTGGAGGCGGGTACACAACGTGAGCATTAGCAGTGGCGAACCCTCTGAAAGCTGATCCCAGCTTCTTGGGATGAGTTGCTGGGCCATGCTGATGCACATGCAGCAAGAACGTCGCTAGAGCGTGGACCTACGAAACGGCGGTTATGTGCGGGAGGGAACTGTCAGAGGACCTGCCCTACAACCAATAGTCAGTTGCGGCTCTCATGGGGTGAAGGTGTGGCCGATGCGGAAACTGCTGTGAATCAGTTTCCTGGGGTCGCTTTCACGGCCCCATGTACTGTCTGCAGGACGAGACCGGACTTGAGCTCATCATCACCAGCATGGAGTATTACGGCCCGCGGTACAAGCTCGAGGTGCTGGCAAACAACCAGGACAACCACAATCCGCCCGAATACCTCGAGTCGATCAAGTGAGTCTGGTTGGGTGCCTCCATAAGGCTATGATGCACCGCTGCGACGTTGGCTGATCGTCTCGCGTCAGGAACCGGGTGCTGGAGAACCTGCGGAACCTCCCTCATGCGCCGGGCGCGCAGATGCAGCCTGTTAAGCGTGGCGTGGCGAGCTTATTGGGTATGGACGAGGCTAGCGACCCCGAGGACGAGGTTGAGGCGCGGATACGAAGTGAGTGGCGCACACCAGCTTCGTCCTTGAGCCGCGCCCTCGCCCGGCGTTGGGCGGGGGTCAGTGATCTCGAGCAGCTGGGTTGCTCTCCGTGCATGTGGCTGATGTTGTATCAGAGATCATGCGGAAGCGACAGCTCAACGGGAATGCAGGCTACTCGTCTGGTTCCGACTCGGACGGCGAGGAGCCCGTCGGCCGACAACGAGGCTACGTCAATCCCTCTGGCGGCAGACGGGGGCTATCGAAGCGAAGAGAAGGCGAGGACGACGACGAGGACGAGTTTGAGGATGCGTGTGGGGTGATGCACAGGAAGGGCAAGAGGACGTTCTTCGCGAAAGGCGTCCTGCCCAGACTGGACGCGGTGATCAATGGGATTGGCAAAACGGCGCCGGTGCCAGCGGGAGGGGCGAACGGGAACGGGAACGCAACGACGAATGGGCTGCCGGTGCCGGTCATGAATGGGACTGGGAGTGGGGTGGTGGAGGGATGGAACGCTTCAAGAGGGGGTAGTCCGATGAGCGTGATTTAGCCAGGGGCGGCGAGCGAGGGGAGGTCGGGGCCGGGGTCGGGGCGGGGGACGGGGTAACTGTTATCAGGCAGCTGCATTCAAGTTGACTACTAGCTTGTCTCGGCGATACGTTCCATCGTATTTCGTTTTTGTAGAAGGTGTTTCTGCTGCATATCTTTCTGCTTGACCTGGTGCCGTTGTTTCTCCGTATCCTGGTCGTCAGCGGAGATGGCCGCTGGTGGGCCGAAACGGGGCGTGGGAATCTTCGCTGTGCCTGAGCAACGAAACGTCGTCACCGGCGCGATGCGCGGAGCTCCGTCCGGAACTCGGACTTGGTGGATCCATCTATTGCACGCACTTGGTGCTTCTGCTGCACTGCTGCACTGCCTGCTGCACGGCTTGCTTATTGGCGATGTCATGACGGCTTTGAAAGTGGCATCGGTATTAGCATCAGTCCATCTCGTCGATAGGGGAGGAAGGGAAGTTTGTGAATATGGAAGCAGAGCAGTCGCTGAGGCGACGACGGAGTGACGTAAAATGAGGAAATGGATGACACGTTCCTAAGTCTGACGACGGTCAGGTCGTCAAGCTGGCGGCGGCGTTCTTTGACAGGATACGCGGACACGGTCCCAACTCCCAAGTAGCTGCGACGTCATGGATTAGGAGGGATGGATTGAGGCTGTTTGTTGGAAGGCGGATAAGCGGGTGATGCCACAGCCGGATTAATCCGACCAGGCCGACGAGGCAGCCCGGCTCTGAATGATCTGCATGACCACGTCCTGCGCCCATTCCACACAGGTGTATACAGTGTGCGGCGGAATGATCTGCACACATGGAATCACGGGCGAGAACCTGACTGCAGAGTACGAACGAGCGGCTCTCGAAATGGTGATAGGGACAGAAGAACAAGGGCGAGAGACAAAACCTGCGTTCAGTCCCCACCGGCAGGCCGGACCGACGGACGGACCTGCGCTATAATGTGTGTTAATATGCTTGCTTCCGTCTTGGCCCCCTTGCCCTCCCCTTCTGCCCGCCCGCTCTCCACGCCGGTCGTCGTGCTTCGTCCTCTGACTTTGTGCTGCAATGGCACTACCTGCGCCGCGGCGGTGCATGAAGCGCGACGCGCGACGCTCGATGCATGCTCCGAAGCGGCGTGCGCGGCGTGCGTACATAGAAAGTTAGAAGGCCCAGGCGCGAGATGCGACAAAAGGTGGACTGGGCAAGGTCACTGTTTCCGAGAACCGAGAACCCGCGCCGCGCTGCCCCACCCCCACGAACCAGAACCAAGAATGAGTGGTTGAGTGTTCGTCTGCTTCGGGCCCCAACGGCGTGGTTGGGCGTCAAACCAATGCATATATCTATATAGAGGACCCAGCTGAAGCCGACGTATATAAGTAGCAGGTGCATGCCCTCCTACAGTACTATCGCCCCCTTGGCCCACGTTCTCGCCTCGCCTCGCTTGAAATCCGACGAGAGCGAAAAAAAAGGAACGGCGCGAGGGGATTGTCGGATTGACGTCAGATACTGGAGGGCACGGGTCAACTTCCGACATCACCCCCAACCCAACCCAACCCAACGCCGCTGCATCATCTCATCGACTCTCCTCCTTTCTTACTTTTCTTTTGGCATCGCCTTTGCGACACGAACCGCCGTCTCCGCCGTCTCCGTTTCATAGATCCCTTTGACACCGACTACCCAGCTACCCAACCCCGGTATCCCCAGCGGTGTCGCAGTCGCCATCGCCGCGACCCGACCCGACCCCTTTCTCAACGACCACAAACGGGCCCTTTCATACAGCGTCATATTTCAGAGAACTCTGACCAACTCTTCGTTCGCATCTGAAACCTACCACCCAAGCCACCACCCCACGACCTACTCGCCATGACCTCGCGAATCAACACCACGACCCCTCCCGGTCGATTCGACCCCCACCACGCCCCCAACTCTCCCTACACCACCACCACCGTCGCGTCCCCCCACCCAGGCTTCTCCCCAGCAATGACCAGCATCGACGCCTTCCCCAACAACACCAACGCGGGCGCCACCGCCGGCGCCGGGGCTGCGCCTGACAGCCCGAGGTCGGGCGGCGCGGGACGGTTCAGTATCGGTGGACAACCCGAGGAGGGGAGGCAGCAGAGGTTGATCGTGGTCAGCAATAGGCTGCCGGTGACTATTAGCAAGGATGACAAGGGGGAGTACCATTTCAAGGTGAGCGGGGTCCGCCGAGGTGGTGTGGGACTCTTGCGATCAGGCGGCCATGCGGAGGCACAAATGTGATCTCCAAGTCGAGACGCCGACGTCGAGGTCGAGAGCCGATCCGTCATCCTCATATCCATCCAGCCGGGAGTCAGCCTCCCCCGCATCTGCCTCTCGTCCCTGTTTCCTGTGGCCTTGTGCCGTCGCTCACCACCCCAGATGTCCTCGGGAGGTCTCGTCTCCGCCCTCTCGGGCTGCAAGAAGACCATGCAATTCACCTGGATCGGCTGGCCAGGCAAGGAGGTGAGTCCGGTCGCAATTCTTCCGCCTGCCTGATTCCTCGCCGACTCCCTCCTGACCCGCATAGATCCCCGAAGCCGATCGGGAGACGGTCAACTCGCGCTTGCTGGCGGAACATGATTGTTACCCCGTTTACCTCGCCGATGAGCTCGCCGACAAGCACTACAATGGTGAGTCGCATAGCTACTCCGTCACCTGGTCGGTTGGTCGCTTTGCTACTTCCTAGATCTGTCACTCTGAATCTGCGTCGCTCCCTTACTCCGTGGTCGTTGCTCCGTTGCTTCGGTGCTCACGTGCCCACCTGCTTACCGCGCCTCGGCACTTGTTTTACGCCGCTGACACCTCCAGGCTTCTCCAACTCCATTCTGTGGCCGCTGTTCCACTACCACCCCGGAGAGATGAACTTTGACAGCGAACACTGGCTCGCCTACCGCGAGGCCAACATGCGGTTCGCCGACGTCGTCTCCTCCATGGTCCAAGCTGGAGACATTGTTTGGGTGCAGGACTACCACCTCATGCTGCTCCCGATGCTGCTCCGGTCGATCATCTCGGGCGAGTCCGCTCAGGGGGAGATGGTCCGCCGCGAGCTCGGGCGGGTCAAGCAGGGCGTGGACGACGGCGTCGTCAAGGATATCCTGGGCATGGACCAGGGAATAGCCAACGGCGCCGACGACGAGGGCGTGGAACTGCTCGATCACGTCGAAGAGGAGGGGGAGGCGGTGACGTTTGACCCCCGCAAGAAGGGCAAGAGACCCGTCTTCAACAGGGGGATGAGCGCCTTCCAGATGCAAGAGGCAGCGGCGAAGGAGAAGGGCAAAGAAGGCATCCGGATCGGTTTCTTCCTCCACACGCCGTTCCCCTCGAGCGAGATCTACCGGTGGGTCCGACGTCCTCATCCATGGACAGTGACCGAACTGATCAAACCAGTATCCTGCCTGTACGACGGGAGATCCTTCTCGGTGTGCTCCAGTGCGACCTCATCGGGTGAGTCGAGCGCTCTCTCTCCCGTCCCTCTCGCTGCACCGTCCTTACTCCTGGTTGTGCTTGTTACTTCTGCGAGTGTCCCCGTCCCTGACCCGCGCAGCTTCCACACATACGACTACGCCCGCCACTTCCTCTCCTCGTGCACCCGCATTCTCGGCCTCGAGACCATGCCCAACGGAATTGAGTTTGAGGGCCGATACGCCCAAGTCGGGACCTACCCCATCGGTATCGAGCCGATGCAGTTTGTCGACGGCCTGCGCAACCCCAAGATCCACAACCGGCTCAAGCAGCTCGAGCACAGGTTCGAGGGTTGCAAGGTCATCATCGGCGTGGACAGGCTGGACTACATCAAGGGTATTCCCCAGAAGCTGCATGCGTTTGAGGTGTTTTTGACCCAGCACCCAGAGTGGATCGGAAAGGTGAGTGCGGGCTCCAAGCGGTTCAAAGTGGTTTCAAGTCATGCTGATGTGGGATCGCTCCGTTCTTCTCTTTCCCCCTCGCCCACTCCTTCTACCGATCTCACCCGTCTCCCGCTTCCACCCACGTCCGCTCGCACCCTTCCCCTCCCCTCATAGGTCGTCCTCGTCCAACTCGCGATCCCCTCGAGGCAGGACGTGGAGGAGTACCAGAACCTCCGCGCGTGCGTCAACGAGCTCGTCGGCAGGATCAACGGCCGATTCGGCACCGTCGAGTTCATGCCGATCCACTACATGCACAAGAGCGTGCCGTTTGACGAGCTCACGGCGATGTACGCCCTGGCCGACGCTTGTCTCGTCACGAGCACCAGGGACGGGATGAACTTGGTGAGTGCCATCGGAGCGAAATATTGCAATCAGACGATGTTGGAGATCGGGGCTGATGGAGTAGGTCGCGTACGAGTACATCTCGTCTCAGGCAGAACGTCATGGCGTCATGATCCTCTCCGAGTTTGCTGGAGCCGCGCAGAGTCTCAACGGGAGCTTGATCATCAACCCATGTGAGCGACTTGTCCAACAGGCATCCGATATAGCGAGCATCCGATGCCCCCCCGCAGCTTGCGATGCTGTTGCTGGTGCTGGTGCTGGTCTGGCTCGACGTTTGCTTTCTCCCGCCCTTGCTGACGCACCTCCAGGGGATGTGCAGTCCACTGCGGACGCGATCCATACCGCGCTCACCACGAGCGAGGAGACGAGGCATACCAACTGGCAAAAGCTGTTCAACGTGAGTCGGCTTGAACGCCTCTGGCGATGCTGCCATTCGCCGCGCTCGCAATTCTTGGGGATTCTTGGGAGTGCAATACTGACGCCCCGCAGTACGTCAGCAAGTACACCGCCGAGGCTTGGGGCGTGTCTTTCGTCAATGAGCGTGAGTGGAGGTTTCCGCGGCGGAGGACCCGACAGTGGTCGCTCCTGCACGACGATTCGCTGACGACCCTTAGTCACAAGGCTCTCTGGTCATCCCCCAGCGGGACCGATGGTGCCCCCTGGGCGGAAAAAGTCGGGGAGTCTAAGCCGGACGAGCTCAAAGGCGAGTATCAGTCGGAGGATGAGTCATGGGATGAGCTCGGCGAGCAGGGATAGGGAGGGCACGAAGGCGTGATTGCGGCGGGGGCAGAGGGGCATGAGTGGGTGACGAGGTGGGCGGAACAGTGAGATGTGGGGAGGGGGTATCGACGATGAGCGTACAAAACGAGCGCAGTGATGTTCGGATGTCTCATAGAGTGGGAGCTGGCTTGCCCTGGGGTGAGGAACGAGCTTGGGCGAGGTGAAGTTGTGGTGAAGCCGTGGCGGGGCATAGGAGGTGATACTTGAAAACCCAGAAAAAGGCTACGGCCACGGCTACGGGACGTCTTGATGATCATATATACACACATGCACATACATGAGTCGCTTGGAGAGGTTCGCCTGCACACACGCATACTTGCACAGTTGCACATACCAGCTTCCGGACAATCAATCCTGACTGTCCTGAGCCCCGAAACAGGGCGGAGTCTTCTCGTCATGAATCCAGGACGTGCCTGTGGGGTCGTCGCGAGAGGAGCTGCGCAGGGCAAGGCCAGGGAAGGGCAGCGCCGCTGACATGTACACGGTGAATTTGCGACGGAATCTCACTGACCATTGGGGGTTCCGCGATACTACCAGTCCGCTACCAATCCGAGAACGGGGAGTGTGAGGTGGTATGGAAGACTAGATGCCGTTGCAAGGAAGGCGGATGTGCGAGGACAAAGACCAGACGTGGAGTGAGTGCTTGGTATATCGGTGTTTTTCCATACTCTGCGGTGGTACGGCTGGTTCAAGAGAGTCTGTGGTAGGTGAGCGGTGAGATCCTCCCTGAATCCAGGGTTGGCCCGGAAATGTGGGGACGGGGACGGACAAGGAAGTCAACACGGCGATGATACGATACCTTCGACTATGGCTTTGTCGTGAATCTCTGCATCGGTGCTTGTCGTCTTGGATGCGGAGGGGTAGAGGGGTCATGGAAGAATCATGTGGCCGTTGCGGAAGACCAGACACACGGTATCCCGTCGCTGTCGCTGGGTGCCAAGAGAGGCAGTCGACCCCGCCGTCAATATTGTTGTTGTCATGCGTTATGCCCCTTTGGGGAGATATGAGGGTCCCCGTGTCCCCGTGTACCCGGGCGTGGCGTCGTTCCCATAACTCAGGGAGGGAGGAGATGGAGACAGGGACGGCGACGGCGGCGGCGGCGACAGCGACGACGGCATCGGCATCGGCATTGGCACAGGCAGTCTACAACCCATCAGCTAGTGATTGACCAGACAGATCCATCAGCCCATCAGCCCATCATCAATCCTTCGCTTTGCATCGCATCGCATCGCATCGCACCTCTCGCTTCTCGCTTCTCCCGTACCTCCTTCGTACCCCTACCCGCCCTCACTGCGACAAGCCTCACTCTCCTTTTGATACATACAACTCGGACACTGCTATCCCACCACTCTCCAACTCGTCGTTCAGTTGTTCTTCGAACCGTGTAATTATCACTCGCCGGACCCTCGGCCCGAGTCAGCGGGGCCATTCGCCAATTCGCCCATCTCATTCATCGCACTACTCTGGACTCAGCCGCCGGATCCATTTGCTTGGTCGGTCGCTTGACTCTTCCTGTCCCATTCGACGTGCTAGTACGTACTCCATCTCGTGCCCCACCCCCACCAACGTCGTCGCCCAACCCATCCATCTCATTCCTCGTCGCTCCTCGCTCATTTTCTCTTGTTCGCCTCCGAACCCCTTGCAAAACCCACCCTCGCCCTGCTTCCCCTGAACACCTCGACACCACACCACCTCGACTAATCACCCCACCACATCTCCACCTCTCCACTCGTCAACAAACCGCTGCATCCATCCATCCCATCCATAGTTTGCATCCAATCCTGCTTACAGCAGCCGCACGGGTGGAGCCGAACCCAAAAGAGTCGGAAAGGACCGATACTGACTGATCATTGCCAGCTTTGATCGGTCGATCCTTACTCGTGACAACTCTTGACCTTTGTCCTGGTCAAAACTACGGCTGTCATTGCGACTCCGCTCTTGTCGAACGACGTCCCCCGGTCCAGTCTGTCGGCCAAAGAGGTCCTGTCCTTCCTTGACCTCCCCACCCTCCGATCGGGACCGTCTTTCCTCCCCCACCACCTCCTTCCCGGTCCTCGCGTCATGTCCCTCCCCAACGCCTTCGTAACCCTCCTCACCACCCCGGCCTACCTCCCCGGCGCCCTTGTCCTTCTTCACTCGCTCCTCACCCTCCATCCCGAGCCGCGCGACTTCAAGATCGTCTGCCTCGTCACCCCCGAGACCGTCGATGCGAAGACGATCGGAGAGCTGCGGAAGGCCGGGTTCGACCTCGTCATTGGTGTCGAGCCGATTGGGAGTGGAATACCAGGGCAGGATGCCTTGGCCCTAATGGGTAAGTCGACCACCTCATGCCGACTTCCTCCTGAATGGGTAGTACTGTAAAGTTCTGCCATTGCTGATCACCCCGCAGGCCGCCCCGACCTCAACCTCGCACTGACCAAACTCCACCTCTTCCGGCTCTCCGCTGTCTTCTCCACCCTCATCTACCTCGACGCCGATGTCCTCCCCCTCCGACCCCTCGCCCACCTCTTCGAGTCCACCAAACCCCACACCCTCTCCGCATGCTCCGACACCGGCTGGCCAGACTGCTTCAACTCGGGCGTTATGGTCATCCGTCCCCGCGACTCGGACTGGGAGGGCATGCGCGAGATGCTCAAGAACGGGGAGGGCGATGACGGGGTGTACAACTCGAACGGGAGCTTTGACGGTGCGGATCAAGGTTTGCTCAACGAGTGGTTCTCCGAGGAAGGAGGAGGAGGGGATTGGAACAGGTTGCCATTTACGTGAGTGGAGACGAAAACCACGGGGAGCGAACCGATGAACCGCCGTTGACCCCCGCCCTCCCCTCGCAGGTACAATGTCACACCCACCGCGGCATACCAGTATGCGCCCGCATACAAGCGCTACGGCCACAAGATCAACGCCGTCCACTTCATCGGTCCCAACAAGCCGTGGTCCAACCTTCAATGGCGTCCCGCGGGCGTGTCGGAACCACAGAACAAGGACGTTGCGTACGACTGTGAGTCGACTTTTACCACTCCCTCGATTCTTGGATCGTGCTCATCCTCCAGACCCCTCGCTCATCGACCGCTGGTACGCCGTGTACGACAAGTTTGTCCGTCCCACCGCGGCCCACGCCCCGGATATCTCGAAACGCTTTGCAGTCCCCGAGACAGTTGCCGTGTGGAATCAGTCGCCATCCGCCGTTCCTCAGCAGCCAGATGACCGGATGGACCTGGACGCTCTGAGGGCGGCGGCCCAGCTCGGCGTGACCTCCTTTGCTCACGGGCAGTACACCTCCCTACCCCTCGAAGGCCGCGTGGACCTTTTGATGCCCAAGCCGAAACCCAAAGTCGTCCATTTCGAGTCACCGCCGAAAAGCCCGCGAGACGCGGCTCCGGCTATCGATTCGCCCACGACCATCGTGGCGCCCGAACCGCAGACGATGCAGCAGCAGACGGAGCAGCCTTCGACGTGGGACGCATCTCGGTACTCGCCTCCCAAAGACGCTGGGCCGGAAATGTCGATCCCCATGAACACATTTTACCAGCCCGCATGGGAGCAGCCGGCCGCCCAGCAATCTGCCTGGTACCATGCTCCTCCTCCTCAACGCGAACCGGAATACCCCACCCTTCCAGCCAATGTCCAGAAGGACGATTGGTACAAGCAATTCACCGGAAGTCAGCCCGATCGCACCGCCATCCAGCCCGTCTTTCCCTGGGAGCAACCGGGGCAGGCTTATCGCAAGCCGGATCGCGTCTTCCCCCGCGGATCTTCACCTCCCAGACACGCCCACGCCCACGCCGATCGCAAACCCCAACTCACCGTCTCAATCCAACAGCCGACTCCTCCGGTCCAGTCACCCGCCCAGCGTCCGTCGCCTCCGCCTCCACCTCCACCCCCGAGGTCCATGGCCGAAGCCATGGCCTCGTACACCAATGCGTGGGACAATGACCCCTCGATCAGGCAGTACATCGACCGCATCACGGGAAAGCCTTCCGGGCAGAGTCGGCCCGCCGTGTCCAGGGACATGCACGATCGCGATATGTCGGGTCTGCAGAGTGTCCCAGGGACTCCGAGGAAGGGGTCCGCCCCGGCCCTACACCGGCGCGATCCGAGCAACGACACGCGGTCCTCGGCAAGCGGCGATGGAGACGACGAGGACGAAGGCGAGACGGACGATGATCCGGGCGCTTCACCTCGTCTCGAATCGAGACCGGGGATGCCCTCGTCTCAGCCATTTCCGCGGGGTCAGTACTCGTCCAACCCGCGATACCGGGACCGCCACGTCCAGACCGACAGGGCGCAGATGAGCGACGCCACGGTCCAAGCTGCGCCGGGGGGCGGACCCAGCCCTGCGGTGCGAACGTTCGACCTCCCGCGAGTGCCCCTTGGTGCCGCGCCGAGAAGGACGGAACACTCCACTCAGTCTGGCGGCAACGGCAATGGCAATGGCAACGGCAACGGCAACGGGAGCGGCAACGGGACGTATCGCACCAGTGGAAACGGGGGCAATGGCGATCACGCTGTCAGTCAAACGCTCCGAACCTCTTCGTCCTCCGAGGCCACGAGGGCGAGCAGTCTCGTCGCGCCTCCATCAGACACCGTCGCCGCCGGAGGACGTACCGCGGTGGCGTTCCCCCAGGCGCCATATCACGGCGGCTCGCACTCCCACGGGCACTCTCACAGCCACTCTCATGGACACTCGCACAGTCACTCTCACGGACACATCCAACCGCCCTCGTTCACCAAGGCCTTCTCGTCCAACTTTGGCGGAGCGCTGGCCGCTACCGGGCTAGGCGAGAAACGACAAAGCTCAACCTCCGGCCCCGCTTCGGGAGGTTCGGTGGGCTACGGCTTGGGTGGAGCGGGAGGGTTAGGGAGCGATACGTCGCGGCCGCATAAGCCCAGCAGGACTTGGGACCCGAGCACCGACGTGGATGTGAGGAAGAGGGACACGCAGGAGGTGTTGAGTAGGTTCATGAAAGCGGGGAGCTTCGCGAGGAGCGGGTGAGCACCGCGCGCGGCCCTGCGCGGCCGTGCAGTAGTGTGGGGCGAAGTGGAGAGACACGCCGTGATGAGGGATTTTCCGTGCACTTCGTGAGGGAATGTTGCGGCCGACGAATGCCGACGGAGGTGGAGCGGTCATACCTGGCGAACATGCCAGAATCGCGACTCGGAGCGCTACGTGGGAATGGCGACTGGAGTCAAACAATGGAGAAGAAGCAGATGTGTCGAGTCATGGACGAGGTGGCGCGCTAGAGGGGCTGGACGATTGAGGCGATTCGGTTCACCACGCGCGAAAGGGGTGGGAACGGGGCGAAAACGGGAACTCGGAGCAGGAGGGACCGTGGGAGCAATCAATTGTCCCCTTTCGATGGTCGGTGAGGTCAGTCCGACTGTCGCCTGTTACGCAAAACACCGGCCATGTCTTCCAACACAACAAGCAAAGAAGCGCACAGCATACCCCGATTTTCACCCAATCGATACCCCCCGGCAGCCCCCCGGACCAGCCGATACCCTTGTGGAGCTGTGAGCAAAGATCAAGTGGCCGAGGCATGGAGTGGAGCATGGAGCATGGGGCATGGGGCATGTGGCATGGAGCATGAGGCATGTGGCATTGAGCAAGGTCGTGGTCACGGAAGGATACAGCACGTCTGGCGGATGAAGGTCGGTTCATGGTGCAAGAGTCAAATGGTAGCGGTAATAATCCTCGTTTGGGAGTTTTGTGCACAGCTCAGTCATCGTATGCAGGATTGGTCCAAGGAAGTACTACTTGCACTGCAGCACGTTTCCCTCCTGCACCCGAGACGAGCTGTATTCGAACAGTGGAGCAGAGTTGCACGATGAACGACGCGTGAAGGCCGCGTGGTGGAGCAGAGTCGTGGCTGTGACCGTGGCTGTGGCGTGGCGTGGCACATGCCCCAGCCATGTTCACTTCAGAGTTGGTTCCGCCACCTAATACTGACGAGCCAATCTCATCGACCAGGGGACGCAAGGGGATGCGAGGGGATGCGAGGGGTCAAGGTTCCGTCAACAACGTCGGCTGTGAGACGATGCGAGGAGCCGAGCTGGGTCGACGCGAGAAATGTGGAGCGGAGCGGGTTGCGCGCGCATTTATTCGGCGCCTGGAAGACGTTTCCCCAGCCAACACACCCGCACTTACTTCCTGTCCACAACACGACAACACGACACGCCACACACCACACAACACCACCCACACACCACACCACATCACATCACACTCGGTAACGCAGCGCTCTCTCCCACTCCCCACCACACCACACCACACCACATCACACCACACCACACCGTCTCCGTCCCCGCCGTCCAAACGTTCGCACTCCCGCCACAACCTGTTTTAAATCTCCCACGCCGCCATGATGCTCATGTTCACATACGAGCTCGTCATCCGTCTGTTCATGGGTTGGTCCATCTTCCACATTATCCAGAACGAGACCACGCCGGGCGGGATCCTCACGTCGTCGTCGTCCTCGTCGTCGTCCTCGTCCTCTGCATCGGCATCGGCACCCTCCTCGTCCTCGTCGGCACCGTCGTCGTCTTCCGTTCCGCCGTCTTCTGAAGCGTCCCAGAAACGCCTATTTGAGATTCTCGGGGCGATCTCGTTCCTCGTCAAGTCGGCTTTGGCCCTGGATGATGACGACGACGACGAGGAGGAGGAGGACGGGGATGGGGTGCAGCGCCAAGACTGGAATCGCCTTCTGGCGGATCTCGACGCTGTTCAGGAGGGAGAGGAAGAGTCTCCCACCCCCAATCGCGTCGGTGACACCGATGCCGGTCGTTCCAATGATGGCGACACGGATAGTACTTCCGCAAATGACGGTCGCGACAAGTATCGATCCTCTCTCAATGGTCTTCGCAGACTCTCGAGCTTGCATGAGAAACCGCTTAACGCGCTCAAACGTCTCAACTCGTCCAAGTCGGTCAAGTCGGCCAAGTCCACCAAGTCTGTCAAAGGGGGCAATCCGAGCCACATGATAAACAGCGTTAACGGTCCAAGTGATAATGGTCCAGGCAAAGGTGTCCCCACGATACCCATGGACGTCGCGCGGATGATGGCTCGACACCTCGATTTGCCGTCTGCCGCGACCCTCGCCCGGACTTGTAAAGGTCTCCAGCTGGCGGGACAGCTCAAGCTGTGGAGAGACGTGCGGATCACTGGATCGCCCCTGCAAGGTAAACATACCTCACACCCGTGCTGTCGTGGCTCATGGCCTTGCGAAACCGGCTGACGATGGATCTGTTCTTTTGTGTCCGACGCGCTACAGCTGATCCATGGGTCCTCTCCACGTACGGACCGAATGAGCGACCCATGCCCCTATTCGGCAGCGTGGAAGGAGCGCACGAGCTCGCCGCGCTTCTCCGACGCGATCCGCTCCGCGTCGAGACGGCCCGGACGCTGGTTCTCGAATTCGACCTCCACCTAGGCAGCGGGAAAGCGTGCAACGAGGTCCTCCGCCTGCTCGGACCACACCTCGAGACTCTCGAGATCCGGGT
Organism: Saitozyma sp. JCM 24511; assembly: GCA_001600855.1. NCBI lineage: Eukaryota > Fungi > Basidiomycota > Tremellomycetes > Tremellales > Trimorphomycetaceae > Saitozyma > Saitozyma sp. JCM 24511. Next base: position 1,192,022 of record BCLC01000004.1, on the reverse strand, counting down.
ACAGCGCTCAGAGTTGATCGTGGGCGACGAGCCAGAAGCGACAAGTCAGAGGCAAATGATCCGCGAGTATTTCGCCAAGGAGACGAGCGAGTGGACCAAGTTGTTCAAAGGGGTAACTCTGCCGAGAGTCACGAGCATCAACCTCTTCACTGGTCAGACGGTATTACTCGACCTGCCGGTCCTCCTGCGCGCGGTGCCGGCATTGCAGGAATTGCGCATCTACGCCATTGACCCCGAGGCGCAAGTCATGCCCGAGTCGCTCTCTGGGTACGGGTCCGAGGCGGTCCCGCGATGGCTACGCGGTCATGTAACCTCAAGGTGGGGGCCACACCGTTCCCTCCGGCGAGTACACCTCTCGGAGCATACCGGCAGACAGGAGCGCATACTCGGATCGCTCTGCGCCGCCGCCAAGTACATCGACGAGGTTACGTGTACCAACACCCACGACAGCGACGAGACCCTCCGGATCCTCGGGCATCTCCCGGGACTACGACGGCTCAACTTCGTGGCCTGCGGGCAGCTCACGGAAGCGGGTCTGCATCAGGACAAGACGATTCTCTGGCCATCGGATTTCAAGGACGCAAAGGGCAAAATGGTTCAGAGCTTCCCAGAGCTGAGGGAGGTGTATATCCACGCGGAGTTCAGGCCCGCAGGAGGGTGGGAGATGCTGCGCGTGAGTCGGATGCGATGTGATGCACCCATGCACCCCACACGAGGCGAAGCTTGCTGACCATGTACCATATACTCGCTATTCAGCTTGATCTGCAGCACATTCCAAAGCGGGTCGAACACGTCGTCCTCGTCGATCTCCGAGGACCCACTAATGCCCGGAATGGTCAACCGATCAACGAGCATGTCGTGCCCGAGACCCAGTCCGAGTCCGGACGGAGATTCGACAGAGACCTCCTCCCTCCCCTACCCAACCCCGTCCATCTCCGGACGACCCCCTCTGAGATCCTCTTCTGGCAGGACTTCATGCCGGAACTGTTCCAGCACGACCGACACCTCGTGGAACTCACTACTCTTATCCATCAAGCCGACGCCGAGCCTTTCGCTCTCTCTGCGCTGGCTATGCCCCAGCAGCACCCACCGTCCTGTATGGAGGATATCGATGATATCGACCCGAACACGGTCGCCTCGCGCATCATGATTCGGCAGTACGTCCGCAGCAAGAAGCAAGACGACAAGGTCGACAACGGCGCCACCGATACCCCCAAAGCCGACGACGCCGCCGAGGTGTCACTCACCCACCTCCGGGTCATGACCAGGTTGGACCTGGAACGCCCCGAGGATGTATCCTCGAGCACCAGCCAGTCCCGGCTTATCGAGAAGAAATGGTTCGACTACGCCGTGCTTCACGGCGTTGGGATTGTCCCGAAAGAGGTACTGCAGTGGGTGTATGAGGAAGCGGGGGAGGGAATGTATTGGAATAAGGGCGGCAAGGGGCTTACTCTGCCGGACGAGGCTTGGAGAGTGCTCGAGGATTGGGCGGGACAAATGACGGAAGAGGCGGCGTGACGCGTGCAGTAGAGAAACCGAACTAATGATGAGACGGACGACTTCACGAGTAGAGTAGTGTTCCGGCAGAGATGCATGGCAGAGTAGTCGATTTGTACAGTACTATCCGGAAAGCTGCCGCACCTCTCAGTACGTCAGGCTGCACTCCACCTAGGGTATCAGGATGCTTCATACAGTGATCGTAGCGAACTTCCACCTCGTGTATATATACATATACGGGTAGTACACAATAGTTTGCACCACTCAGTAGGTACTGTATATACTATTGCGCAATAGTCGGAGCACACACACTCTGCCTTCAGCTACAATCTTGCTGTCCGCGTCATCAACTCGCCCTCGCAGTCCAAGCGTTCAGGACCGCCCACGCCTCGTCCGGCAGCTCCAGGCCTCGACGCCCTTGCTTCCATTGCATCTCGGCCTCAACTGTCGCATAGACCTCCTTGAGGACCGCCTCGGGCACGTATCGCCCGTTGAACGACGCGAAATGGGTCCGTTGTAAGGGCGGGTGTATCCAATTGCGTGTGTAATCGAAGCTTGAGTTCCAAGGGTTGCCTCGATAGAGCCCTCGAAAATGTATCAGTCCGCCATCGTCGCTCGAAGAATGCTGGCGCTGGTACTGGCGGACACCGAAGCCGAATTGATATTCTGGGCGAGCTAGCTCTTGATCGACCGCGAGGCTTGTTAACGGCCGGGACACTCCCAGCAGTGAATGTTGGCAAGGCGCAACAACATGCACTTCAGCCAAACAAGTGCGACTCAAGACGCCATTGGGATTCAGCCGCATAGAATGGAGTAGATTCGCGGCACGCGCGCCGTCCAGGTACCTAAGCTTGATGTTCATGTCGGGTTTCTGGGCCTTGCTCACAGAAACAGCCTTCCAACGATCTACAAAGGTGATGCGTTCCAGTCTGTCAGGAAGAGCCGGAAACGATATGCGTACCTGCGCACACGCCACCCGCTCAGCAACAACCCGTACTCGACGCCTGTCATGCTATATGCAGAGGAGCTTTGGGAGCAGTCGTCCTGTACGCACATTTGTCAATTCCGCGGTCGGATTATCAAGCCGGGCGAAGTATACAGGCGCGATTAGTTCTCGTAACTCCGAGAATCCGCCCCTCTCCCGAGACGGTGTGAGTGCGTCGACCCACGTTTGGGACGATTTGTGGTCGCCATCCATAACGAGCAGTCGGAGTGATGGGAAACTCTCCAAGCCGTGAGGAAGGTCGCCGACGCCCCGTATCTCGGTGATTGAGTTTTCACTGGCGAGAAGGATCTTCGCGTTGAGGTCCAGGATGAGAGGCACCGTGTGAAAACTCTTCAGTTGAGGAAGGGTGTTGGGCAGCTCGGGAAACCTCCAATGCAAGGCGGCGACTGCGGCGGACTCTCCCCGATATCCGAAGAGCCGCAAGCTTTGGGGTGAGGCGGAGCATGAATCGTAGGTCGATTTCGATGGAGCAGGTACTGAAGATGGTGAGTCGGGCCAAGTGTGGAAAGTCCTCGACACCGCAGAGGATGTCCTGCCAGTGTCGGATGACTGCCTCAATGTACTCCTTCTCGACGTCTTGGCTCAGGAAGAAATGCGGGCCTTTAAGATCAACCCTCCAGTCCTCGTCACGACAATCGATCCACCAGTCCCTTACGTGGCGGACTCGTATGCGTAGCTCCTGCAGCGTGGGTCCGATCAGGCGAAGGAGTCCGTTGCACGCCTCCGCCGAGGATTCTCGAAGATCGAGATCGAGCTGGAGGCGGCAGATGGCAGACCGTCGGACGGGGTCCTCGGACAAGTCACGGATGGCGTTGAGGAGCTGGCCTCTCATCCTGTCGGGGTGGTATAGGAGCTCTTCTCGCATCCTGTGGGGTTCGTAACCCCGAGTGTCCTCTCCAACAGGGTAGACTGGTACCGGGACCCTCAGCGTCAGGGAACTGATTGACCATAAACAACGATTGTTTACACGCACCATCATCCTCGTCCTCGTCTGCAACTTCAGTTGGCCTCCTCTGATTCCTGCTGCCTCCCTCTGACCTTGATGGGACGTCGGCTATCACCCGCAGAGTGCGCCAGAGCCGTAATTGCCCCGCCACGCGGAGCGACGTGCTGGTCCGACACAGAGCGCGAGCGGAGGCGTCGTCGAGGTGCTCAGCGATCAGTTCAGCCACCTCGAAAGGGAAGTCCAGCACCTGACCCTGGGGAGTCTCGGTGGGGGGGCTGAGTAGCTTGCGCCTGTTTCCTTTGGACTTGAGTCGCGAACGGCTGGTGGCTCGGAGGCGGCTCAGTGCGTTGGTCACCTGTGCTGAGGAGGGCATGATGGATGCCTACCGAGAGATGTGACAGACTGATGCTTGAGAGAGAAGAACGGTAATCGCGCGTAGCGGATCAACGGCGAGTTGGGGGGAACCATCGCCTCCCATCAAGCGGTGTCTTCTCGCCGGGGTTCCGGCGTCAGTGTCCGTGTCCGTCGTCGAGCTTGCAGCGACCTGCCTTCCTTTGGTCGCCAGGTGGCTTAACGCTCAATGATTCGCTACTTCGGAGCTCTAGCAGAGGCAGCAGTCATGCATTCGACACTGTACCATACCGATTCCTGGCATATACTCGCCCGCCAAATGCCACAACTCGTGTCGTGCTCATACGGTTGCCTAATGGGGCTATTTCCGATGCTATCGGCCAAGTCCGACAGGTCACCGGTATCGCCCGCGGTGTCGGGGGTTCTGTTGTCACTGGAGTGTTATGTGCCGTCCTGTTATCCCCGTCTATTTCGCCTTGACTGCCATCTGTTTGGTCGACATAGCATTCTCGCATCTCATAATCCGTGGCCCGCTGTCACGCAGAGTTTCACCGACGCGGAAAATACCTAGCAGGCGGTGACGACGCGACGTGACGGGCGAACCATACTTCTGCGAGTCGGAAACATTATCTCACGATGGACACAGCGAGTGCTCCCAAGCGTCCACGAAGCCGCTTGCGGAAACCACTATCATGTATGTGGAGATATCGGTGTTTCAATCGCGCGTATTCGCGCGCTTTGTCCAGCTCGCTCTGACTCTGTGCGACAGGTGCCGAGTGCCGGAGACTGAAGATCCGGTGCGACCTGGCATTCCCTTGCGCGCACTGCGTCAAAAGAGGCCTCGAGCGGTGAGAGTGGATATTCAGGGCGTCCGCACACAAGCTGTGTACGAGTGACTGACTGCGACGACTAGTATCTGTCCCGAGGGAGAGCTCGTGAATGGTTCGCACCGCACGTGAGTGACGCTTCCTTGCGGGAAAGCCTTTGCGCTGAACGTCACCAGTAAGATCCTTGCAAGCACCGAGGTCGGTGAGGCTTATCATGAGCCATGCTGATAGATAGGCCTTACACGAGCGGGTAGCTAAGCTAGAGAATGCTCTAAAACAAGTGGTTCCGCAGCATCCACTCCTCCTAGGAAAATCTCCCGCCGACTCTTTACCTTCGCCGTCCCAGACGACTGACAGGAATGTGTTGCCCGGTCGCAGCATCGAGGAGCGGAACCATGGCTACCTCATTCTCGGCGAGGACCCAGACATCTCGCAGTATTATGGGTCGGCGAGTAGTCTTTACCTCTCTGTGAGTGATCCTCAAATTACCATGCTCATCCTAGAAATGCACCCCTCCTCAACCTGACAACGCAAGAGCCTCTCCCTTCGTCCCGGCCGGTACAGCCTCCGAATTCCCTTACATACTTCCATCGCTGCCCGGTCTCAACCAGGCACTGCCGGTCTCAGAGGTCATGAGGCGTTTGCCGTCCGAGGAGATCGGCCGCGAGCTCGCTGCTCAGTACTTCGATGTCGTCGGGGTGACCACGCGGATTGTTCAACCCTGGACGTGGGAAGAGAAATTTTTCCTGCACGTCTACCGCACCTCATCACCAAATCAGCAACGTCTGGCCGTTGTATTCCTCGTGCTTGCTTTGGGCGCCTTTATGGACGTGAATCGGGCGGTTCCCGACAAAACCGCTGACGAGTACTTCGCGGCAGCCCGGACTTGCTTGACGATGGATTCGACCCATTCGGTGACCTACGTCCAGTGCTTGTACTTGTGCGGCATCTACCTCATGAACGGACCCGGAAAACTCGCGAGGGGCGATGTTGTCTGGCCGTTGCTCCGGACGGCATTGGGCGTCGCCGAGGCAATCGGACTACATCGTGATGCTACCCACTGGAACCTCGACGATGCGACAGTCACCGAGCGGCGCTACGTCTTTTGGTCGATACACCATTTCGACGTCGTGCAGAGCATCGGTCTAGGGCGGAGCCAGTGCATCGCGGACCACTGCATTGACTGTGTCATACCACACCACGAAGCTGACTCGGCTTTCTTCCCCAAAACGTACGAGCTCATTCGGATCGTGTCCCGCATCAACGATCTTCAGGTACGCATGCAGCCGGCAACGTACGAGGAGGCATGCAGTATCGACCAGACCTTGTGGTCTTTCGAGCAGGCCCTACCGATACACCTCTCCGCTGCAGCCCTGCCCGATGCTGCTGACTTGATCGACCCTACGTCCAGGCAAGCCGCCATTAAGAGAAATCAGCTATTGCTGTACCTCAACGAGGCCCGATTGGCACTACACCGCCCATGGTTCGTCCGGGCGCTCAGGGATTGTCCAGAAGAGCCTTCGAATAGCCAACACAGGCAATCTTTCGTAGGCTATCTTGAAGCTTGTCGGGCCATCATTGGTTCTGTGAGCAACATGGTAGCCATTCGTGGGACCCTCGTCCAACGTCGCTGGCACTATTTTCATCACCTCTTTTCGGCCTGTGTTGGTCTGTCTGCTTGCAGTATACGTGCGCCGTCGTCCACACTTGCGCGCTCTGCACTATCGGAGCTGGACCGTGGCGTATCTCTCTTTCGCCTGGGCAGCAAAGATACCTTTGTGAGTTGCCAGGCGTCTCCCAGCTAACAGCCACAGTCCACTATTGCCCAATTACGAGACGAAGCGGCCAACGCTGTTCGAGGGCAGCAGGGTATCCAAGGGAGCAATACTCAAGTCTTTGATCTTCTGGGAGCCAAAACTGTGTTGCGTCGCCCACTTCGTATCGACACCACCTCCGACTCGGGATTCCTCCCATTCTCATTCGATCCGGCAGAGGGTCAAAGCCACGATCAGCTCACGGAAAGCTTTTCGACGACCGGGGATGAGCCAAGTTGGGATGCAGCGAATGACTACGGCATTCAAGCGGTTGGTGGTATTTTCCTGTCTTCTACATCGTCGGCGTGCTTCGTGGTGGCACCACTGACATACTGCTTAGTTTCTGCAGGAGTTTGGCCTTCTGTGAGAACGATAGCATGTCATTCTAGCCTTCTGCATACTGTAATACACGGAAACCGGCAAACATTGCATGTAATGGCACCACCACTGAGAGCTGGCGGCACCGTTTGCAGACAACTTCTCGATAGATCGAACTCTCCTGGCCCACATCCCACCACAGGCACCCCTTTGGCCCCCTCTCTTCCCTCGGCACGACTCCGGGTCTTTGCCCCCTTAGCCTTCCCCCAATTCTGCCAACTCTCTCACTAATGACTCCTAGCCTCTTCGGCACTCAGCCTCGGTACCACGACTGTCAACGCGCCATTCTTGGCGTCCTGCCCATCCGCCTCTGCGACCATCTGTGCGGCATGCGCTTCGTGAGCCTGACGTTGAGCCTCCTCGGCCTCGATCGCCATCTGGTAGTTTCGAGGCCTGGCACGTCAGTGACGGGACAGAGGGAATCCGGAAGCAGCATGTGCTGTCACATGATTCAGAACATACCTCGCCACTTTGACATCGTAGATACGAAGTGAAATGATTGTTAGGGCGCTGAAGATCAACAACGCCAACACGGCAAACCATCCGCGTTTGTAGTGCGGCGCCTCAGAAGCGGGATAGATGAGTGGGTTGGCCCAGGCATCTGGGATCGTCAACGAGATGCCACTTTCGCCCCCTTGGAGGGTTCGGCCTGTGCAGCTTACTAGTGGCGTAATAGAGTGCGATGCAGACACCAATGATCATAGACCGTTGCTCGGGATCGCGGGGCAACATGTCACTCATCCAAGCCCACACCAATGGACTGGCGGTCTGAAGCACATACAGCATAAAGTCTGATGATGAGCGTCTCAGCCGTGACGTCTCGGGCCCTGGTGCAAACCGACTCACACGCATAATACAGGGCACCAACGGGTACATTCCAGACGCAGAGGATAACCAAAGGTGGGAAGCCGACGATGGCCAGGCCGAGAAGGATCAGCCAGCGGGTCTGAAACATGTCGGAGATGTAGGAGAGACCGAATGAGAGCGCGACTGCGGAGTGCATGAGCCCCGATTCATTCCAAATCACACTCACTGTTGATCGCGTAGCCGCCGATGGGGACAGCACTGAGCATCGCGGTGCTCCAGACGGCCTTCCCGTCCGGACCCTTGAGAGATTTGAGGAAGAGGTTGAAGTCTACCGGATAAGCTTTGACCGCTCACCCAGGAAGCACTCACAGTTCGAGCCGTATCCGCTCAGGAGGAAGCCTATGTACAGCACGGCCAGATGGTAGGTCATAGGGTTTAATGCGACCTTCTTTGCAGTCTGGAGATTGACTTTCTTGGGACTCTTGCGGCGCCAGCGCGTGAGTCTCTCCGTCGCCATGGCGCAGTCGTCCTTTGTCAACCAGAACGCCCATCGGCTGCAAGCATCAATACAAAGCCCCCACTCATGGCAGAGTCCAGCACTCACTTGGGACGATCAGGGTAGTCTGGTACGAAGAACAGCCCGGCCACTGCGACAACAACAGTCATGATGCCATTGATAATAAACCCCCACCGCCAGCCCGCGATGCCGTGAGCCCCATTGAGGGTCTTGTATATCGCCGACTGCAGGGCGCTCGCCATCAGGCCACCCATCGCTTGAGAGGCTGAATAGAAGCCGACTCGTTTCGCGAGCTCGGTGGGTGTATACCATGACACTACGTGGTCAGATCGTCAGATCAGGCTCGAATCGGCTTCCACCCACTCACTAAGCAGGGTAATGGCCCCAGGGTAGGCTGAACTCTCTGCGATGCCCACCAGCGCTCTAATGGCGTAAACTTGAGACGCGTTGTGGGTTGCCGCGTAGCAGAACGTCAGAACGCCCCAGATCAACTCGAGCGAAGACAGATAGAGTGCCGGGCGAAACCACGTAATCATAATCTGCGACGGGATTATGAAGATGCAGTCTGCGAATGAATCAGCACTTCGTCTGGAGCTTGGCCATGAACGAGTGCTTGACCTACATCCTACATTGAAGTAGGTCGTGAACAGATTGAGCTCGTTGCCGTAGAGGTTCAGATCCTGCTGCATGCCAGCGGTGTAGGCAAAGTTGATGTTCTGCTGATCGATGTATTTGATGATTTGCCTTCGTTCCGTCAGTGAGATCAGATCGACTGTAGTGTAGACCTACGAGATGCAGCAGAAGAGCAGGAGGCAAACGTCCAGCTTGTACAAGTAACGCTTCTCTGCTGCGGACTTGACATGTCCCGGGTCTGCCTGAAGATAGGCAGACGAAGGTCCCCTCCCCTCCTCCGGGTCTGGAACCTCGACTTCGTTTTGGTTCTTTTTACTCCAGAACGGCATCGTTGGAAGGGGTTGATACTGTAGATTGGGCCGTGTTTCCGTCTGGCGGCTGACCTTTATATGTCGTGTGACACTGGCGAAGGGTCCGCAGAAAGCGGCATCCTGATAAGGATTCACGGAGTGTTCCGTTATGAGACGGACTGTTGACCCGGAAAATCGCTGGTAGTCTGTCAGTCTTGTCCGACACCACGGCCTTGTCCGGATTTGTCGGTGTGTTGCACACGGCGCCGACCGGACCGGGCTTCCACGTGGCCACATCCTCACTTGACCGACATCGCGCGATCGCCCGTGGCGGACGGGCGACTCCGTGGCGGACGGGCGGTTCTGTCCACAAGACCGGTTTGTCTGGTGCATGACTTGAATCTGGGCTCGGATGATTCCGACGATGTCTGAACAGTCGCTGGCGTTGGGTGTCCTGTGTGGCCCGCCGACAGATATAAAGATTTCTCGGCCGGGAGATGCTTCAAGAGCCCCTCAGACGCCAGTGAAACCTCTTTCTTCACGAGCAGCTCCCAGCAACAAACAGCAGACTCAGTACCTACTCTACTCGCTCTCATCATCATGCCTGTCCCCGTCCCCGTCACGTGGCCCGTTCAGCACTCCAACGGACACGCCAAAGCCTCTGTCGGAGGACCGACACCCAAGGCTAACGATACTGTGGCATTCACAGAAGCGCGCCTGTCCAAACCACCGAGCGAGCTCCTCCTCCTGCACGACCACGTACCCCACCTTCTCAGGGAGAAGCAGCAATTTCCCCAATACCTCCAGATCGATCTCGCACACCTGGTCATGCTTGTGGAGCAGGACATCGTCTCGAAATCTATTGCGCAGCAAATCTTTCCCGTGCTGCTCGGTATCCGCGACGGCGGGGTTGAAAATCTCGAGATCGATCCCAGCAAGGGCACAATGCTCCTGCAGGTCGAGGCGGCACTGGTGGACAAGCTGGGCGAGGACATAGCCGGCTACCTCCACACTGCACGCAGTCGGATCGATCAGGGCGGTACGGCTCGACGACTGTTCAAACGCGACAGCCTTCTGCAAGTCATGCGACACTTGCGCAGCTTCCAGCGGACCCTCCTGGACGTGGCGGATGACCACAGCGACACGGTCATTCCTTACTACACCCACATGCAGCAAGCTCAACCAGGCAATCTCGGTCACTATCTTCTCGCCTTCGCCGATCGTCTCCACGACGACTTTGAGCGTTGCGCGGAAGCCTTCCGTAGGGCCAATCGCAACCCTCTCGGGTCCGTTGGCCTCTCGGGAACATCCTGGCCGATCGACCGACGTCGCACAACCCACCTCCTCGGCTTCGACCAGGTTCTCGACAACTCCAAGCTGGCACGGGAGGCTTACTATGCTGCCGAGATCGCCAGCTGCCTCTCATTTGTCATGAGTACTCTCAACGATCTCGCCACCGACCTACACATTTGGTGCACCAGCGAGTTCAGTCTCATCTCACTGGACGACTCTTTCTGCAGTACCAGCAGTATCTTTCCGCAGAAGAGGAACCCGGTTGCCTTGGAGACGATCCGTAGTGCAGCTGGGGGTGCCGTCACCTGGGCCGCGACTGCCCTGTCGACGTTCCGGGGAGAAGGGACGGGCGATCAGGCTCTGCGCACGGTGCCGCTCTTGGACTCGGCCTTCGAGACCACCAGCAACATGCTCGACCTTGCCGCAGGGATTCTGAGTACCGTCAAGGTCAATAACCAGCGTATCAAGACGCTGCTCTCCGTTACTTGGTCTACTGCGAGCAACCTAGCGGACGAGCTGGTTCGTCGCAAACAGCTTTCATTCCGCCAAGCACACCACGTTGTTGCTCGTATGATCCGCATCTGCGAACAGGAAGGAGTGTTGCGATCAGCCGCCACTCCGGAGCTGCTGGACATGGCCGCGCGTCAGACGATCGGTCGACCGCTCCACATTGACGGTCAGATACTACGGAGCTCTCTCGATCCCGAAACGTTCGTCGCTACCCGCATCAGCTCGGGCAGTATTGGTCCGAGCGAAGTGAAGAGCCTGATGGCGAAGACCAGAGAGAGATTGGAAGGTGATGAGGCGTGGATGTCGGCAAAGGTGAGCCAGATCGAAGACGCCTCGTCTCAGCTCGAGGCGGCGATCAGGTCAATCATGTTGTAGTTTGTACTATTCCACCATGGTGAGTCTCGACGATGCGCGATGCTTAATGCCTATGCTACATCGTCTTTGGCATCTCCCGGACTTTTCAGTGGTTTAGCATCATTGTAGGCAGTCCGATACATTGTCAAGTGAGTCAAGTGCCTACGGTGCACATATGATGAACAAGGTTGCCACGACTCGGTCCATCTCGGAGTTATCTTCCCTTCCATGCCCTCCTTTGATGCACAGTACTCGTACAGTACAGACCACCTTTCACTCACAGTCGGCCTTCCAACGCGGTACAAGTAAGAGTTCGAGATGTTGCCACCCATCGTCTTTCCACTTTTGCTCAGAACCTATCGCAACCTTCTCTACGACCTCGCATTTGACAGCGCATCCAGACTAGCGTGCGATCACCTGCTAAAGGCCTGATTGCGCATTGAAAGTTCAGTGGCAACTGACAGAGCCGGCTGGTAAATTTCTTGACCTTTGGTGACCTCCCCCGCACCAACGCAATCGCCATGACCTCCTATCCTCCAAGCGCTCAAGACATCAACCGCCCGTTGGTTCCGTACGGCTCAAACTGCTTGGTGCCCACCACGTCTCCCTCGTCCGCCGATTCTGACCGCACCTCGTCCCTCGCCTCCAATCGCCTCTGGGGTCAATTCAACTCCGACCTTCGCGACACCGCCGCCATCTCCGACTTTACAGACTACGTCTCCCACTACCTCCCTCAAGCCGATACGCTGTCGAGGGACCAAACGATCTACCTTCGTAATCGTCTAGCTGGGGCTTTCGAGAAAGGCGGGGGACTGACCGATGACCGCGGTCAGCCCCGCGTGACGAGGGACTCGAGGAAGTACGACGACGTCAAGAGGAACGTGACCGGAGAGTTCAAGGATACCGTGGACGACTTGGCCACGGCCCTCCGAGACAAGGTCGGGGATTTCACAAGACTCGACAAGTCCACGCAGGTGAGGTATCTGGGTGGTATACTGTCTTATGCGGATGACCTCGCCCGACGGAGTGAGAGTGAGGGGTCGGAAATGGCGACGACGACTCCATCCGCCACTGTGTCGAGTGGGAGACGTCGAACAAAGGAGAGGGGTCGTCGTACCGACAGGTCTTCGAGGGAAGACAGTTCGCGCCGCTCAGACTCCGAGAAAAGGAGAAAGAGCCGAAGCACGACGAGGTCGACGTCCCCCCCGTCGTCGTCCGATGGACAGACTACCAGCTCTAGCGACGGAGCCAGCACTTCTCCACGATCACGCAGCAGGTCGGACAGTTCCACGAGGAACAAAAAGCGTTCGGGGCGGTCCGAATCGGGGACCAGTGATTCCGAGCACAGGCCCCGCGGGAAGGCCAGAGCTTCTGCCCGCTCCAAGTCTCGACCTGACAAGGATGACTCCGGCTCGGAAGTTACTGGGCGGTCCAAATCAGGCCGGTCGACATCGAGGTCGAGGCCGCGCAAATCTCGCTCGTCTCAGAGTGACTCGGACCGTACGATCAGATCCTCCCGCAGTGATGGGGATAATGTGGATGGATCTTCTCGTAAGAGCAAGAGAAACAAGAGAAGGAAAGAGGGGTTGTCGTCGAAGCGCTCCACACGGGGCTCAAAGAAGACAAGCACCAGGAAGGGCAAGAAGAAGAGCAAGCGGAACGCGAGGAGCGAGGGAGACGATCTGAGCACGAAGTCTACGAGCGACACCCCCTCAAGGCAGAGGTCGAGCCGTGCCAAGAGCAAGAAGTCCAAGGCAGGACGGAACAAAAAGAAGCGTGGGAAGTCCAAGTCCATGACAAGCACGAGCGCTCCGGCTGTTGAGAGCTTCGTGCCGGGTACCGAGCTCGTCCCGTACGACCACTCCGCGTTCGCGAGCCAATACGCCCCGCAGCCGACTTTCGGAGACACCTTTACCCAGCCGATGTCTCAGCCCGATTGGCTCGGTCGGGTCCCACCGACGTTCAACTCTGCTCTGCCTCTCGACTGGAACACGGTGGGCGAGATGATTTCCCACGAGGTCGCGAGCCGACTTCACGATATCTCGCAGCAGTGGGAGCAGATGCAGGCGGCGCGTTCTCGGGCGACCAGCTTTGGATACTCAGGGTATCCTTGCCCGCCTGCCACGCCGAGCCCGTATGGCCATGGAACACCGCAATCGACGCTTCCACCGGTGTCGTTCCCGACCATGTCTATGTACCACCCAGCGCTCTCAACCTAGCAGTCCAATTGGCCGCAGTCCAACGAATCGGAGGCATGGCGTGAGCACGCTGAGGCTGTGGTACGGTCGAAGCTCGCCACGGTAGGTCCTCAAGGAGGACATCGGAGGGTCGAGTATGACGGTCCGCTGGGAACGGTAGTTGCCGATAGGGAAGGTGGCGGGGTCGATCAGGTCACGACGTGGTCGTCCCAAGATCGGCCGGACGGTTATGGGCGGTGGGGAGGAAATCATCCTGGTGAGGCGTATTGGAATCAGTCTCAAGTTCCCCCTTACGTGCCCTCTTGGGCGTGAGCCCTCCGATCAGGCCTGTGTATAGTATGGCAGCAGAGAGATGCATTGCTTGGACTGACGACTGGCGGTGTATTGCGCCACTGCCACTGCCACTTTATGCACGAGGGTTGCCCTTGCCGGTGTCTCGGCGTTTCAGCCGGCTGTGGCGCGGCGACCTCCGCCTTCTCTCCGTCATAGGTGGCCACGCCGAGACAAGGTATGTATTTCGGCGCATCCATCCCCGCGTCCAAGTTGTATCTTCCTCCCTCTCTCATCCTTCCCCTCGCTCTTGTCCCGGAGACACGGCGCCCTTCCGCCGTGAAACCGACTCATCGCCATGTCTCACGACCCCGAATCCCAGCGTCTCGCCGCGGAAGAATTCGAGTTCCACGACGATGACGGGGCCGGGCCCATCTCGCTCGGCAACAACAACCACAACAACGGGGCTTACCCCTCCCAAACCCCTTCGCGGTCAATGTACCACCTCCCCGCGTCTGAGCAGCTACGAGGAGTCGCGAACCGGATCATCTTCAGTCGATATTACATCTTGTTCTACTTCGTGATGATGAGTCTGAGCGCGACGACGGTGGTGTTGAGTCTGATGAGTCGAGGTGAGTCGAGGGGTGGTCGTCACGCGGGATGGCTGGGGTAGCGGAGGGGGATTAGGAATCGATTGTTGTGATCTGGGATCAAGAGGAGGATTGCCGGAGGACTGCCGGAGGACTGCCGGAGGACTGCCGGAGGACTGCCGGAGGACTGCCGGTCGCTCGGGTATCGATAGGGCAGGACGCAAGGCGAGGGCGAGCTGAGGTTGCGACGGTCTGGAGTGGGGCACGTCGTGGGCGACATCAAGAGGCGGGGTAGACGGTGTCGGGCAAGTCAAGGAAAGAGCAGCTGCTCGAAACTTTGCTCAAGCGCATCGTCTCCTGGTGGTGCGCGTATCTTCGCCGTCGGGCGAGGGATATCTTTTGCTCGCCGCAAATGGAGTGACCTTTGTCTGCAGGGTCGTGGATCGCCAAGGTTCCTTTCTGGCCTGCTGACACCTGCAGACGGATGCCCCCCGCTCTCATGGCATATCCTCGAAGTCATCATCAACGCGCTCATGGTGGTCGAGGTCGGAACGCGATGGGTCGCGTACGGCAAGGTGCGTCGGTCCGCAGTCGGGGTCGACGAGCATGGTTGACTGGGTTATCCTTCCACCATAATCCTTTCCCCCCTTACATCGATTCTTCCAACGACTCCTCGCTCCTCCCTCCTCGCACGACTTCCACACCTACAGAAATACCCTCTCACACCGCTGAATATCCTCGACCTTGCCCTCGTGCTGTTCTGCTTCGTCACCCTCATCCTGGTCTTCAACTCGCCATGCTCCGATGGCGTCCGATGTGCGTGATCCTTCTATCTCCCGCATCTCTCTCTGCTGTCCCCTATCCCCGACCCTCATCCCGACTTGTGCTGGTCCCAGCCCCGGTGTCGGGCTGCTTCAGCCGATCTCGGCTCTGCTGACGCGACCTACAGCGGAGGAGAACCTTGATTTGATACTGCTCGTCATCCGAAATGCGGTCCAGTTCCTGAGACTGTTCAACATCCTGCGGAGGTGCGTTCGACTCCTGCTTCGTCGCTTCGAGTAGAAGAGCATACCGCTGACTGTCGTGCAATATCCTTCCCACCGAATCCATCTCTGCTCGTCTCCTCCGCTGCGTCTGCGATGGTCCCGTTCCTGGCTCGTACCACATCACGCTCCTCTCTCTACCCGCATGCTCGACAACCACTTCTTCTTGCTCTCCTGGTCGCACGTCCTCCACCGTGTCCACACCCACAGATCCGGCCACTCCCTACTCAACCCTCCCAAACCCATCGACCTCTCCCAAGCGCGCGCCGCCTCCCTCGCCCTGAACCTCGACCTCGATCTCGACGACGAAGAGGCCGTCGCAGAGCGTCAACTGGCCAGTGCCCCAGCTCCCGGCGAGTCGGGTCCAGGGTCCAGACGAACACTCGCGGGCGGAGGAGGGAGGACGGGGAACGGGAACGGGACATACGAGCCCCTGTTCTCGGATGAGGTGGAGGAACCGAGGGCGGGTACGGGCGTGAGGAATAATCAGGGGAGGGAGAACCTGAGTGCGGAAGATGAGGAGGCGTGGGATAGGCTTGGGTGAGCGCTCGGAATCATGCATTGTATGTCAGTCGTTGCGTGGTCGCGTGAGGTCAGGTGGCGAGGTTCCTCCTTCGGACCAAAATGTGGTGGGGCAGACAGGTCACCATGTGCTATTTGACAGGCGACTGATGAATAGTTGATGAACGGCACGGACCCCGTCCTCGGCGACATGGGCATGGATCCATATTGACGAGCCATCTCCTAAGTGAGGCACTCGTCGAACATACTGCGCGTGGTAAGTTTCCACGCTCGCGAATATGACTTTTCTACAATGTCGACTCTTTCGGGCTCTCTCAATATATTGGCTCTCTGCTACGCGGAAGCCTGCGCATCTGCTGTGCCCCTATCATCATGCCGCCCTATGCAGCTCCGATCTCAGTCGTCGTGACCTGGAAATGTCTCAGTCAGTCAAGCAACCTTCGAGCCTGCACCACTCACCTGCGTCACCCCGCCTTGAGCCGCATCGTCCTGGTTGACCTCCTGTCGGCTCACAGTTCCCACCGCACCGCCCGCCTTCTTCTCCAACCCATCCCGCCAAGTCGTGAGCACCTTCCACGCCGCCTCTCCAACTTCAGCGCCACGCCCTTCCCAGTCTCCCGCCTTCGCTCCCGCCGCTTTGCGCATCTGCCGGATGATCTCGAGCGGGACGACGTGGCCGTCGAAGTGTGTCGAATCTTGCCACTCGAGCTCCTCGGTCGTCTCGTAGTACTTCGCTTGTTTGGTGCCATTCTCGCCCTCGTAGTGGCACGCGAAGATGTCGAGGGGAGACCCCGTATACGCATTGCTGAGAGCACGTTGATGATCGCTTGGATTGGCGATTTCCACCGAGTAAGTATGAGTCCGGACGTGTAAGAGCTCTTGACCAGCGTGTCTGAGGGACCTGATAAGGACACCTCTCACTGCCTTCTGGTGCCAGTCGCACACGGGATCGAGCGTGGGCTGGGCAATATCGACACAAGCGAACTGCACGATCTCCAAACTTGGGGCGGCGCGTAGACATCCAACTAGACTGTCAGATAGCTCGTTGGGCCCGGGCGGTGTGTCTGGGAATGCCGCCCAATCCCTCGACTCTGTCGGCCTGGGGTGCGATCCCAATTCGGTCCTGATGATTAGACTTTTGAGCCGTTCCAGAGGCGGGATCGCCTTGCCCTGCGGGGATTAGCGGCGCCGGTGAGGACCTGACTGGTCTCCGTGAGAACTCACCTCAAGTCGCTCCGCGGAATAGCTATCGCAAAAGTGCTCGATAACCAGGGTCTCAAGATTTGGGAGAATGCCGGCAGAAGGATCTGTATCCCCGCTGATACTGCGTTTGGTTCGCTCCTCTTCAGCAGCTTTGGTAAAAGACTCGAGAGCGCATTCCCTCCAGTCGAGGTGCACGAGGTTGTCTTGGTCCCATAGCTGTGGAGTCGGTCCCGTGGGCTCCATGTCGGCGTTTTCGATCCTCAGGTACGCAAGATTGGGACTTCGGTCCAGGAGGTCATCGATTAGTTTCCCATCGTCATAGACAAGCGGGTATTTGTATAGTACTTCCAGGCGAATGAGGTTAGGAAGGGTGCTTTTGTTAGCTTGCCCTGGTCGATTGAGTCGCTCGCACTCGTCGCACTCGTAAGGGCTGTCGTCAATCACGTTGCTGGTGTCAAGTTTGAGAGTGTGCAGGATTGGAGCACGATGAAGGATTGTCCACAAGTCATCAAAGTAGTCGTGTCGAGTCATCGTGATGTTGAGGTGCGTGAGGTTCGAGAAGGTGCCGCCGAAATCCCACAGCTTGAAGAAAAACGTCTCGTATGCCTGAGGGCGCCAAATTTCGTCGAATACATGATGCTCGACATCGCTGATCACGAGACTCTCGATGTTGTCGGCCACGAAATCGAGGAGCTGGAGTATCGTGTTGTTGACCCCCTTTGCCGGCTCGATCGAAACGTGTTCGACCATTCCAAACCGCTCTCTGCTCCCGCGGGTGATGATATCCTTGACGTGCTCCTTGGTCGCCATCCTCCTCCTCTCCTCGGCTGCAGTGGCCTCCCTCTTCGCCCAGTCGCAGTATCGGCTCGAGTGTGGCCCATGAGGGCGGATGAGTGGGAACTCGCCGTAATGCTGCGGAAGGACGAGGTTGATGTCCCGCCAAATACGCTGTTCGGCCACAGGGATGAGCTGCCGGCAGACCGTGAGGAGCGAGAGGGCGGTGGTTTTGTCGATGTGGGAGGTGATCAGGGTGTGGAGCTCGCGTGGAAGGGAGAGGAAGGTTGCTGGTGGGCGAGGAATCTGCGGGGTGGCCCGGGAGTTGATGGGGCGGTTTTTGTGAGAGTGGACGGAGAGCGTCGTACAGCATTGTTGAAGCGGGGAAGGCCAGGCAGTACAGCAGAGGGGAATGGGAAGGTGCATGATAGAGTTGACATCAGAGATAGAAGCCAATGTGAGCATGCGCTTTGAGGGTGAGCACCTTGCATTCCTCACCTTGGTCTTGAGCGTCGCCAATGCCTTCTTCGGCTGCCATTGCCGCCAGCCCCCGTCCGCCTGCTCTATCTCGATGCCAAAGTCCATCCTGTCACTGGGATGGCTATGAGGCACGCTTGTGAGAGCGAGAGAAGGCGATGAGGAGAGGAGGGAGGTCGATCAGCCGGATGAGAAGAAAGAAGAGACGAGAGAAACGAAGCGAGTTGTGAGATTGATGGTGACCAGAGCGTGTGAGTGTGGCGGTTGACGTGTGTGTCAGAGCGCGTTTCATGTTTCAGATTGCAACTTTGGTCCCGCCCCCAACATGAGTATTCTTGTGGCGTACGAGTACAACGCGTTGAAGCGTGCAGCGTTTCTCGACTTGTGAGGTATGCATTATAAACGGGCCAAGGTGCTGGCTGCTTACTCCTGAGCATTGTCGACTTCTTGGCGAAGTATTGCAAATCTGCGTCTTTGACAATTTCCTCCTCGTACCAATCGTGATACACGTCACACTCGACACCCCTACCATCACATTGCCTCTCCCATTCCACTGTGTAATTCGCATACTTTGCGAGCCCGCCCTGCTCGAGATGGACGTCCCTGACCAGTGTTTGTAACGCGAGGATGTGAAGGGAGCTTCTTTTCCCACGTTCCCACCCTCGATCGACCGATCCCTTCATCTCACACCTCAAACCTGGACCTACCTTTCAGCTGTGAGCCTGCATCGTCAGTGTACATGAGAAGCATCTAGCCAAGTCTGAATGGATGTCGAGAGGGCAATGCTTGGACGTGAGAGTCCAGATGAGACGACAGAGAGGACGAAGGTGAGATTGTGGAGGCTACGCTTCCATGAAAGGAGACATCGCTTCTCTTGGCGGCTTGGGATCAAAAGGTCTTTCGAGTGCACGCCAAGAAAAGCCTATATATGAACGCGTTGAAGATCAAGTCTTCTCTCAACTCTATCCTCATTCAGGTGTTTGAAACGATTGTTCTTTTCATCAACCCGTTGATCAATATCATGCAGTCCAAGGCTCAGACTGAGTTTCTCGAGGGTATCCGCTCCGAGTGGGAGACTGCTCAGACCGACGAAGACGCCACCAAAGTCTTCAGCAAGCTCATGGACGCTGAAGCCGTTGACGAGTGAGTGAAGGTCTTCGCTTTCAGAGACAAATGAAGTGATACACATCAAAGTCACAATACCAAGGGATGGTGCTGATGCCACTCACTAAACAGCGTGGCCTACTTCCTCGGACTGATGCACAAGTCTTGTGATTGCTCGTACTCGGATTGGACTGGGCCGGGAGTCAAATCTCTTGCAGTACCAAGTTTGCCGAAATTTCACAGGGCGATAAACGGCAAGAGGTGTAAGTGAAGCTCTTTCTCTGCCTGTACAGTAATGCAGTATGCTGTGAGGCACCGGCCATGCTGGAAAACTGTACCAACTACAGGCCTTCGAGTCCATCCCCATCTTCGGTCCGCATGTGGGGCGGGGAAGGGCAGGAATCTTTCCATTCTCGCTTCCTGTGCCCCCATACGGTCTAGTACAGCTTTGTTCTGACGACTGACCTGACCTCCAGGCTGAACCTCAATGAGTTCATGACTGACATGAGCACTAACGCCTTCTCCCGCCTTAGGGCGCTGGCTACCCTCGACAAGACATTGAAGCCCATGTGGGACCCCAAAGGCCGCTGGGACACCTTCATTTCCGGTGTTCAGACGACGCTCTCATCGGACGCGATTGCGTCCCATATGCAGGTTGAGCTTGACCCAGAGACCAACACGGATTCTGATGATGACCTATAGGCCTCGTGTCCAGAGAAAGAGGCGTGATTTGGCGGGTTATACGGTAGCATACGGTAGCATGTGAGAGATGCATGGGAGGATCTGAACAGCAAGGCGGATGTGAATCTGATGTCAGTGCACTGAACAAATGAACATGATGTTCGTGCCAAGCTGAAGGCCGATCACGGCACCCAAGGCGATAGTGGGGAAGGAGGAAGCCGGGAGTGAAATGACTCGTCTGTGGAGGGGAATTGCGCGGCTCTACTCGTACAGTTCATCTCTTCTCCTGATAACACGTCATAGCAGGATGATCGCCCGCATTCTAGACGTAATCCCTGAGAGATACCTAATTCCAATGAAGCTGCTTCCTCTGTGACCGGGATTGGCAAGAATGAGGGTTTGAAACGACTCGGGACCGGGATAATCGTATACAACTGGCAGGTCATGAGAAAAGCTAAGGGGAAGCTTCTCACGATAGAAGGCCATGTAACAAGCTTGCTAATAGGGAGATCACAGAGACGTGGGGGGACTGTTGGTTGTTCGTGGAGACATCCGGTGAGGTACGAAGATGGCTTGGGCCTCGATCGATCCAATGTGCTGCGGAGAAGACGAATTGCGCGATAACCCCCGGACATCCTCTCTGTTCTACCTGTGCGCTTCACTGTCGACCTCGACAGCTTTTACGGAAGGAATACAAGTGATGCGCATTCCCCAAAATCGGACAGGGGAGATAGCACTAGGCCAGAGAGGGAAGAGGGACCGCGAAGGCTCCGCGAATTCGTCGAGGACCTCGCTAAGATATTTTTCTTCGAAGACATCTGTGGAACTTTTCGTGGGAATGGGAATTTGTAGATAGATGATGGAGCCATCTCACCTTCTCCATGAAGTCTGACTTACTCCCGAGAAGGCTATCCGTGCTTTTGTAAGTGCATAAGGGTTGGGTCCTCGATCCAATCCTGCTCGTACCATCCGAAACCATGCAGTCCACAAGTACTTCCGATTCGCAGACAATTTCTCTCAACGAGCTTCGCTCTACCTGGCTCAATGCCGAGACTTCGGAAGAGGCCTCAACCGTTCTCGGCAAGCTGATGGACGAGACTCACGTCAACAGGTGAGTTCGAAGAGCCTTCGCCACTCTCGGAACATACTGTAGCACATCGACCTTACAAGTCTTATAATGCGTACATATGCCTAAGCTGACTCTTGTGCGGCACAGTGTCGCCGCGTTTCTCGGGCTGATGAATCGAGACTTCGGATGCTCCGTCAACTCCGATACCACCGGGCCGGGGGCGATCGCACTTCTCCGGGACAAGATCGGTGAGATGGGAGACGGCGAGAGTATGGAAAGCAAGGACGAGCTATGGTAAGTGTAGGCATACGCAAGTTCTGTACGAGCACCATACAGAGCCCGATCGGGCACAGCGTTCGCGCTAGCCACCCTTCCGTTTTTTGAGCTCACATCCGGATGTCAGTGGACTCCTGATGAGCTTTCGCGCTGGCGATTATGGACAACACCACAAAAGTCTCCTGAAAGCCCTTACAAACGTCGACACGACTCTCAAACCCATCTGGCATCCCCACGGTAACTGGGATACCTTCGTAACAGCCGCCAAGAAAACGTTACCCACAGTGTTTTTGAGGACGATGGTGGATCAGATGGAGAGGGCCTTCCATCCCGAGGATTCCTCGGACTCGAGCTCCGAGGATGATGATGAGGACGT
Source organism: Saitozyma sp. JCM 24511 (assembly GCA_001600855.1). Taxonomy (NCBI): domain Eukaryota; kingdom Fungi; phylum Basidiomycota; class Tremellomycetes; order Tremellales; family Trimorphomycetaceae; genus Saitozyma; species Saitozyma sp. JCM 24511. The sequence continues at coordinate 1,170,216 of BCLC01000004.1, read as the reverse complement.
GATCTTCAAAAGATCCGGCTAGGGGCTGTGCGCCTGTCTTCGCGGGGCAACTTCCGAGTACTGTAGGGGTAGGTGAAACCCTGATGAGCAACATGATGCAATGGCTTGTGGAGTGAGCAGTAGCAGCAGGGCACCGCTGTCATGATCGCAAGTACTGTATGTAAATGATTCGCCAAGGATCTCGAATCCTACTCCTCCCGTCCTGCACCGGCCGAAGTTTGTCCACGTAGGTATTCACCGCGAGGCCACGCCATCTCTTGTCCAGTGAGGAAGCCCTGGAGTGTCGAAACTCTCAGTTGATTGTACTGTATGTACATACTGTAACTGCAAGACTTCTCCAGCATGAAGGTGTACCACATCAAGTATCCCTCACCACCTTTGTTTCCGATGAGAGAAGTGGCATCGAGACCGGGGTTCAACCTCGACAAGTTCTCATAGCTGGGACAAAGGACGGACAGCTCTCCATTCAGCCGACCGCGGCGTGGTCTGCTCAGTAGGGGCAACCTGTATATGCTGTACTTGCGCCTCCTTGACTAGGAATCCCCCACGCCAAGTTCACAACAATCACAGTATCAACGGTTCTGAACGGCTCCAAATCGCAGCCATGGACTCTAAGGACTCATTTCTGAGAAGTGCGGGGCAAAGATGGATTGAGGCTGAGACTCAGGAAAAAGCCCAGGAAGCTATGAGCACGATAATGCCGCCTTCGCAAGTCACCTCGTGAGTCCGAGACACCGGTCTAGACACTTATCGTCATGCCATTCCTCCGGCCAGGGAATCACTGCTGAATTCGTTACCACAGCTTTGCGGCGACTCTCTGGGCCTTGCAGCGACGTGCCGACTGCCGCTTTCAAGACGACACTGGCGCTGGCATAGTGGATCTATGCCACTCAAGTTTCAAGTCCACAAAGCCACCACATCTCACCGAAGACGAACACGCCGGGTAAGCATGCATTGACGGGGTATTGCAGATAGGGGCTGACAATCGCTCGTCGAATTCGATCACGATCAGCGAACTCATTTACATGCTACTCGAAAGCGAGGGGCACGAAGGGACGGATGCGCTGAGGCTGGCGTTTCTGAACGCCGAAGACACGGTCCAGCCCATGTGGGATCGGCGTGGGATTTGGAACGCGTCAATCCACTTGATCCGGAACTCCATCAATTCCTCGACCTTGCTCAGACTTGCTCGTGAACCCACCACATAGTGAGAACTGCCTCCTTTGTACCCCGTGCCAATGTTCACGCGAGTCATGCCGCACACTCAGCACGCCAAACGGACCGATGCTGTCTGTACTGTACGAGTACATAGCGATGACAAGAACTGGCTGGTTGACCATTGCGCTCACTCATGAAGCATATACAAGTACAGTATGATTCTGCCAAGTCATAGAGCGCAGTCACACTAATGTCCAAGCTCCCCGGTCACTGTCCTGAATCGACTGTCACTGCGTTCAGTCCACGTCCCAGCCACCGATGGGATCGTCCTCATCCACATCCTCATCCGTGTCCGCCCAGTCGGTTGTCTGCTCTGTCTCTGACTCGTCCTCATCCTCGCCCTCGCCCTCATCCTCGCCCGACTCGTCGTCGTCGTCGTCATCGTCGTCCTCAAAGTCGCTGTCCGCCAGATCCATACTCTCCCCATCCGAATCGACATACTCGACATCGCTGACATCCTCAACCTCGTCCCTCCAATCCTCGAGGACTTTCCATCCGTCCGGCCGATGTCCAAACTCCATTTCTCTGCCCGGCTCGATCCAGGCAACGTCTACGCCTGCCTCGATGTATGCGCCTCGAAGGATACTGAGGGGTATGGTCCTCCCGCGGAAGTTGCAGAAGTCACGCCAAGCCCGTCGGGCACCAACGTAGCTTTGAGCCGAAGGATGTTCGAGAGCCCGAGTCAACGCGCGGAGATGCACCAGCTGCTCCTGCGTTGAGGGGTTGATATATGTCCGGATCAGCACACCGCGAGCACCGGTCGCTTCCCACGAGGAAGGATCGGTCAGAAGTGGGGCCGCAGGGACATCGAGAGCGACGGCATAAGGGGAGCGGAACGCATTGTCGTCAAACACGAATTGGATCTGGGTGAGGGAAGGATTTCGATCCAGGCGCCGGATGAAGGAAGGACCAATGTGTCCGGCATAGTCGGGTTGCGGCGTTATACCGAGAGAGACGTATTCGGCGCCAGGTAATCGGGGTGAAGTCATGACCGCCAAACGGCGGAGGTTCGGTAATCGCGGCATGGAGAGGTCCTACTCGGGTCAGGCTCTGAACCGACAAGCAGCCGTGATCCCGGTGAACGCTCACCTCCAAGTTCAGTTCGTTGGTTTCGTCGAGATCCTCGTCCTCTACCGTCAAATCTTCCAGCGCCTCGAACCCCGACCTGCCCACCGCTCCTAGACCGCTCAACGCCCCCGTGAAGATCTCCAGTGACTTGAGCTTCTTCAGCCCCCGCGCGGCCACGTAGGTGGGATCCGACGAGAGCGGATCCCACTCGCCGGCAATCACCACATGCTCAATGTTTGGCGCGGCCTGGATCAGACGCGGCAGAACAGCCAGTGTCATATCATCGACTTGGTCGTCGATGTGCCCCACCTCGAGCCGCTTGAGCTTGGGCAACTTCGGTACGGTATTGACGTCCCATGATCCGACCGAAGAGTATGACAGCCGGGATGCGCATATCTCCAGTGTCTGGAGATTGGGCATGGGCGGCAAGAGGCAGTTGAGCTCCCCGAGGGCTGCGGACTCGTGTAGAGACAGTCGGAGTTCGACGACTCTGGGGAAGGACAGTTTCTTCAACTCCTCCAGGAGGAAGTTGGCGAATAGAGTGCGCCGAATGACAAATTCAATGTCGCCCCATGGTATTTGGAGGTAGGAGAATCGGCGGAGATTCGGAGCGACGAGTTTGATGATTTCGATGAATGATTTGGCGGTCGAATTGTTGGGTCCATCCGAAGGCTCGATGCGCAGACCCAGCACGCATTCGATTCGGAATGGGTGACGCTTCAGAGCAAGCAGTCGCTTCCGGACCATAGTCGATACGCTCCGTTGGCGGTTGATACATTCGTCCTGGTCAAGCGATGGCTCCTCGAGTGACTCGGCTGGAGCGGGAAGGACGGTCAGGGGTAAAGTCTCAGTCGAGCGCGGGGAAGGTAAGGCTAGTCGAGTTGATGGCACTCACGGTCGTAGCCCGTCGTTAGATCCAGAGTCTCCCACACCTTGATCTCTCCAGCATCCCTCAGAGACTTGCATGTGAGCGAGAGTGCAAAGGCAGAAGCCCGGTCGAGGTTCTCGGCGATGAGACGAAGGACGTCGACGGGGATGTCGGGCAAGCACTTCGGCTGATTAGGCGTCTGGGAGGACGACGCGGGGTCGGTCCCGTTGGTAGTGGGATGCCCAGAGGCAAGCGACATCGCGTACTGCGAGAGAGGCTGCACGACACCCGTAGCGGATAAGAGCAATAGAGGATGGTGATTGAAGGAGGAGATGAAGTTGAAGATTGCCATAGCAATTGAATTGTTGTCAAGAGTGAGATCTCAGGCGGCGAGATCTCGCAATAGATTTGCTTCCGTCCGTCGTTTCGGATCCGGGCGAGATTTTGTGTCGGTCTTCGCATTACAGCTACTCTTGACACTGTTTCTGTTGACAATTGACACCTACCTTGACATGGTCCAGAGCTACTCTTATCCGGCATGAGCAGACTTCAGCCAAGCTCAGTGGATAGTAGACGGAAGCTCAGTGGATAGTAGACGGAAGCAATCTCTCCCATGCGACTATCGCCATCGAATACCTGTCAATAAGCCAAGCGGACGGGAGGAAGGCAGGCAGTGACGACCATGTCCTTCCCCGCATCGGTGGAACGCGTCGTCCTTCCTCGACCAAAGGCCGGTAATCCGCGACCCCGTACGAAGCTCCTCCGAGGAGAAGAGGAGCTGCCAGATCCCCATGAGCCGGATTCGCAAGTTGGAGTCGGAGGGCCGAGCTTGGATTTCGGGAGGGATGGCGGAGTCACGCTGGAGCGGGAGAGGGGTAGGTGGGCGTGGAGATGGGCTATGGGGACTCATAATGGTGAGTGGATGGTGTATGGTATGCGGCAGTGATTGGCGGTATCACTCGTCTCACTCACGGTACAGACTTGAAGCTTGTACCCAGCGGGGAACACCAATTGCTCTTTCCTCCGACCCGCTCAGCGGAGTCTCCTGAACCTCCATTACCTCTGAGCGTCCATCTAGCCTCTGCAGTACGTCCGATTCACAACTCCGGCCTGCGAGCAGCGACGGTGGTGATGTCGCTGACCCAACTCAGACCCAGCAGCTGCGTAACATATGTGACGAGTACTCCCACATGGGCATCGAAGAGGTCATCCTTCCCGAGCTCGAGGCGGAACATAGAGCGAGCCGGAGGCCACCTTACGACCCATATCGGGGAAAGACCTTGGAGTTGATCAATACCCCCAAGGCAAAACTCACCAGGGTCGCAATCTGCTTTCCTACGGGACCGATTGGTAGTCAATTGAGTGAGTTGTATCCACCTCGACCTGACTTCTGACTCCAGCTGACAGAGGCCACAGACATCTCGCCGTTCCTGCCGAGGACGAACGCGTCTGTTGAAGGGAGAGGTGTATCAAAGTTTAATCCAACTGCCAAACCTGTGGACCGATTTCCAACGGAGATCCTCCAATTATGCTCCTCACCTGCTACGACACTTCATCGGAACGACCGTGAGTCTGTCCAAAAGAGATCTGTACGCGAACTGACGATCCCAGGGGACAGCATTAATCTACTGGTCAGGTTGCATTCCTACACCCACCTCCTCCTCGTGACTCCCAACCCCACGTACATGCCGCCGACCGATGCCCAACCTTTCGCTACTACTCGGATAGCGACAATCACGCCGTCCGACACCGAGGGCCGGCGGCATGTCGACGTGGCGCTGGACCCAAAGGTCTGGGGCAGGGCTGTCGTCGCGGACGAAGGTGGTGGGCTCTGGATGTGGAGTGAGGAAAGGAACATCGTGCGCGATCGGACGGAGAAGAAGATGCGCCTGTGAGTGAGGCATGAAAAGGAAGGTTGCGGTGGCCGGTTTGCTGAGCCATTGCAGGACGAAGATTCGCCAACCCATACCCGGTGCCAAGGACGGCTTTTTCCGGGTAGCGTTTGGGACGAGGGACGGAGCACTCATTTTCCTCACGTCTAAAGAAGCTGTGACGATTGATTTGGACGTGCGTCAGAGCCCCGACCGAGCCCCGACCTATCCTGCCGAGCAGTCGCTGATCGGACCCGAACAGGACAAGGCGTATCCCACCACACCTCTCCTCTCGCTCACGGGTCAAACCCGGATATTCACCGCCATTGAGAAGGCCGCGTCGCAGAGAATAGCACCGTGTCTCACCCTTTGCACAACACATGAGGTCATATGGGTCGACGAACTTCGGCCCGGCGTACCCGCCCCGAGTTGGCGGCATGATTACGGAGGAGGCCGGCAGAGGGATCTGGACATCTCGGTAGTAGAAGCAGAGCGCGGAGGTACGTGACTTCAAACGCTAGTCTTGAGCAGTTCAGCTCTGATCGCTGTAGAGTGCGTACTCCTGTCGTCTCGCTCCAGTCGTCTCGTCATGGCGTTCCATGTGTCTTCCTCTCTCCCCTTACGCTTCCTCCTCCCACCGTACCTCATACAAACCCCGACCGCAATGGGGATTCCGACCGACTACGCGTCGGTGACCATCAGCCGCAACTCCGTCTCGAGGAAGGCACCGACCATTTTGGTTGGGCGAACACCGGATGGGGGCCTGCACGGTCTTCCATTGTTGCCCGCAGCGGACGAATTGAAGGATGGTCTGAGGAAAACGACTCGGGGTCATGACCCACCACTGAGGAGCCTCAAGGTTAGATGGGACAGCGACGTGGCAGAGCTTGCAAAAGTGTCCGAGGTGGACGACACGGAAGACTCCGACAAGGACGATGTGGAGGACTCGGCCGGTACTCGCTACTCCGTGTTGTCATGCCGCTGGGCATGGATCGGTAAGTCACTAAACCAGCTCACGATTAGGATGTTTACTCATATGTGGAACAGCCGTAAACAGTGACAACAGGCTAGAAGCCGAGGAAAGTCAAGCGACATCCTCTGTCGAAGACTTCGTGCGTGCTCTGAGGGAGATGGACGCTCCGCTGGACTATTTCATGACACCGTGAGTGAGGGTCGAGCGATATTGGGCGTCGCATGCGTGGCCAGGAAATGGCTCACTGATCCCTACAGTGCCGAGATTCTGCGCGACGTCCTGCTGCACGAGTCCGAGTCAGGGGAGATCCACTCGCGGGCCCTCGGACCCATGCCGTTGGACACATCCAATGATGTGGTTCAACAACTCGGCTCAATCGACTTCTCGCGACACTTTGCGCTCGTCAACGAAAACACGCGTGACCGTATACTCCCCGACTCCGAGTTTCGCAACACCCCTGGCGTCTCCCCAGCAACACTGCTCGAAGACCTGCAAGATCGGTTTCCATTCCCTCCGAAATCCCTCCGCACCGCTTTCCGCACGAGATCCCAAGCGGACTTGATCCGCCTGGCGATCGATCTGGCCCTCTCCGGCACCGTGCTCTCATCGGACGACATACCTCTCTTGCCTGCACAAACAACGCAGATCAGTCGACCGAGCACGCCGGACGAGCTCTTCGCACGTACCGCCGGCTTGTCGTTGAATGAGCAGGAAGCCCCTCCCATGTCGTTCAACGTCCTTCCCCCTCGCGTCGACATTACACATCCAGAGGACGAGTCGCCGCTAGTCATCGAATCAAAGGTAGAGGCGACCAAGGCACTCGATGAGGTGCATGCTCGGACCTTGCTAGCGGAATGGACCCTTGGATCCGACCCCGCCGCCTACGTCTGGAAACCATGGCGCGATATTCCTCGACCCGACTTCTTCAGCCCCGCTACGAGACCTATCCGACCCCTCCCCTCTCCCCGCCCTTCGAGCTTACACCGATTCCCCCACAGTCAACCCACTATTCCCACTATCAAACCCCACCGACCGCTCTCAGCGCAGTATCCACCCACCCTTACCCCCATATCATCCTTCAGTCCGTTCCCGCCCCCCATCGTATCCCTACGACCGACCGAGAGCGTCCCCGACCTCCGCACGATGAGAGACGGGGTCAGGTCGTCCCCGCCCATTCAGCCGTTCTCGTCGCCTCCGCACAGTGCGAGCGAGTTCCCGAATACTCAAGTCGAAAGGGGCGTCTTTGGCGGACGACCCGAGGCGGGGGCGAGGACCAAGAAGAAGGCGAAGAAAAGGGCGGGCGGGTTCTAGAGCCCGGGGACGGCACTGTCTTGCTTTCTTGCGAGCCACCAGGATTTGCGAACGCTACTTCATTGACAATCGTAACCATATCAAGCACAGTATTGGGACCAATTACCCCAACCTTAATCAGACATGGCCTTCACGATGTTGTTGTACCTCTATACAGCATGGACAAGTACAAGCTGTGATCGCGCCAGCCGCGCTCAACAGGTCTCACCCTACTCTCGGACCTTGGGAACCAGGTATCTGGGCCGTCTCGCGAAGCTCTCTTGGCGTCAATGGAAACACGTCAGACCGCCTCCGATTGCGATGTGAGATATCCAGTATGGCGATGTCAAGTAGGACGCCGCCACAGGGCCAATTGCGTAGCGTGTAAGGCCAACAAACAGCTTCATAACCCTCAACGACCTGGATCGATGACAGAAAATGCATGACGGTAGATGACCCGAGATTTGACAGGAGCATCGCATGGCGTTGTTGACCATCGCATCGCACAGTTCATCCTAACAACCCAGCGAGGAACGCGACGAGCTGCTCCAATATCATCTTCTGCACATTCGGCTCCGCCTCTCCTTCTCCCCCTTCCTCTTGGTCTCCAATATTATCTTTCAGTTCTGCACTGAGTCAGCACAACTCTAACGCGAACCGTTGGGCGATCGTCGCAGCATGACACCCCGACGTACCTTCCAACACCTCGATGACATCCGCAAACGTCTGGTTCTTCCTATCCAGCAGTGTCCTCGCGTGCATCATCGCTCCGTCGTCCTCCATGCACACCCACGCGAGGACGTAATCCGCATTTTGAAGTGATGATAGCCCCGCATCAACCCGACGGAGATACCATTCCGTCTCGTCCTCATCGGACACTTCCTCGCGGTTCGCTTCCATGACCTGCACGAAGTATGAGCTGCAACTAACGGCTCAGTCGAAGGGCGAGGCAGCTCACCCTCCGTTCCGCTGCGATCTCCCTGTTCACGGCTCTGAGCTTCGTCTCCGCCACCTCGCGCATCTCGAGCAGTCGGTCCACCTTTTCATAGTCCGCCTCGATGAACTTGGCGATCAAGCGGATCCGGGCCGGCGTATCTGACGCCAGGTTGGTAAACAAGCTGACGAGGATACCTAGGAGGTGTTCCTCGTCCTCGAAAGATGACGTCGCGCCGAGCTTCTTCCGCTTGCCCTCACCGCCCTGCGTCTTCAGCAAAGCGAAAGCGAAAGCGAAAGCGAGGGGTCGATGGTCGAAAGAGATCGAGTCACTCGCTCACCTTGCCCATGAATGCGGCGAAGAACGTCTTGAGACCCTGAACCTCCACGAAGCGCTCGCACGCGTCCGAGCCGTCTTCAGTCTGCATCGCGTAGTTCAGGACCTTGATGGCTCGTGTCCGAGCGAGAAGCTTCTCCCTACGGAGTATGAGCAAATCGGACAGATACCCGCTCGAGGGGACGGCGCCTCACTTCATCATGATCACCATGAGCTCCACTCCCTCAGCCTCGAGGAACGCCTTCTTCATCTCTGGTTGGGCTAGTGCCGAGCACAGCGTGTCGAACACATTCTCCATGAATTCGACTTCTTCGTTATCGCCAGGATCCTTCTTCCGGTATTGCTATCGTTCTCAGCAACAGCACAAAGGAAAGCAAGTGAACCCAAAAGTCGGTGAACCCGGACGACTCACAAACAACACTTTCAGCATCGTTTCGAGCCCATCGAGCTCCGCCATCCGCATCACGTTCGTCCGCGAATCTTGCATGAGGATAGCGAGGATCTCGCTCGCATACTGTTTGTTGCTGTCGTACTCCTTGACCGCAATACGCTTGAGTAACCATGGTAGCAGCGAGGTCTCTGCTGCGACTTGGTCCGCTAGAGGTGGCATGAAGGATAGGAGGTTCTCGAACACGCCGAGGATGTGGAAGACGCCTTGTGTGTCGGTGTCTTCTTCCTCGTTGAGTCGGCCGAGGTTGGCCACCAGCAGGTCCATCACCGAATTGTTCAGCTGGATTCGTTATTAGCAAAGTCCCACCGCCTTCACCAAAACAAGACGGGGAGGAAGGGAGCTCACCAATTCGTCGATGAGCTCGCCCATCGCCATCCTGGTTTTGGTTGCGATCCCACCACCACTCCCCTCCCCTTCCTCCTCCAACAAATCATCCACTTCCGCTCCGACGTCCTCATCCGTCAACTCCTGCAACACCTCCACTACGTCAATCGCGATGTCCGTGTTCTCGTGGCTGAGGAGGCTCGTGAGGAGCGCGATGGCTCCGGACTTGACCAGTTCGGGATAGAAAAGCGGTGGATTCTGCGTAAGGGGGAGGAACTGCTTGAGCGCCGAGTCGAGGTCGGATTCGGACTCGATGAACCTGATGGAGGTCAACCTCGGACACGCCAGATGTGGTGGCCTGGTGACCTGGTGGCATGTGCGATGGACACCGGAACTCACCTGGATGGGTCATCGGGGTACTTGCCCCGCTGCTCAGCGTTCTTCGCTACGATACGCTCGAATCGGCCAAGCTGTCGACGCAGAGCGGGCAAAGTCATGGTCACAGCCTTGTCATCATCAGCATCGTCATCACGGCATGATCACCAGCCATGCCAATCTCTACTCACACCGGAGTCCTCGTCTCCTGCAGCCTCAAAGATATCGAGGATTTGCTGCACACCATCAGCTCGTCAAAGTGAACTCCCGACTGAGGGTCTCACATTCTGCTCCGAGTTGAGACCCCCGCCGAAGAACCTCCCGTCCTCATCCGCATCCTCTTCGTCTGGGAGGTCCGCTACGATCTCAGCGTTCCACCTCACCAGTGCAGTCAGAGTACTCACCACGGGCATACCGCAATTCGTCCTCTTCCTCCTCTTCCGATACCGTCGCGGCTCTCCCTTTGCCCTTCCCGTTCGCGGGAGGCGCAGGCGCAGGCGCAGGTTCCGGCTCCTCGGGTCGGAATCGCTTCAGCGCCTCTACTCCCTGTCAGCCGGTTCGAATGCAGAACAGAGAAGTGGGGCATACCCTCTGTGGGCGCGTCGGGGAACTTGCGCTTGGTAGCCCCCGCTGGTAGCGCGGGGAGCTTGAACATCTTGTCGATATCCATGGTGAAGGTCTGACCGGATCACGGCGTGAAGATATCGTAAAAGGATGCAGAGATCTATGCGGCGCGCTCCCAGAAGTCTCCAGGCAGGTTCGGAGGGCCCTGTTGCAGCTTTTGCCTTTTGCTGATACGAAGAGCAGGTTGGTCCAGTCGAGTTAAGTAGAGACAGTCAAAGTGTTTTGAGGTTGTGGTGGTTTCGGTTTGGTTTCCAGCGGAAGCTAACGCAGCAACCACCGCCATCGCCATCTTCCACGCCGTCATACCGTGGACAACCACAACTCTCCGACATCTCGGCTTCTGCATATCAACACTGAACACTGCATCATCACGCCGCAGACCAAAGTTGGACTGTACAATGTCAGGCGAGCTCCCATCCAGCTCTCTGTACGGGTCCTCCCCCGCTGTAGCCCTCCCCTCGGAACCACCAGATCCGGTCCTCGACCTGCTGTCGCCGCTCCTCTCCTCTCCCCAGGCCGGCCCGTCAACATGGACTGCCAAGCAAGCTGCCGACGTCCGCGAGAAGCTCGAATCGGCCGTGAAGGATAACAAGGTGTGTCTGGGCTCGTTTCGGTTGCGCCCGCAATACTGATCACTCCGACAGGCTCGCGGACACGAGTTGTTGCTCGCGAATTTCCCGTCTGTCGCCTCACATCTACGGCTCGCCGCTGAGCTGCAATCGGGGTTCGGCGATATTGCAAAGGCGCTCAAACGCCTAGAGGGAGAGATCGATCCTTCGGACCCATCCGTACGTGACTAGACCAGACATTTCACTTGTTGATCGACTCGATGAGCAACGTAGCTCACATCACACCAGACTTCGTTCCTTCCGCCGACACTCGCTCTCCTGGCGCGCCATGCCGAGGCTTCGGATTGCGTATCTCGCGCCCGATCGCGTATCGCCGCTCTGAAAGTCCTGGATGAGCAGACGGAACGGATCGAGAAACTCGAGACGGCCGTATGGGCCGGTCGCGGTGCCGACGACTGGGTAATCACCGAGCTCCAGAAGGGCGCGATGGGCTATCACCTCTCGCCCGGGTGGGAGGCTGTCAAGGGCACGAGGGCCATCAGAGCTTTGGATGTGAGCTCACGTCAGGCGTGGTCTGCAGTCAAGCAGTTGTCGCGTGTCGCTGATTTCGACAGGAACGCATGGCTCTGCTGAGGAGCATGGTCGTAGAACAGGTCACGGATGGGTTTGGCAAAGCCGTGGCATTCTCGGTTCCTACGGACGGCATACACGGGACTACTCTCACCGTTCAGGCTCGGACCACCCTCCAGCAACCCCGAAGTACGTGTGGCGTCCCTCAATAATATCCCGGTAGATCCAGATGGGGGGAAATCGCTCGCAGGCTGGGTGAACCGCACTGATCAATCGCAGTACCCCGCCTGTCCTCGCTGTCTGAGACGGCTCCTCCATCTGTTCCTCCACCATACCCTCTCGAACACACCTACGCCGTCCTTCACCGCCTCGGATCTCTCCCGCCATTGCTCCATACGCTTCGCAACCACCTCGTCCGGGACATTGTCCGTCACCTGCTCGAAGGCGACAAAACTTGGAGACTCGACGTCTCGACCTCCGAGAGCCTATCCATTCTCCGCCTACACTCCTCTACCCCTCGTCAGCCTTCCGAGATCCTTGGCGACATCTCCAAGCTCCTCCAAACTGTTGCCGAGGTCGTCTTCCCCCCCAGCTCACTGGACATGCCGGAACGAGCGACATTCATAGACGAACTCCGACACGCGATCTATACGGCCGTATTGGAACACGTCATCCTTCCCGCTATGCCTTCTTCGCTGGCATCGATTCAAGGCTGGCTCGACCTGCTTCTGCAAGCGGTGGACTGCGAAGGCGGTTCGCCAGATGAGGAAGTGCCCGAAGCGGTGATCCAGCCGTTCTTCGCCAACGAGGCAGGATCGGCATGGGCGAATCAGAGGAGGCGGAGGGTAGCGGAAGAAGTGAAGAAACTCGTTCTTGGCGGATGGGGAGGGTGGGAAGCGGTGGAGAAGGAGAGGGAAAAGGAGGTTACCGTGGTGGTGGAAGTGGAAGTGGAGGAGGAGGCTGCACCAGCAGTGTCGGTCTCGGATCATGCAAAGGAGAAGGCGGATGACGACGGGTTCGGGTGGGGCTTTGAGGACGATTCGAGTCCAAAAGTGCAGACGACACAGAAGAACGGTCATGGGAACAATGGGGAGGAACAAGTGATGGGTGTCGACGCAACAGCCGACGAAGAGGAGGGATGGGGCTTCGACGAACCGGAACAAGCGGGTCCGTCGTCTCCGCGTCTCGACCAGAATCAGCAAGCCGCCGACAAGGCCAGCATCGGCGACGAAGCTGAGGGTGAAGGCTGGGATTTCGATATGGACGAAACACCTGTTCCGAAACCTGCGCCCGTCGTCAAGCCAGCGAGGGAGGCAAAGAAACTCGGGAAGAAACTGGCAAAGTCGAAAGCAGTGGAGACAACAGAACCAGCGGAATCTCAAGAGGGCTGGGCTTCTGATCAAAGTCGCTCAGAGAGTGCTATCTCCTCACGGCCAAACCTCAAGGTCGACACGGGGAAGCATGGCACGAATGGGCGGAAAGCTGTGCAGACTCAAGCGCAAGTGCGAGCGCAGGATGGATGGGATGACTGGGCAGACGACGATCAGCCGGCGAAAGGCTCGTCTCCGGTGAAAAACAGGACGAAGAAGACGGTGTTGAAAGAGCAGAAGAGGGTGATTGTGGAGCGCTTGCTTGTTTCGCGGGCGTGCGACAAGCTGCTTGAAATTGCAGAAAGAGTGTTGCGCGAGGCCCAAGAACTCCGCTCGGCAAGGTGCGATCGTACTCCGTCTTAACTACGTGATATCTGTCCGCTGACCCGCCTGAGCAGCCTGCCGTCCTCCTTCGCCAACGCCGAAGACGTCATCGTAGCATCCGCAACCGATGTCTTTGACATTTTCCGGGCGCTGATGCCAACTGTGTACGCCACGCAGCTCCGTGACGTCCCGACCCTGGCCATGCAGCTGTCCAACGACTTTGTTCACCTCGCCGAGGAGGTCGAAGCGCTTTCAAAGGTGCACGAATGGGACTCGGCCGACACCGCCCACAGATTACGAGGAGCAGGGGAACAAACGTTTGAGAGGCAATTGGAGGTGCAGAGGGAGGCGCTCGAGGCGATACTCGACGAAGCTGGCGGCTTTGCCGGGACCGGTACCGAGCAGGGTTCAAGGACTTGTGAAAGGGCGGTGCAGCAGGTGGAGCACAATCTCCAGAGCCTCGCCAGGGTGTTCAAGGTGAGTCAAAGTGATAGTCGTGCGGCGCGTTGATTGTATGCTGGTGCACATCCGAGATTCGCCGTCCCAGAGAGCTGATGTGCTAACAATACATTGCCAGACCGTTCTGCCAATGACGACCTACCTGTCCGTCATGGGTCACCTCGTCGATTTCACCGTCGAGCGCATATCATCCGACATCCTCGCTTTGCAGGACATCACAGAATCCGAGTCGAACCGGCTCAACGACCTCGTCAAGCTCCTTCAGCCTCTCGAAGCCGTGTTTGTCACCGAGCAGGGTCAGCCGTCGAGTATCGTCGCGCAGGTTCCGCACTGGCTCAAGTTTTGCTACATCTCGGAACTGCTTGTGAGTGCTTTTCCACATTTATCCCCGTGACCCACCGTGCCGTTTGGTGTGACACGACGATCTATCCGCAGTCCTCCTGGGACTCGTCCCGACAGGCCTGCTCGTCTCCAGTAAACTGTTGGGGTGGCAACTGCTGACATGACATGGCCACAGGTCGCCAACCTCGTGGACATCACGTACCTGTTCGACACCGGTGCCCTCGTCGATTTCACAACGGACGAGCTGACCAACGTCATCCGCGCGCTCTTCGCCGACTCACCCAAGCGAGATGCGGCGATCGAGCGGATCGAGAAGGGTCATCCGATCGAGTCTGCCGCTGTTGCTTTACCATAGGCTATTCACACATACATGCATCGTCTAGCAACTTGTTGCCGTGTCCCGTCTCGGCTGCTTATTACGGGGCCGATTGCCTCGAGGAGGGATGCAGCGGCCGGTATGGCTCTCCTTGACACAGATACACTGGATGGACAGGGACATGATACTTGTATTGTAGCATGGAGAATGGTACGGTATGGTACAATGTCAAGAAAATACGCAAGGTGTAGCTGTACAATTCCGAGAAGCTATGAGGATGCTCAAGAACGGTCTGACGAGTTGAAACTCGCCAGGCCAGTAGAGCCCTCAAGAAAGTGACAAAGAAGACGCGTGGTTCAAGACCAGGCAGCAACCCTCTCGATCTCGCAGTAGCGTCCATATATCTCCCGTTCCTCCTGTCCACGCTCACCCCGGGACTGCGCCTCCTCGATCGATATCGTGATGCGGGGCTCTACGCCGCATCAACCTCCTCCGCCATCTTCGCCTTGCCTTTATCTTTATTCCTCTCTCCCATCTTCCCGGGGGTCAAGTCCTCCCCTCCTTGCGCATCCTCTTGCTCCCCACTATCCGGGACCTCACCCGCAATCACCTGCGCGAGTTTACTCCGACCATGAAATCTCCTTCCAGACCCAAGCACGAACGTCTCGTCGTCGTCGTACCACGTCGAGGAGCCCGTCGATGAAGTCGAGGTCGAAGCGGAGCACGCCGAGGAGGGATGGGAGTTGGGGATGGATTTGGATTTGCTAGGCGTGAACGTGGATCGGAGGGAGGTGTTGGACGGTGTGGAACGGAGAGAGGGTGGAATGTTCTCTTGATCTTCGTATCGATTCGAAGAGGGCGTCGGGGAGGGGACAAAGGATTCGGACTCGAATACCATGGTCGTAGAGTCCGTAACACCAGTATTGGCGAAGCGTCGCGAGTTTGGCGTGCCAATCCCAACTCCAAGTCCAACACCAGCAGAGGTTGAAGAAGACGCACCGGCGTCTGCATATATATCCGCAAAGATTTCGAAGCCGGGATCATGGATCGACAGCTCAGCGCCGTTCTCGAGCGGCGCGAGTTCGGCGGGCCGTGGCGAAGCGGGGGCCACGGGTTGAAGCGGGAAATACGACTCGCGCGTCGAACACCTGCTGCTCGATGCGGACTGCGCTGTAGGGATGGTGATGGAGGAGGGGCCGCTGGGGAATTCGTTGATGGGTGGGGAAGGAGCGAGGGCGCGGGATGGCGCGCTGGGCGGGGTGGCAACGGCGCCAGAGATGCCAGAGCTGACCAAGTCAGTTAATGTCTCACCTTGATTTATGGACATGAATGGGCATCGAGACGTATCGCTTGAATTGGGCCCAAACGAATACACAGGGACAAGTCCTGTCGAATGTGGACCCGTACTCACCCCACACGAGCCGACCCCTCGGCATCAGCATCAACGAACAGCCTCCTCGCCGGGCTCTTCCCCACGCCTAGCTCATCCCGCTCGAGCACCGCGCGCGCCTTGGGCGTGATGGTTCTCACTGCCTTTCGGCGTCCGCTCCCCTCTGCTTCGGGCGTGGCGGTTGCAGAGCGTTTGGCGGGGAGTGAGACGGGAGACGGGAGCGTGACCGCGCGGGCGGATGACGAGGTGATGTAGTGGGAGAGGGGGAGGGCGGTGAGTGGATGTCGGGACATGTCGACCGGGGGTCAAGCAGAGATCGGTTGAGATAGCGAATAGGGCATAGGTGATCCAAGATGTGTCGGATGGCTGCCAGAGCGATCGACACGGGGGTAAACTGTGGATGGAGGGGTGGATGGGAGGATGGATGGGATCGATGAATGTACCGAGGGAAAGGAACAATGAGGTGAGAGCGAGAGACGTCTGATGGGTTGTCAACAGGCGATCAGGGTCGCGTCGAACCGCGGAACCAAATATGACGCAGAGTTTGATTCAGTGTGGCGGAACAGCGGGGCGAGCTTGTCGGCTTGTCCTTGGTCTCTCCGCTGTGGGTCCCAAGCCTGTTTCCCGCTGGATGCCATGTATGCATGAAATGATGCCAATGCTATGCGGAGTCGTTGCTATGCTATATCTCGAAAACCCGCTTCATGAACTGCCACGTGGCGAATGAAATGCTGGGGCAGGTCAGCGCTTCTCCTCTGGAGCGATCATCTGCGTCTTGCGATGAGCTCACCTCGTCATGGGGACGACCTTGATGTAACCGATGCTGAGACCGACAAAGAACCCTCTCCATCCTCTTGCCTGGTATATCGCCGAAACCGCTTCTCTCCAGCTGATCCCCCCGCCCTTGAACGCCCCTCCGACTTGCATCCTCCTCCGCACGACCTCGAACGGGTAACTCGCCGTCTGGCTGACCATCCCTGCGACGGCTCCGCATGCGAGGTACTTCTGCGTGGGTCGGGACTCCAGGTAAGGGATGAATTGGGTGATATGCCGTTTGAGGGTACCGTAGGTGAGGAAGGAGACTCCGGCGTAAGGGATCATGCCGAGGATGGAGATGGAGAAGCCGCGATAGAACGGGTAGAATGGGAGCGAACGGGTGAACTTGGATACAGAGGGTTTCGTGCCGCTTGGGGGGACGAGGTCGGCTTCGCGGTAGATCGTACGGATGGCTTCGCGCAGGGAGGTCCGCTCAGATTCGCGGGTTTGGTAGGCCAGTCGAACTCGAATGAGCTCGAGAGGGTAGGTACACAGCACAGACGTGACGCCTAGACACGGCGTGGTCAGCGTGGATTCACAACATCGGTGTGCATCTCAGAACGGGTGAAGAATTGGGTGGAAGCGCCACGGCGTCGCGGGGAGATCACAGAGAGACACGTACCGGACAAAGCTCCCGCGAGGAAGAGTCTCCCGCTCGTTTGCTTATCCGGCGTCGGTATGAGCAGCCCCTCCAGCGCGTCGTATGCCATATACTTGATACCGGCATAAGGGAAGATGCGGAGCAAGGTCATCGAGTGGCCCTGATACAGTCCCCGCACGCCTTGAGACTTGTATATGATCCGTATGGCGTGTAGCAGACCCATGGGCGTCCCTGATGACAGTCAGACTCCGGCGCTATTTCCAGGACCTCCAACTAGATGCGACTGATGTTCAGTGGCCGGTCAACCCACCTGCATACTTGCGAAAATCGGCGTTGGAAGTCTGAAAGAGGATCTTGACCCGATCTAATGGTGCAATGGCTGATTTTGCCTAGACCCATCAGATCGCGGCCCGTGCAACGGGACATCGATGGGAGAGCGTCGACTCACCACACAGCCAGCTATACCCCCTGCTATACCGCTCGAAAGGACTGCCCAAACACGTCAGCCGCGACTCACACGACCGCCAACGTCGTCTCGTGAAACAAGGCGTAGTGCCCGTCGTCGCCACTGACCATAATCCCAACTATTCCTATCCGCCTGAGCCCTCTTCCTACTCTCCCTCCACAGGTTCGCCGCCGTCCACCGCTCACTCTCTCTGGACAGAGGGTGCTGTTCGTCGAGCAATGGCATGGCAGGGGATGGTGTCGAGATGTCGATAGCCCGGGACTTGCCCTTCCTGTCGGACGATATTGGTGGGTTGTTCTCCATATCGACACCTGTACCAGGACCTTGGAATCGCAGGGAGATGGTAGAGTGCTCGGGGCAAGGTTCCCAGTACGGTGAAGGATGAAAGATGTAAACAACGAGATGGATGTTGATTGTAGATGTGCGATTGGTGAGAGAGTTTTCTTTGCTGCCCAAGTTCCGGCCAGTCCAGAGACGATAGCCGAGTGAGACGCAGAGGCGACGGGATCAAATGTCGATCACGTCACGTGGCAGCTCACCTACAATGGGATAACAGCCAACACAGCCAACACCACCAGCGCACCTCTGGACCTTCGTCGTGTCGACAGGGCTCGCACATTCAACAAGCAACAAGCACGGCTGCCATCTTGCATCTCATCCATCGACTGGCACTGTCGTCCGACATAGCCCCCTACTCTTTCGCAGTAACTTCTCCCGACAGCATCTCCGTTTTGGGCTTCCACCAATCTAGCTCTCGCACCGACCACTCCGCCCCCCTGCCGGTCCTCGGTCCTCGGTCCTGGCCGCCTCTCGTCGGCTGGCACGACCCCAATGCCCCCGCCCACAGCCTCCTCGAATAACGGATACCCGCTCCGAACACTCTCCCAGCGCACCTCATTCTCGACTTCCAACCTCGACCTCGCAGGGGCTTCCGACCCGCTCATGCCGCGTCTCGACGTCCAGAGTGAGGCCGGGCCGTCGTCCCGACCCAGTTCGCGGGGCCCAGGTGGATACGCTTCGGGCGCCGCTACGCCGACGGGAAGAGGGAGGGGGAAGAAAAGACTGAGCGACGCGGACGTTGAGGATGGGGAGGAGGGAGAAGCGGCGGCGCTGCTTGGTGGTGGAAGAGGAGTCGAGGATATTGCGTATGCTACGGGATCCGAGGTATGTACCTCCGACATCGATGATTGGCGACTCGAAGCTGATCCAATCTGCTACAGGCGATGAGCAGCTCAACAGCAGATCCCTCACTCCCTAACGGACCCAAGACGAGGGATAAGTCGCGCGTCATTCCGCTACATCCCTCATGTACGTTGACCATTCCGCTTCGACTCGGCACCGTGCTGATCCGATCGTATTGTAGCTCAGCGCACATCGTTTCCAGCCAATGTCGTCCGAAATCAGAAGTATACAGTGATCACTTTCCTGCCTCTGGTGTTCTACGAGCAGTTCAAGTTCTTCTTCAACTTCTACTTCCTCGTCGTCGCTCTCAGCCAATTCATCCCAGCGCTGAAGATTGGTAAGTCTGACACCATTGTCACGTACCTTACGCTCCGACGTTCCGCTCTGAATGGCGCGTAGGCTACATCGTCACGTATATCGCCCCTCTGGCGTTTGTCCTCGCCGTCACGATGGGCAAAGAGGCATATGACGACTATCAACGATACCTCCGCGATCGCGAAGCGAACTCCAAGCGCTACCTCGTTCTTCTTCCCCAAGAGCCTACACCCGCCTCGTCACCTACCCTCCACCACGCCGAAACCCCCGGTGGCCAGCCGTCGAAGCACCACCTCCCCCGCCCACAGACGAGGAGCACGCCCAGCGCGCAGATCAAAGTCGGGGACATGGTCCTTCTGGAGAAGAACCAGCGCGTACCGGCGGATATGGCCCTGCTCGTGACGAGCGAGGAGGAGGGGACGTGTTTCATCAGGACAGACCAGCTCGACGGGGAGACGGACTGGAAACTCAAAGTGGCTGTCGGCGAGACGCAGAAAATGGGAGAGGCTGGCGTGGGCGCAGCCGAGGGGAGTCTGTACGGTGAGCAGCATCGATTGCTTAGAGGTCCTGGTATGCTCGCTGAGCAGCTTAACAGCCGATCCGCCGATCAAGGACATCCACGCGTTCTACGGCGTACTCACCCTCACCTCCACTGCACCTGGCCCGCAGACGTCAAGCTCGGTCCCTCTCAGCGTGGAGAATATCCTCTGGGCCAATACCGTCCTTGCTGCCGGTAGCGCAGTCGGACTGGTGGTATACACCGGCAAGGAGACGAGAGCCGTGCTCAACACGAGCGAGCCTGAGACCAAGATGGGCACTCTCGAATGGGAGGTCAACAAGATGGCAAAGGTGCGAGCGATCGATCCCGGGGGCGCAGTGAGGTCATCCTAACACCCGTGCAGATCTTGTGTACAGTCACGTTCGCATTATCGGTGTTCCTCGTCGCCCTGAACGGGTTCAGAGGACAGTGGTACATCTACGTCGTCCGCTTTCTCATTCTCTTTTCATCAATTATACCAATTAGGCAAGTCGAAGGCTCTCTAATCGCTGTCCTGTCCCAGGCGAGATGTCAGCTCACGCTGACTCCACCGTAGTCTGCGTGTCAACCTCGACATGGGCAAGACGGTGTACGCGCATCAGATCCAGACTGACCCGGAAATCCCGGAGACCATTGTCCGGACCAGCACACTGCCCGAGGAGCTCGGCCGTGTCGAGTATCTCCTAAGCGACAAGACGGGCACGTTGACTCGGAATGGTGAGAACCGCCGGGACTTGACCGTTGGGAGTGAGGCTGACGACTGGACCTGTAGAGATGGAACTGAAGAAGCTCCACATGGGTACGATTGTATTTGGATTCGATACCATGGATGAGGTGGCGCACCTGCTCTCGACCACATTCGAGGACGACGCGGCCAAGAGCAGGAGACAGAGCTCGATTCCTGTCGGCGTGGGCAGGACGAGGAGGGATATGTCGTCGAGGGTCAGGGACGCGGTGGTTGCACTGGCGGCATGTCATAATGTGCGTACTGCTTGTGGATATATAGGAAGCTGCTTGGTAGTGGGTGGATTGGACCGACTAACTTGACCAGGTGACTCCCGTTACAAACGACGACGACACCGTGACGTATCAAGCTTCGTCGCCCGACGAGGTTGCCATTGTGCAGTGGACCGAGTCCGTTGGACTGCGCCTCGTATCGCGCGACCGAACATCGATGACCCTCCAGACACCTTCTGGCATCAACCTCATCTTTGACATCCTCGCCATCTTCCCTTTCACATCCGAGTCGAAGCGGATGGGCATCATTGTCCGGAACCGCGAGTCTGGGGATATCACATTCGTCCAAAAGGGCGCAGACGTGATCATGACCAAGATCGTGCAGAAGAACGACTGGCTCGAGGAGGAATGCGGCAACATGGCCCGAGAGGGGCTTCGGACGCTCGTTGTGGGCCGCAAACGTCTTTCAGAGTCGACATATTCGGAGTTCGAGGCAGCGTATCGACAAGCACAACTTACCCCCGGCGAAGAACGGGCCGGTGCCATGGCGCAAGTGGTGTCGCAGTTCCTCGAGTCGGAATTGGAACTCCTGGCGTTGACAGGTGTGGAGGACAAGTTGCAAGAGGGAGTGAAATCGACGCTAGAGTTGTTGAGGAATGCCGGGATCAGGATCTGGATGTTGACGGGAGACAAGATCGAGACGGCGACGAATATTGCCGTGTCGAGCAAGTTGGTGGCGAGAGGCCAATATATCCATCAGGTGGCGAAACGTGAGTGCGACGATGGAGGGGCGGGGGGGTGTCGCCATGCGAGCGAGGATATGTGAACTGAGATCGTTCATGCCCAGTCAAGACGAGCGATCAGGTCCGAGACATGCTGGACTTTCTACAGGTCAAGCTGGACGCTTGTCTCGTCATCGACGGCGAATCCCTACAAGTGAGTCGAGGATGTTTCGAAGCGCCAACATGCCAACGGACCTCGAATACCCATATTGATCTGGGACAGCTCTGCCTCGATCGCTTCCGCACCGAGTTTGTCCTCCTGGCTACGCAACTGCCAGCGGTCGTCGCGTGCCGATGCTCGCCAACCCAGAAAGCCGATGTGGCGAAGTTGATCCGCGAGTTTTCCAAGAAGACGGTGTGCTGTATCGGCGACGGAGGGAATGACGTGAGCATGATCCAAGCGGCTGATGTCGGTGAGTCCTGCTGTGGCTCTCTCGTTCTCCACCGCGACATCTCCATCTGGATCGGATGATGGTTGTTGCGGGTAGCCGAACCGTCGCTGATGTCCCTCCAGGCGTCGGCATCGTCGGTAAAGAGGGCAAGCAAGCGTCCTTGGCTGCTGATTTCTCAATCACCCAATTTTCGCACCTCACCAAGCTGCTCCTCTGGCACGGACGGAACAGCTACAAACGATCGGCGAAACTCAGCCAGTTCGTGATCCATCGGGGTCTGATCATAGCGGTCATCCAAGCGGTGTTCAGCTCGATCTTCTTCTTTGCCCGTAAGTGAGGCGTCGTTGGCCCCGAAACTTCCTCGTTGCAGTGTCTCCTTGTCTCCTCGCCGACGAACCAGCATGTGGAGCCGCAGCTGGGAAGAGGGGGCGTGGAGTAATCTGAGCTAATGCCGGTAGCCATCGCGCTGTACCAGGGTTGGCTCCAGGTCGGGTACGCCACGCTGTACACCATGGCACCCGTGTTCTCGCTCGTACTGGACCGGGACGTCAATGAGGACCTCGCACTGCTGTACCCCGAGCTCTACAAGGAGTTGACAAAGGGACGGAGCTTGAGCTACAAGACTTTCTTCATGTGGCTCATGATCAGCGTGTACCAGGGTGAGCGAGGAGTTTCCATTTCGTTCTCGGCACGCGGACCACACGTACCGTGTCGGCGCTGATGGCTGACCTTCGCATCAGGCGGGATCATCATGCTCCTCTCGCTATTGCTGTTTGAATCCGAATTCCTCCACATCGTCGCCATCTCATTCACCGCCCTGGTGCTGAACGAGCTCATCATGGTCGCTCTCGAGATCACGACGTGGCATACCTACATGGTGCTCTCCGAGCTGGGCACGGCCGCGGTGTACTTCGGCAGCATGGCGGTTCTACCGGCGTACTTTGGTGAGTCACCGCGGCGCGCTTGTTCACTGCCTGCTGCGGGCAACCGAGCAAAGTTATTGATGTCGCCTCGCAGACCTCGGCTTTGTGCTCTCCTCGGCATTCGTGTACAAGGTTGCGGTCATTGTCGCAGTGTCGTCCACGCCGCTGTACCTGTTCAAGACGTTCAGGCAGAGGTTCAAGCCTGCGGCGTATGCCAAGGTGGCCGAGTTCTGAGCGAGTGGCGGCCTCTTCCACCTGAGAGTGACAGGCAAGGTTTGTGGATGACATCGATTGCTACGGCGCTTGCCTCGTCTCGCCATTTTGTACAGATCCGTGCGCGCTACTAGATACTAGAGGTGGACGAGCCAAGCATGCATGTGTAGTAAGCAGAGTGGAACGTGGAGGCGGGCAAGGGGCAAGGGGCAAGAGGGCGAACCAGCTATGACTTTTGAGCCTGACATTTGTGCGAAGTGGCGCGTTCCGAGGCTGACACGTCCAACTCTGCCGTCCCGTGCCCCAACGTCACCAACACCCACCGCTTTGTCAAAACCCAAATCACCTAGTGAAACACACCACATCCCACATCTACACATCCAAGGCTGGCCCCATCCCATCTCTCCCTCTTCTTCACCATGATCCCGGTGTAGTGTATTAGCGACACCTCCTCACCACCTACTCTCCTTCCCGTTCTTCCTCTTGTGCACAGTGGGCAGGGGACACCTACCCCGATACCGACGGTGTTGTAGCGCCACGACGGGGCGGGTTGTACGATTACGACAAAGGTTACGAGTCTATACGGCTACACTTCACCACACGCACCAACCACCACCCACCACGCGCCGCACGACCCACACCACGCATCGTCCACGACCCGACGACGAGTACACGCCGTTGTTGGAGGTTTTCACGGCGGCGGGGTACTTTCAAGACTCTGCCTATCTCGGAGACGTGCTCCAAGTCTGGCTCGGGCCCTGCGATACCAGCGGCACTCGCTCTACCGCTTGACGTGTCGCCTCGCCGCGCCGTAAGTCCTTCTCACCACTACGTTCAGTCCCGCTCGTGTTATCGCTACTGCTACTGCCGCTGCCGCTGACATGCTGTGTGCCATGCAGCCTCCTAGACACTCAGAGCCATGAACCCCCGTCATCGAGCCGCCTCCGACCCGTCCTCGCCTTCCTCATCCGCCCCACATCGTCTCCCCTCCTCGACCCCCTTCCCTGCCTTTTCCCCCACGGAGAGCGAGAGCGTGCCGGCCGGACTCGCACCCGCCGAAAACGAGATGGCGTATGATACATCCCAATCATCCTCTGGCGGACCGAGTCTCACGAGGTCGTTCCTCGCGGCGTTATCTGCGGAACAAGGGCCGCCTCCCCGTCCTTCCAAGTACCTCCACACCGAACCGAGCGGGCACGCCGGGTATGG
The DNA here is from genome assembly GCA_001600855.1 of Saitozyma sp. JCM 24511. Taxonomy (NCBI): domain Eukaryota; kingdom Fungi; phylum Basidiomycota; class Tremellomycetes; order Tremellales; family Trimorphomycetaceae; genus Saitozyma; species Saitozyma sp. JCM 24511. The sequence continues at coordinate 1,146,150 of BCLC01000004.1, read as the reverse complement.
CGGGCAGAGCGGACAAAGCGGACAAAGCGGGCAGAGCAGGCAGAGTGGATATCGGAACGTCGCTCCGTCCCAACATGGTATGAGCGGTTCATACCCCCCCTCAAGCCACGGGCACGGACACAGCCATGGACACGGACACGGACACAGCCACGGCCACGGTCATGGTCACGGGCATGTACCACGCCGACGCATCCCGTCCGCCACGCCCAGTACGACGAGTGTGAGCGATGGCGAAGAGGAGGATATCCAGGAGGATACCGCGGCGGGAATGGATCCAGAGGAGGTGAGGGACTGGCTGGAGAAGGGGAAAGGGAAAGGGAAGGGGAAAGGTACAGGTACAGCGAGGAGGGTCGATCCGGTCAAGGGCAAGGGCAAAGGTAAAGGGAGGATGATGGATCAGGACGAGGGTCTGGATGGAGATGTGGATATGGATGAGGAGGGCTTGAGCCCTGGGAAGCCTTTGGAATTACCGGCGGAGATTCTCTCCCAAGTGAGTGATCCGTCACGTCGCATCGCACTCCCCATTCTCCCACTCGTACACTCAAGCCGTCTCGTTCAACCGTTCTCCACAACTAAGTGGGACAAAGACTGACCACCCTTCTCTGCCCCTCTACAGGTCCTCCGCCTTTTGTCCGAACCGCACGATGTCCTCTCCGCGCTGCTCGTCTCTCGAGACTGGTGTCTCTCCGCCTTTCCACTCCTGTGGCAACGACCGTCCCTCGGTTCTGCGCCTCAGCTGGCCTCCTTCGTCCGCGTCCTGTCCACTCCTCCCGATCGCCTCTCACTGCCATACTCGAACCAGGTCCGCCGACTTAACCTCGTGTCCATGGCCGACGCGCTCACCGACAACCTCTTTGTTGGTCTGGAAGCCTGTCATCGGAACGAGCGCCTCACCCTCACGGGCGCAACCGGCCTGAGCAGTATGGCTCTCCGCCGAGTCATCTCCGGCATGCCCGATCTGGTCGCTATCGACCTGAGCAACGCGAGCGGGGTGGACGACGCGGTGGTGAAGCGTATTGCGGAGAAGTGTCCGAGACTCCAGGGACTCAATTTGACGGGTTGCAAGATGGTGGGAGACGAGGGAATCAGAGCCGTAGCGGCGAATCTCAAGCTTCTCAGAAGGGTGAGTGCTACGCCCAGCTCGTGACTCCACCTGGGTGCGATCGGGGCACTTGGCTGATTCATGTCCCCACTCAGATCAAGCTGGAGGGATGCCACCGATTGACTGATACCTCGCTCATCGCCCTCGCTCGTTCCTGCCCTTTGTTGCTGGAGATGGATCTCGCCCAGGTCCAGCAGCTCTCCAATGCCACCGTCTACGGCATCTTCCTCAATACGACTCACCTCCGCGAACTCAAGCTCAACGGCCACAATTACCTCACCGACCCTGCGTTCCCCAACCTCGCTGATCTGCGGGACGCTCCGGACGACGAGTTGTTGGACTCGGCAGGACGATACGCAGACATCATTGCGACTCTCACGCACGCCGGATCCGGGTCGGGCTCGTCCAGCAAGTCTTCGTTGAGGGCATCGACGTCGGAAGAGAAGAGTTACGGCAACAAGCTCGACGAGCCTCACGAGGGCAACGAGGGAATACCCGGTTATCTCCCTTCGCGCTCCAAGTCGTCCGTCAGTAGAGACCTGGTCATCAGACCGCCAAAGCCGGAATTGCTGCGCCCGGTTCTCGACGTATTCGAGCATCTCCGTATCGTTGACCTCACGAGCTGCTCGGCAATAGGCGATCGAGCAGTCGACAACCTCGTCACCAACGCGCCGAAGCTGCGGAGCCTTACGCTCAACAAGTGCTCAAATCTCACTGATCGCACGGTCGAGAGTGTTTGTCGATTGGGCAAGCACCTGCATTATCTCCATCTCGGCCATGTATCTGCGTGAGTGACTGGCGTCTTGTCCAGCAAATATGCGAGACCTCGACTTGAGGTTGGAAATAGAGTTGGTCTCGTGCCAAGCTGATACCGCCACAGAATCACAGATGCGGCAGTGACCAAATTGGCCAGGACGTGCACGCGGCTGCGATACATTGACCTTGCTTGTGAGTGTCATCTTCATCACATGTTTGGAGCTTCTGGTCATGTGTGGCGTATCGCTCATGGCCGCAGGCTGCCCCCTTCTCACCGATCTGAGCGTGTTTGAACTCGCCGCGAACCTGCCCAAACTCCGGCGCATCGGTCTCGTCAAGGTGAGGCGAATATCAATCGTCCGCTTCATGATCCGTGAAGCATGCTGCGCGGGCTCCCAGCTGACCATCGCTATCATAGGTGACCAACTTGACTGACGAGGGGATCTACGCCCTGGTCGAGCGACACTCGTCCCTCGAACGCATCCACCTGTCGTACTGCGACCAGGTCTCCGTGCGGGCTATTACCTTCCTCCTTAACAGGCTGATGCGGCTCACCCACCTGAGTCTGACGGGCGTCACGGCGTTCAAGACGCCTGAACTGCAGAGTTTCTGTCGGCCGACTCCGCCGGTAAGTACCAAGCCGTGGATGCGTATACGAGCGTTGCGGCCGCACCGTTGCTTTGTTGACTCGTTGACAGGACTTCAACGAGCACCAGCAAGCTTCGTTCTGCGTGTATTCCGGCCAGGGCGTCGCATCTCTACGGGACTACCTCAATGCCCAGCTCGCGGCGAACACCACCCCAGGATCCGACGACGCTTCGACCCGTCGCGGATCCGGCTCTTCCGCATCGAGTATCACCATCCCAGGCATCACCGGTTCTCCGCCTCATACCAGCTCGTCCCTCCCCGGTCCGTCGAACCACGCAGGACATGACTTTTCCGGTTCGTCCTTCCCCGGACACGCATCGCGTGGCCAAGCCCGGCCCCAGGCACAATCACGAGGAGGAGCAGGACCAGGACCAGGACCAGGAGTTGGTTGGGGCACAACGTACTCCTCGTCAAGCTCCATCAACCCCAATGCCAACGCCAACACCAACGGTCGGGGCGAAGCAGTCGTATTCCGACGAGGCAGCATGCCGTACCTCCGAGACCGAGATCGCGAGAGGGATGCCAGTCCCAGAGGAGGAAGGGGCATGGCGATGCCGTCCCTACCCCCACCGTCTACCATCCTGGCCAGCGCGTTTGCGGGGTCATTGCCGAACTTTCTCAATCCGACGGTGCAGCCCGCACGTGGAGGGAGCGGTAGTGGTAGTGGTATCGGCGGCGGCAGCGGCGGTGGTCCCAACGCAGGGCCGAGTGGCTCTGGAAATGGAACCATGAGGCGGCGCGAGCGGGAACGTGATCGCGATCGAGAAAGACCTGTCGGACCGAGAGCGCAGGGTGGAAGTGGGAACACCGACGTCACCCCTCCGGATCCGGACACGACACCGCAGATCGGAGGTGGAGGTTGGGGCGGGATCTGGGGGTCGACGGATACCTACGCTGCCAGACCCTCAGGGCAGCAACCGCAACAATCGCAACGGTCTCAACACTTTCTCAGCGCCGGTGGTCCCTCCCTCCGGGAATCGTTAGTTGGGGACAACGACTGGTCAGAAGTCAGAAGGGGCAGTACGGGGAGCGTGCAGTCGCCCGTGTCCGACGCGAGCGGGACCACTGGTCAGAGACCCCGCGCGAGGACGAGGGGGGAGAGCGTGAGTAGTGGGTTGAGGTGGGTCGCGGGAATGGTTGGGTGGCAGCAGGCCCAGGCGGATGATGAGGGGGCGTAACGCGACGAGCCGAGCGCAGCGAGGTGAGGCGGGGTCGGGCGAAGCGAGGTGAGGCGGGGCCGGGCGAAGGGGTGGCGGCGAGACTTGTGATTGAGCATATGTTTCACGCGGAGAGTGCCCCATAGGGGGATCGATCGGTGTGGCGTCCAGAGGTGGAAATGTAGACGGCGATACGGTCAGACGGTGTAGCGTTGGACAGATGTGGAGCATTGTGGCTCGATGATATATATACCGATGTAGCGAGTAGACGGTTGCTTCCCGGCGATGTGGGTCGTGGGACTTCTTTGGTTGTTGTACCCGCGTTATGGTATACTGGTACGATGGCGTCCAATCTCACTCGAGCAGGCCTTTCGCGGCGTTGGAAAACGTGTCCATATGTGTAACAGCCCAAGTATGCGCGAATACGAGTACGAGTACGCGCCGTGCCAGAATCATGCTATGGCAAGATGAGCTTCCCAGCCGACGCGTCGACGAGGCAACGACATCCGAAGTGATATTTGTTTCGCATGTGACTTGCATGGTACCGCTTCGTGCAGGGTATGACTACTACCGAGAACATACTGTACAACTCGACCTACCCAGCGTTCATCTTCCTCGCCAGAAACCCAACGCAGATGCAGAAGACACGTCGTCCGCCTAAGCCAACCCCAGTCCAACGCACATCTGTCCATTCCCCAGCTTGCTCCACCTGAGCGGGGCAAGAGAACAAGTCAACGAAGCGACTTGTGCCCAATTTTCCGCTCGGCTAGTACTCGTCCCCACTCATCTTGGCGGGTATGAAGAACGTCAATACCCCTCCGGCCTCGTGCACTTCTCCTGTGGATTGTCAGCACTCGCGCGAGACACGTAATCAGATGTGATCGGATAAAGATTCTGGCGGCCGCACTGACCGATGTACACATATGCAATCAAGCAGTGCGCTTGACAGATACCTGATCAGCGTCAGCGGATCGGCCAGCCACCGTGAATTGGCCAGCTTTTATCGGCTGCATCCCGGATGAGGCGACCCGCTCACATGCAATGGCTGTCCCGCCGACGAGATGGCTCGTGAGGAATTTCTGGAGTCCACGGATCGACACCGTACACGAGAACATCTTGTCCGCTGGAGCCGGCTCCGTCTCGTCCTCCGCTATGATAGTTCAGCTGGGGTCTCGCTCACGCATCCCGGCAACTGCGAGATCCATTCACCCGATCTCGAAGTTGGGGACGGGTTTAGTAAAGATTAACGCGACTAACCATTCGTCGTTGGGATGTGCAGGTCGCGCCATTGTGTCGAGAGGTTCACTCGCCCCGTCTTGGATTTGACCGCGAATACCATGGTTCCTTCCTGGACGACGGTGTCAGCAGAGGTAACGAAACGAAATCGCGAGCCGCGGTATAGCTGCAGTCCACCGCTGCTCTCTGCTCACTTGATTCGCCGACACCTCCACATCATCGGCCATGTGCCCCAGGCGGGAGACCAGGTTCCGCAGATCCGTCAAATTGGGTAGAACGAGGTGGATCTGATGACACACGTGAGATCGTGCATGACTTGACAGCATGAATCTGCTGACTCGGCAAAGGATCCACTCACGTCCGGAGGGGGGCAGAGCGGCTCGTTCAGCTCCCCCTGCCTTCTCGGGCCGAGGACACGGACGTTGATATCGTGCATGATGGTCATGGGCCGTCCATTGGGGCTCTAAGAGGCTGTCAGCATACGCATAAGACGTATAGCGATACGCTGTGGACCTCGTCACGCATCGACTGACCCTCCCTCTGATCTCGAACGCCCAGACGGGCTGATCGCCCTTCTTGTTCAGCTTGAGGGACACGTCGGCTTCCGTCAGAGAAGTTGCGTTCCGGCCTGTATCATTGATCGAGCCAACTGAGGCGGCGTTAGCTCATCGTCTGCGCAGAATTCTCTCTTTGACACGCCTAAAGGCGCATAATGGAGTACTTCCAGCAGCAGACTCACCCGAGCTATCGGCGCTTCGAAGGACTTTGAGCAGCGGATCGAGATGCACCTCGAGCCAGATCTCGTTGTCGCTGTGCGACTCGATGCGGTACTCGGTGAAGAGTGTGGACTAGGGGCGAAGTCAGGTCAGTATCTTCAGAATCTCCGCACGGACGATTGCCCGGCTGGCCGGAGTCTCAAAGAACGGACGGCAACGCTGGGGCCACCGAAGGAAGGAAGGAAGGAAGGATGACGATAGGGGATACATGACAGCGACGTACGACCTTGACCTGTCTATTGGCGTGAGTACCCACTATCGCTACTTTCAAAGGTGGTAGAGCTCCCTATGCAGGAGCGAGCCGGACTCACGACCACACCTGCACCCCGTCCCTGCCCTCGTTGCCGGGGACGATGAAATGCACCTTGTCCGGGCTGAGGCGGATGACGCAGAGCTTCGCCAGCGCGGCGAGCGAGCGGACTATCTCTGAGAGGGGTTAGCACGGGAGTGGATGATCAAGCAGAGTACGCGAGGGGGGCGAGGACATCCACGCGGGCCAAGGAACGTCCATCCGTCAACACAACGGATGAACCTGCTATGGAAGAGGTGAAGATCACAGCACCGATTGCCCACTCACTGTGCAGCAGCTGGACATTGCTGATATGCGTTCTGAAGCGCATTCCGCGGTGTGCGGGGGGACACTACCCAGCCCGTGGTGCCCTCTGGCCAGAATGCGAGTCGAGTGGGATGAAGAGGAGGAAGAGAAGATGGAGAAGTGGGAGGTGAATAATCTGGTTGATATCTTCCACTCCGTCAACTCTACGCGTCGGGGTGGACCTACCTCCACCAGCAGCCCGGCACGTGACTCGTCGGCGTTTCGGAGATTATTCCCTGTACTCGTTGCGAAGTGTCGGTGTGGCAGTCCCCCGTTACACCGCCACATATCGCATTTGCTCCCGCTGCCCGTTCCCACGTGCCTGACCCGCTGGCAGCTGCACGGCCTCGGCCACGACGTAACCCAGACACAGACACAGACACAGCACCAGCACCAGCCAGCAGCATCCCACGATCTCACATTCTATTTCCATCTCAGACGTCTCTATCCCATTGACTATCGTTAGCAGACCGTTGCCCGTCGCTCGACTCCCTCAACCGTCTCGTAGCCCAGCCCAACTCACTCGTATCTCACACAATGTACGCCCCCCGGCCCGTCCCACGCGTGCTTCGGCTCCGCTTCCCCTTGCCCCCGCGGACCACATCGTCCACCACCCGACTCACCCCCACACCTCTCGCACCTCGGGTTGTGGATCGTCGCGCTGACCTCCCAGGTCGTCTGAGCCTTATGACCCGTACATCCCCTCCGGCTCCCGACCGGGAGGCAGCTCCTCGGCGCCGCAGGGCAGCCAGGGCCCCAACGTGCAGAAGAACAAGGTGGGTTGGGGTTAATACAGCCATCGCGCTCGGCTGGACAGGCGGTTGATCGTTACCATGACGCCTTCCCGTAGCTTGCAACGCCCCCTACCCTTGCCATCCCGCTGACATATTTGTCCAGATCGCCGACATCCAACAACAAATCGACTCGACGATCGAGACGATGCACGACAACATCACCAAGGTGAGCGAGCGTCCGTGGTGTGGTATGGCCTGATCGAGGCTGATGGTTGGAACAGGTCGCGGAGAGGGGCGAGAGGCTGGACGCGCTCCAGGACAAGACGGGTGAGTGGGGTGGGACTGAATGGGGACTGTGCGGCTCGGCGATAGCGACGAGTGGTGGTGTGGATGCGGCATCAGCGCGGCACGAGACGCAGGGTACCGCCTCTGCGATGCGAGAGGGACGAGGAGATACTGCATGGCGCGCTGTGGCCATTCACGCAGTGCGAGCTCTCGGGGCGCGCCGCTGCGCAACTGATGGCGGAGACGCGATGCCGTGACACTCTCGCCAGGAAGGACATACAGCTGGTATTGGTGCTGACTCTTTCTTCTCCTTTCGTCCATTCACCGGCAATCATCTCTTATGTCCATCTCGGACTGGACCATCACCCTTCGCGGCTTACCTACGATCCTTTCCAACCGCTTCTCCATCCGCTCAATCTGTCCTTCTCCCCCTCGCCTCGCCCCTCAAAACGTCCTCGGCCCGCCCACCCCTCTAACTCATAGACACCCTCGCCGTCTCGGCCCAGGGCTTCCGCCGCGGCGCGAACCGCGTCCGCAAGCAGATGTGGTGGAAGGACATGAAGATGAGGGTCATCATCGGCATCGGCATCGTCGTGCTCATCATCATCATCGTGGTGCCGATCGTCAAGGCGTGAGTCGAGTGGCGTCGAGTCGAGTCGAGTCGAGTCGAGGTGGTCTCGCAGGTCTCCCATCTTTCCCTTTCTGCCATGGTTCTTGTGGCTGTACAGCTTGATCGTGTTCTGGCGCCTCGCGGTGTCAGCCTGTTGTCTCGCAAAGCGGCTCGCGAGACGCGAGACGCGAATCGCAAGGATATCAACCGCATTTCAAGAGGGACTTCGCTTTGAGCTCGCGCTGACCCCTCATAGCGTTCAAAACAAGAACTAGGCGTCCGCCTCACGAGCACAAGCTACTCGTGGTACTGGTGGTACTGGTGGTACTCGTGGTGCTCGGTACTTGTTTGACATCACGCTGGGATCGGGGATCGGATGAATGTACGGCGCGGCGGTCTGCTCAAGCGGAAGCCGGGAACGGGGCGGGTCGCGAGGCGAAGCGAAGCGTTGGAAGACGCGATTATACCCCGATATGTAGACGTGTGGAAATGCCTTGATGGAATGTACTCGTACTCGTACCATGAGAGGTGGCTACGGATATGATATGACTACGGTCGGCTTGGCTTTGATACTGCTTCTTGCCCCTTATGGAGGGTTTGGCTTGGATTGGGATTGTGCTGGTTTGATTGGATTGGGATTGTGCTCGGGTTCTCCGCTAGTGGGAGACGCCTCGCGCTGCTCGCTGCTCGCTGCTCGCTCCTCGCTCCTCGCTGCTCTCTTCGCAAACCCCCGGCGTACGGCGCGACCCGCCCCATCTTAACGCCCAACAACATCTCCCCATTCTCATCCCCCCTTTCCCGTCGCTCAAGTTGATGCTCCTAAGAATCTCAAGCACCGTCGCCTTCGCCGTCATCACCCACGCACACTCGCACTCCCCTCGCAACTCACACCCACGCCCACCCTCTCGACTCACACCCACGCCCATCCCCACGCCCATCCCCACACTCATACTGACGTCCATGCTCATATTCACACTGCGTTCCACCCAACCCGCTCCGCTGCTCCCCCGCTCCACTGCTGCCCCGCTCACCCCCTCAACCCACGCCACGTCACGCCCTCGTCATCTACCCTGCGCGGAATCCACGTCCCCCGCCACCTCCTGCGCGGCGAGCTTTGCGTCCACGGCGGCGGATTTCCGGTCGGAGGGGTTGGAGAGGTGGTTTCCCCTGAATCTTCGGCGCATATCGAGCTGGCGGGGTTAGCACGGAGCGGGTGTCACAACGTGAACGGGGACCGGGACTTGGACCGGAATTGGGACTTGGATTGGAACCGGGACGCCGAGATGAGGGAGGTTTCTAGAGGTGCCAGATCTGAAGCGGAGGACGGGGAGGGATGAGATCGAGTCATGCCTCCGGACGAGGTATTGTCTCCTCTCAAAGTGCGCGAGGTGGTTTTTCTCCTGGAAAGCGAGTGTGTCTCGCACTCACCATCCCCTTCTTGCAGTCAGAATACGCCGTGATGAGGTGCTGGCATTGCAGTGGTAGCTCCTGCGGCGAGCGAATGCACTCTGCCGGGGTCTTGCCGGATTTAATCACGCTGCGGGGAATCAGCACGACACCATATGGCGCTGAACGCGGGTCCTCCACTGGATACTCAAGTTCCATCAGCTTCTCCTTGGCAGAAGATGCGCAGGATCGATCTCGTGGAGAGCATATCAAGCAAGGACGGTCGCGAACGAGGGGTGGTTCTCCAGAACGGACGTCTCGGACGAAGTGCAGGTGTAGGTGCGATTGCACAGGGCAGACGGAGGTCTGGTGCGATTGTCGTATACAAGCGGACGAGCACTCGTACTCACCAGTCCGTTCGGAGGAGACACGCCACGAGGTCGTCCCGGACCGTCTTGCATGCCGGTTGGGCCATGGCGCGGGCGGGGGCGTGGGGATGAGAGTGTGCTAAAACTCGGAGTGGTCTGCGGTGGAGTGAGGCGCTGCGGAGGTCGGATGCGCCGAGCGTAAGAAGTTCACAGTCCAAGATTCAAGAAGTCGCTGATGGCGAATGGCGAATGACGACGTCTGAGTGTGTAGGCCGACAATGTAATGTTTGGAGGGACAACAACGACGACTAACTACATCTCCAGCGTCGGCATCGAACGCCAAATCAAAAGATCATGTCGCCGTCGCCGTGTTCCGAATGTTGCCGTTTTGCGGGGTCTCCACAAATTTGTTCGAACAGAGAGCATGTTAGTGACGACTGGTTGCATCCAGCTCTTGGCATTCCTCCTCATCTCCGTAAACATCTCCTCAACCTTTCCGCAACCCCCGCAGAGACCTCGCAATGGGTCTCCGACACCCTCACAAGCCGTCGGAATACCCTTCCTTCTGGCTCTACCTCCTCGACGAGGTGAGCGATGGTTCCTCGACATTACGCCATCCATCTCCCTACGATCCATCACCGAGTTTCGGCGAGGCAGCCCTTGTCCGCCTCGCCCCGACCACCTCGTTCCTTTTTCCTAGTGGCGTGCTCCCAATGATGCCCTCTCGAGCCTGGAGGCACGCTGATAGCGCAGACGCACGTCACCGTCACCCTCTCGACGGCTCTGATACTGCTGTACACCCGCGATGCGCACGTCCTGTGGTTCTCCGTCGGAGCGCTTGGCTCGACCTGGGTCGGTGAGTCGCGGCGGGGCGGACACGCTCTCCAGTCCATGTTTCATTCTCACCGCCATGCGCATATGTCCCTTGGCGGACCTCTTGTCTGTATCAAGCAGCATCCTCGGGATCTTGGCATCGTCACGCCCGACACATTGGATCATGCCATTATCACGCCGCACACCCTCGGTCCCGCAAGCTGACGTCTGCGTCGCAGCCAAAATCCTCAAGCTGTGTCTCCGCGCACCTCGCCCTCCCTCTCCTCCGCCTGAATCCAGACCCTCCCGCGTACGGCCCAAGAAGACATACGGCATGCCCTCCACGCATTCCACCGCCCTGACGTTCTACTGGGTGTACCTCCTCCTGATGATCCCTTCTCTGACGCCGATTGTCATCCGCTCCCTGGACTCTGTCTCGGGGCCACTATCGTCGATTCTCGCGCTTCTCCCTCTCCCCCACTCCTTATCCCAGGAAATGTCGGGGGTATTGGGATACCCCGCCATCTCCCCGCTTGGCGCTTTGGCGAGCGGAATCCCCTCTCTCTCCGTCGGGAGTGTCCTGCTCGGCACAGCACTCACAGGCCTCTGGGCAGCAGGACTCTGGAGCAGGGTCGAGCTGGGCTATCATACCCCACAACAAGTCTTGGGAGGGGCAGCACTCGGAGCGGTGCTTGCCCCGGCGTGGGCGCTGGTGTGGGGGAGGAACCCGGCCGTGGGAGACGTGATCCAGAGATCGATCGATACGGCGTGGAAGGAGGTAGTGGGCAGGGTGCTGGGATGAGCCCCGGCGCGGCCGGATGTGATGGCCCGGAGAGAATCAGACCAGGAGACCAGGATGGTCGTCGAGGGATTATGATGTGTCGTGGGGGGTATGGGGCGGGTACGAGCAGAGGGACACAGTCCGGTACGACTTGGGAGGGACTGGGTCTGAAATGCCTCAGTAGTCGGCCCGGCATCGGGGCGCAACAGTCGTGGTTTACGAAGTACACGTACAGCAGGCCGGACGGGACGAGTAGATCCTAAACAAGTAGAGACGAGACAAGAGACCAGTAGAGACAAGACTAGTCAGTAGAGTCGCATCAAGTCTCTGACCCGCACGTCGTGCATGTCATGTGTCACCCCAAAAGCAGCTGTCCCAGCCACACTGCGATCGTACTCGTACAGTATACAACATCATGAAATCGTAGATACATCACAGGGGACCTAGAGAGATGGATGATGTTTCTGCTTCTGCTTCGCTATGTTTCACCCGCCTCGTCTCGTCTCATCTCTTTCCATCTCGTCTTGATCTGTGTCTCATACTGCCCACACGCCTACTGGCCCGATCTAACGGTTTGACCGCCTCCTCCGCCGCCCCCTGATCACTGTTGTGCGCCCGCCTGGGATTGAGTCTGACTCTGACCATAACCCCCTCTGCCCCTGTATCCACCGCCAACGCCTCCAAAGCCCCTGCCCCGATTGTATCCTCCCCCGCCGAACTGTCCCTGCCCTCCTTGACCATATCCACCTTGGCCTTGACCGTATCCCCCCCTCCCGTATCCTCCTCGTCCACCACGAGCACCGCCTCCGTAAGCTCCCCTACCTCGCCCTCCGTACGCTCCGTCCTGACCCCCGGCTTCTCCGAACGTGTCATAATTCCTCCCCCGCTCTTCGGCTCTTGAAACCCTCGAACTCTCTCCTGAGAGGGTATCGAAGAAACTCGACTTGACGTACGCCGACGAACCCGACGCCGATCCCTTCCTGCCGGCAGGACCGGCGCCTGGCGATGTGGCTGCGTCGGGACCATGTCCGTTGCCGATCCCGTTCGACGCGGGCTGGACGGCAATAGGGTGCGGGGGCAGTTCCGGCTCTCCCTCGTCCGTTGGCGTCTCGATATCACCATGGTCACCATTCTCCGACTTTCCCTTGCCCTTGCCTGTTTCGCCTCCTGCGGCCTTGCGTGCAGTGCGCTCAGCTTCGAGCGCTTCGGTGCCTTTGGAAAAGTCAAACTCGGTATCCGGCACTTCGATGGGGTGGGCAGGACCAGGAGCGCGAGGGGCATATGGCTGTCGGCGAGGTCGCGCGCCGCCTGCGCCACCGTTGACGGAAAGCTCGGAGAGGGATTGTTGCACCCGGTCCAGGGCCGTTGCGGCCGAGTTGGCCGAACCGGAAGGTCGGGAAGGGAGGTCGTGACGGAGTGGCGAACGACTACTGCTGGCAGCGGCGGGAACAGGCGCCAGAGGTGGAGCGGGAGCTACAGCAGCCGCAGCCGCAGCCGGGACGGCGCTCGGAGCAGGCGCCGGCGCAACGGCCTGAGAAGGAGCTGTCGTGCTCTGCCACGCAAAACGAACTCGTTAGCATCGCGATAACCCATCACGGGTCGGAAGGAGGATGCGAGAGGGAGGTTGCGTAGGTTTTGGTCAGAAGGAAGGCAACGGAGTTGTCCACATGGGTTTTGCGCTCTCGGACAACTGCCCGAAGGCATTTACATCCGAAAAATGCTTCATCATGAAAGGTGGGTGAAAGATGGGAACGGATCGGGATGGTGGGAGATGGGAGAGGTGGGTGTGTGAAGAGGAAATACGCGTGGCACTCACGACCGAAGCGAGGATCGGGTCTACGGGTTGTTCTCCGCCTGGAGGCACATAGTTCTCTACGAGAGCGATGGACTCGATGGACTCGGTGCTGCGGGGTAAGCGAGGGCGAGGGGCCTTTCCACGAACTCGGGCCCAGACTTCGACCCAACCTCGACCCGTGCTTGGACTCACTGGAACCTGACCCAGCCGAGGGTAGTCGCCGACCCAGGCAACTTCTTCGCCGTTGGTCGATCTTCCGTTCCATGGTTATACACTGGGCGAATCAGCGCGGCGTCCTCGTCCTCACCCATGTCGCAGAGCTCCCAATCCCCCCCATCACCGCATGGTTCGATGCCTTTGGCGTCCACTCACCCTGCGAAAGACAGATCGTCTGGTCCTCCTGCGAGATGTGGTCGAAGATACCAGTGTACCGGACGCCGAGCTTTGAGATGACCGCGAAGGGGCGGCTGAGGCGTGAGTGGCTGTACATATACAGGGTGTTGAAGGACTCGGAGGAGAGGGACGAGAGTTGGAAGAGGAAGAGATGAGCAGGAGTGTGGGTCACATTGGAGTGAGAACGACTGGGAGGACATACCCTTTGAACTGCGTGTAGTCCATGATGAAGCGCCGAACAGCAGGGGGCGGTATGAGGGGTTGAAGGGGGGACCAAAGGCTGGTAAGTGCGCTTCACAGAGTCGTGAGCAGACGTATTACGAATCTGGGTGCGGGTAGTGAAGGATGCGATAGAGTCGAGGAGGGGCAAGAGGGGAGAAGAGATGAAGAGAGACAGAGAGGTTGGATCAACTCGGCCCCAGACGGTTTGGGAGAAAATGGAATAAACCCCAGTGGAGAATAATCCGACGCGTGTGTCTTCGTACGGTCTCGGTTTCAGCAACAGCAACATCGACAGCGACAACTCTCGCGTCAGCCTTCATAATTCATCTTGTCAACCCGGATATCCACCATCTTCTTACTTGCAGCTTATAGAACCCGAGGGATCACGCGCCACCCAGTCGAGCTCGCACAAATCCCCAAGGGACATCTCACCGCCTCATGACTCGACCCGACCTCCCCGTCTCTCCGTGACGCCGCCGCCGCCGCCGCCGCCGCCGCCGTTCTTCGCCTGTCATGCCCCTGGGGTCTGCGGCTCTTCCGCTGGCTCTCGGGGTGGTGTTGTACCTGCTTTATCACGGTTCTTTGACCAGGACGATATGGTGCGTCATCGTTCCTTCTCGCGTTTCCATCGCAACATCTCCATCTCCGTTTCCAAGATTTCAAACTCCCGGTTCGATTCTTCGGATTCCCGACGGCGTCCGGTCAAACCAACGCAGGACTATTGCTGATCGATACGCGGCAGGCTGGGTCTGAACATCCTCGACACGCTGCGAGCGCTTCGTTTAACACGGCCAAATGGGCGAGCCGTAGGACAGGTGACAAGGCGGAAAGCGATGCGACAAGCCCTGATCTTATGGATTGTATATGTGCGTTGGAGGGGCTTCGGTCCGGCTCGTCTCGCAGTGAGAGCTCCCAGTGGTGCTGCACAGGCTCGGGAGGGGACGGTATGGGGCCTGCGAGGGATGTGTGATGGAGAGTGACTGACCACGGTAGGTCGCGGGACAAAGCGTCGGGTCTATCCCCGATAGGTTGCTCGGGTGGTTACCCCTCTATGATACCGTCAAGATCATCGTTCTGTGCGGCTTCCTCGCGACGAGAGTGATTGTGAGTGCGATACACCATCCCTTTGTCCAGCATCAGAATCAGCACCGAATGAACTGTAATCCATATCATCGTGTGCCCGCTATACCCGTGCCGTACGGCCGCGCTAACCCCCTCAGTCATCCACTTCAATCTACCGATCCCTCCTCATCCCTCTGTTGCGGAAATACCAAACCCCCATCGACCTGTCTCTGCTGCTCATCCACTCCATCCTCGCTTTGGGGGCGCATTACCTCCTCTGGATCCCTCTCGACGTCGTGCGATCGGTGTACCGCCAGGCCGTGGGTCTTTCGGCTGGCTTGTGGGGGACGTCCGGTCCAGTGCTGGTTCTGGGATCTGTGCCGCTGCTCCGGCGGAGCTGGGGAAGGGAGAGGACGGAAGAGGTGGAGATGGACGAGGTGGTGGAGGAAGAGGCCCAGCGGATCAGTGGTGGAGAGGGCACTGCTGGCGATGGGTCGGCAGAAGAAGCACCGAGGAGTAGTAATGGCGAAGCGGATGTGGATGGTGAGGCTCCTCGAAGGTGGTTGACCCCCGGTCCCGCCATTCCGGGCCGACTGCTCCAAACCGTCCAAACGAATCTGCCTATCGCGCGTACCGAGTCCGAGTCGGAACCCAATCTGGACCATGGAGAAGCTCGGGACCAGATCCCAGAACAGGCCCGCGGTGTAACAACGGTGTCGGAGGTGTCTGTAGAGGCTGGCGGATTGTCCCACGCAGGACCTTCCACTCTCGCTTCGACCCTACCTCCCACGCTCGCTTCGACCCCGGACCGACCCAGGTCGGGAGGATCCACCCTCGCCGTGCCGGTTGTGCCCACGCTTCGCCGTTCTCCACGACTACACAGGACGCAGGCGGTACATGTCGATCGAAGTCGACACGACGACGCGAACTCGGCTCAGGTCATTCCTATTCTTGAAGGACGGCCCAGCATGGTCCACGTGTTCCACGCGGGTAATCAATCCGACCCATCTTCGTCCGAGGACTCGGGGGACGTTCCGGAACCTGTCCGGCTGCTGCAGGTCGGACGAACCAGGTCCCATCCCGCCCCGCGCATCCCGTCGCTCAAGAGCGTTAACGTCGCTCATAACCATCTCTCCCGCTATCCGACACTGCCCGACCCAAAGCACCCGGCTCTGTTCTCGGCGGTGCCTCCTACTTCCAAGGAAATCGGGTCAGGCTACGGCAACGTCAAAGGGAATGGCAACGGCAACGGGAATGGCAAGGCCAAGGGTCCTCCCCCGAGGACAAACCAGGGGAAAAGCAAGATTGGAGTCGCATCTCAGTTCATGACCCTCGGTGGAGCGCTTCAGGTGCACTCTGCACCTGCACTAGGACGACAAGGGATCGTGACCAAAGGCAAACGACCAGGACCGGGACCGCAGAGATCCAACAGTGTCGTGCTCCCCGTGAGACCTCTACCTCGGAATACGACATCCACCAACCCATCGGATCATCCTCCCAACTTCAACTCCGGCTCGACCAAGGACGAACCACCAGTGCGAAGTGTTTCGGCAAAAAGTGTTGTACCCCTTCCCTCCGTGTCTTCGCAAGAGCAAGCGCAAACCCGTAACGATCCCTCCGCCCCGTCTCAAGCACCCACAAGGATCGTCACCGCCGCCAAAGCCCGATCGGTCAGGTCCACGACGAGGTCGATTGTCATCTCCGACGATGTTCCGCTGGGCAGTGTGGCTGTGGGGTCCGCCGCGAGTCGGATCCGGGCGGCGCGAGAGGCGACGAAACGAGTGGGTGGAGCGGGTGGAGTTGGTGGAGTGAGTGGGGACAAGGACCATGAGACCGCAAGTGTCCCCGGGAAGCGAGGGGCGGGGCAACACGAAGATGAGAGGGAACGGCGAAAGAGGCCTCGTGTTGGCGTGTGAGAGGGGTGAGGGAGATCCCTGCGGGTGTACTCGTCAGTGCGGCCACTGTATGCCTCGACAAGCACCACGTTGAGGAGCACGGGTACGAGTTCTCACGGGTACGACAGGACCCGTACGAGTACGGGGAGTGACTCGCCGAGCCTCGAGCTTCCGAGGCACCGCCCTTGGGGCCGTCATCATCTTTGTCTACCCTCCTCAACCGTTGATCCGCCCCCCATGATCCACTAGCTGTAGCTCAACAAGATGTTGTATGCATTACTATCCCAGTACCTGCTACAGCATATACAGTATATACAGCACATTTCATATACATTCACATTTCCCCCCTGCCACACATTCCGACAGATCCAGATCCGACAATGATGGTATGGTCGTCAATAGCAGATCATCCCGCAGTTCCTACTGTACGCGCAGTATGATGCACTGTCCCTGCCTCCCAGACAAAGCTGCATTGCGCCAGCAGAATGCCCACCCCCCACACAGCCCGCCCACACCCTCCTCCCTGTCTCCGTCCTCCCTCTGCGCGGGACCCGACCAACCCTCAACCCCTTCACACCCCGCCCACATCCATCCGCCTCACTCTATCGCCCTGCACACCCCACACCTCCACGCCCTGACCCTTCCCCCTCCGGACCGGCTGGGCGAGCCACTCTTCCATCGCCTTCCTGTCTCTCGCTCGCTGTTCCTGCTCCCTCTCCCAGCTCGACCCGAAGGAGTAGACACTCCCACTCTCGTCCCTCTCGTGCCCGTGGCGATCATTCCGAGTGGGTTGGGCCGGGATGGATGACGCGAGTCGTGAGATGGGTATTGGTTTCCCGCTCCCGACCCCACCCCCCGAAACCATTTGCGACGAGCTCGAGGGTTGAGTCTGAGAGCGGAGCAGAGGCGGTTTTGAACCTCCAGTAGCCACCATTCCGCCACTGCGAACCCAGCTGGAATCGACGAGAGACGAACGCGCACTGGACCTCGTCAGCGCCGGTAGAGGAGGCACAGGCGGAGCGCTGTCCGATGAGCCCGAGACCGAGTAACCCGAGTAACTCGGGTACAGAGTGAGCGGGAGGGAATCGACCGAGCCAACTCCTCTTCGGCGATACCACGAGGCGGGTTGAGTTTGGGGCTGGGGTTGGAATTGTCTCGCCCCGAACGAGTTGGAGAGTACGGGTGGGGATCCCGCTCGGAGTATACGATCGGGACCTGGTGTCAACACGCTCGGCCGACGAAGTGGGTTGGTTGTTAATTCCAAGTCCATTGATGACTGGGACGAGTCGTTCGATGCGTAGAGTGTCATCCTCGGGTGCTCGACCCCGGGTGACCCCGACAACGAGCCACTGGACCCGGACGAATTGGCTCCCGCCAATGTCTCCCGAGGCTCGAGTGATCCCTCGACGACGTCAAAAACGACATTGGCGTCGGCGTTGACGCCGTTGGGGCGAGGTCGATCCTTTGCCTGCAGATCCATTTGCCCGGTCGCGTGGTTCGTGTCTGGAATCGAAGGGAATTCTGCGAGTGTCTCGTGCCATCCCGGCGAGATGGGTGTCAATGCTCGTGAGAGGTCGCTCGGAGTCAGGGCTCGTGCGAGCTCATCTTCGCTTTCCCTCGGACCCATCGTCGTGGGTCGTAACAGCCTTTGGCGAGCGGGCGAACCGGCCACGCGGATCTGCAACCCCTCTGACCCGTCGTCCCCCAGAGCCCCGCCACTGCCACGGCCACTGCCACTGCCACGGGCACTGCCACTGCCACGGCCACTGCCACTGCCACTGCCACTGCCACTGCCACTGCCACTGCCACTGTTGGGCTCGGGCTCATATTCAGTCGTCGGCGGCGGCGATGAGAAAGAGAGTGTGACCCCCGGCAACGAGATCACAGGCGATGATGCTGGTGCTGGGGCGTGTGTTGGGGTTGGAGTTGAAGCTGCAGCCCTGGCCGTGGCGGACGGAACTCGTGGTCGGGGGGGAGGAGACAGTGCTGTCCCACCTCTACTCGAGTCCGGGGAGACGGGCGAAAGAGGAGAGACGGAACTGGTGAAACCTCCAGTGACGCCGTATGCGGAGAGCGACAGCTCCTCGCCCGTATCAAGTGGTAAGAGGTGCTTTGTCTCTATCGTGTCGTCGTCGTGGTCGTCTCCAAACGCACTATCCGTCGATACGGCAGGCCCGCGAGAAAGATGCCGTGGTGTCGGGACCCCCGCCTGGTCTGGACGGGGCAGGCCTTCTGAAACGAAGCGCAATGGAGGGGTCGATCCGATCTTGTTGATCTCGTGAGGCGGGAGGATGTGGGAAGGGATGGGACTCTCTGAGCGAAGTAGACCGCCAAACTCTCTGTCGATGCCGTGGCTGTGGGTTTGGCCAGCATGCACAGGGAAATCGTTGAGCGCTAGGAAGGAAAGTGCAGTCATCCCTTCCGATTGATGGTGGTTTCTCCCTCGTACGCCCCGAAGCGGACTCCCGCCCGCGTTGGCCATGATCGGTGAGTAGGCTTCGGACTCGCTGGACTTGGCAGTGTGTTGTCGCTCCAATCGATGAAGCGCGCTGAGACTCGAAGCAGGCACGTCGTAGCGAGTCGAAGTGGTCGCCGATACCCGTTCGGTCCGGGGCGAGTGAGGCAGCAGCTTAGACAAGCTTGGGATACGTCGACTTTCGAGGTCCCCACGGTGTGATGGTGGGCTGGGGCCGGAACCAGTGGACGTGGGTGCAGTAGATGGACGCTTGGGACGGAACCGCGCGAGGGAGGCGAGAGATCGACTGGGCTTGTGTGAGGATGTCGAAGGCGTCGAGCCGCTTGCTGTTTTCGGTACGGCAGGGAGGGGGCCAAGGTGGATCGGAAGCCCGAGTCTGCCAGAGTTATCAAACGCCAAGTACATAGAACGACACGGGCCCCACTGTCGGAGTCGCATTGAGATGGAAGTGCGGGCCACTCACGTCTCCTCGGGAGTGCTTGGCTGGTAATACCCGTCCACGGGGATGTTCAACGGCGATAATACCAGCGGCACGCGGACTGCCCCTGCGCTGGTGTCTCTCCCCGCGTAATCGCTTCCTGCGGTGGGTACGATGGAAGGAGTGCCCCCGTCCCGTTGCCTGGACACGCGCATGGGGGGTGGACCCCGACTAGCAGCTCTGGGAGGCACAGGAGGAGCTGGTTGCCTGATCTCTGCTCGACCGGGTCCCCCTGGCCCCACTTCATCGTTCGGATGGGTCTGTAGTTGCCAGCCCGTATATCCCGTTTGGACGGAATACTGCGATTGGGTGGTGAAGATCGATGAACCCCCCGATGGCTGGCGAGACATGGCCACGGAGCCAACTCCACTCATGGTCGACGGGGCCGGGGCGGTTCCCCGGGCGTTCAGACTGGTCGAACGGGAGGGCACGGATGGGAGCGCAGGAAGCGACATGGAAAGTGGCGGAGGCGGAGGTGGCGGTGGGGCAGGGCGATGTGCACTCGAGCCGCGCTTCTGCTGCTCCGACATGGGCCGGGGGATGATGGTCTTGCTCCGCTTACGCACGTCGCGCCATGAGCGGATGCTCAACATGTCTCGCGACTCTCGCGACTCTCGCGACGCTCGATCGTTCCAATCGCGGCTCTCTGAGGATCCTATCACATTGAATACAGTCGTCAGCTCGAACCAAATGAAGTTGGAGGCGGTGGGAGGCGGTCGAGTCAAGATCGGCCGACTCACCGCTATGCGAATCGGTCGCGAAGGATCGTGCGGATCTCTGGGTCGGGTCGAACCGCTGCACATCGTACCCATACGTCTCAGCCAGCATCCTCCCGCTCATAGCTTCGAGCTGCTGCATCAGGTCCTCCACGCCGCCTGTGCCCCGGTTGAGCCGGCCGCCGGGTCTCCGGGCACCAGACTCCGATATGGATATCTCCTCTCGCCGTCCCGTCACATCCGCCACAGACGACGGTGGCGCCACAGCCGAGAACTCTTGCTGCTCTGGATCGACCCAATCTTCGAATTTTCGGTACGATGGTGCCGGCGACGGTCTGTTCTGAGACTCTCCCACACCAGCCCCGCCCGTATCAGGAGACAGCGTGGCTCGTCCTGACTGTCTGTACCCTTGCGATCGGGATGAACCGGTATGATAAGTCCGTGTCGATCGGGTGGCGGTCGAAGATCGAGTGAGAGTTGAGTATCGCGGGGCTTGAGACGACATGTCACTCGAAGACTGTGTCGCTTTGGCGAACGCATCTCGCGCCGATATCCTCTCGGACCGACTTGATCGGGTTGGATAAGTGGCACGATCCGGAATATGGGCTTGGGGAGCGAATGGATGTGGCGAGGTGGGAGTTGGCGGAGGAGGCACAGAATCGAACGCCTCCCATTCCCACTCGACCATGTCGTCGTCCACGGCGATATCCGGGGTATCGATTTGATGGAGATGCCGGCGCGCTCCCGTGACAAGACCATCGGGCCAGGGCCGTGACGATTCCGTGCTCGCGGGGAGGTCATCACCCGAATCGCCGTCCCGTGACTGCTTGACCCTGCTGGGCGGCGGTACCATGATGGGCAACCTCATTGTCTCTCTGGCGCGACTTCTTTGCTCCCGCCTCAGACCGTCGTTTTCCAAGGCCGCAACACTGGTACCCGACTGCATGCCGGTCGAGTGAGACCGGGCCTGCCGCGACGATGGATGACTCGACATAGCGTGATTCGGCACGGTATCCAAGCCCATCACTCGTTCGATACTTGGCATCCCTAGTTCTGGTACGCCTGGGGATGCACCATGCGGTGAGGCGGCTCGTGCCAGTCCCGGGGGAGCGAAAGGGGAGAACGACCTTCCTTCGGCGGGAGCGGCAATCAGGGCACGAGTAGCTTCGTCAAATCCCAGTGTTGTGGCTCCCGCGGAAGCCGGCGGTCGTCGATATGACTGACCTGATCGGCCGTGCGTGGACCTGGGCTTGGAGTGGGAGCCGGATCCCATCGCCACCCCCAGGTTTCGACTTGTCGACGCGTGGGATGCATGGGACGTCTCGGCGGTTTGTGCCCTTCGTCGTGTAGGAGGAGGTATATCCCATATCTCATGAATGACCTTCGGCAGTTCGAAAGGCAGGAAGGAGGATTCGTCGCGCTCTGTGGGTTTCTTGGGCTTTGACGGAGGCGGACTCGAAAGTGATGGAAATGTCGAGTGGGATGGGGATGGATTGGGGCTGAGTTTGAGCTTGCGGAGCGGCATGGCGGCGGACGTGGATTCAGTGAGGGCACCGAAGTCGGATGCAGGTGGTTGAGCCAGCGAGGTGGGTGTAGGGGGATTGGGCGGAAGTGGAAGTGGGAGTGGACTGGGTAACGCTTCGAGCGATGGGAGATCCTCCAGCAAATCAGA
This sequence comes from Saitozyma sp. JCM 24511, assembly GCA_001600855.1. Taxonomy (NCBI): domain Eukaryota; kingdom Fungi; phylum Basidiomycota; class Tremellomycetes; order Tremellales; family Trimorphomycetaceae; genus Saitozyma; species Saitozyma sp. JCM 24511. The sequence continues at coordinate 1,124,194 of BCLC01000004.1, read as the reverse complement.
CACGCTGGGTGGTGTCGGCGATGTATGTCTCTTCCACAACCCCGGGCGGGCCGGCCCAGAGGATGAGGGGAAGAAGGGGTTTCGACCGTGAGACTGATTGGGCGGGATTGGGTTTCGGGTGACCGGGAGCGGATTCGGCGCAGGTCGGGTAGGGGAGCGAGACCGAGACGAGGGGTTGATGCTCGACTCGCAAGCGGACTCAACGGAGCCCGGGGAGGGCTCGAATTTGGTCCTGGGATGCTGAGACGAGTTCGAGTTCGAGCTCGAGCTCGACAAGGCCGGCGTCTGCGCGAGGATGGAGAACGGGACGAAAAGTGGGAAGAGGGAGGTCATTCCAGGTCGGTTTGGACGCAGGACGATGGCATCGGAACCATCGCGAGTTGAAGCTGAATGATGAGCTCAGCTTCAGACGCTTCAGATGCTTCAGACGCGTCAGGTTGTCGTTGCGAGGGAGATTCGGGGTGGGGGTGGGGGTGATGCGATTCAACGCGCCCAGTGAGACGGGGGGTGCGGTGTCGCCCGACGTACAGGTGATCGCCGCGTATTGGAGAGATGCCGGCTGTGGTGGTGTTGTAAGAGCGAGTGAGCGGCTGAGGATGTTGCAGAGATACAGTAGTACGATCGGTGGTATCAAAGTGGTTTGCTGTGTGAGCAGCTAGCTGTTTTCGAGCTACTGTCCATCTGGGGCGCTCCGTCCCCTTTCAGCTGCTGATCACGACACGAGTCACGACACGACACGACACACACGGGTACGAGGACCGAGCGGGGCATGATGGGTGATGGGTGATGGGTGATGAGTGATGGGTGCTGAGTGATGATCAGTGTCCTAGCGCCGCCAAGCCTGTTTCAGAATTACAGCATGGGTTTGATTGATTGATTGAGTGATTGATGGTTTACTGCATGTAGAATTCAATTCAGGTCAGTGCGCAGGCGCAAGGCAGGCAGCAGGTGCACGGACCCCGAGTCCGCGAGAGGAATATTACCCAGCTAGTGTCGTTGTCATGCAGTACGTGTACAAAAATCAGGCCAGAGTCCATACACGGTACAAAAACAACCCACCGCAGCTGCCAGATCGCGTCAGTGCGCCACAAACGTCAAAGTCTTCATCGGGCGCGTTTCGTCAGCTGGGCAACATTCCGTGCGAGTCAAGGGATGACGCGGCGATTATCTCGTGCCGAGTCAATGGACGAGGCGGAGGGACAAAGAAGGGAGAAGAGGAGTTTGCCGGTGCTCGTCCGGGACGATCACGCACCGTGACGGGTGCCAGTAAGCGGGTCTGGAACGCCGCGGGTCACCGCCCGCAGAGAGATGGTGGCTCCGCACGAACGCGAAGGTCGTAGGGGATGCTACGTGCGACGAGGTCGCGCCGGAGTTGTCATCCCCGTAAAATCGACTTTCTTGTACTGAATGACCTCTCGTAGCAGAGGGCCGAGGTCCCGGTACGGGAGTGGGCGCTAGGCAGGGCATGAATACATACACATCTAGACCTTGCCTGACAGCTCGCAGCTCGGTCCTCCTGTCTGTCCTCAGGCATCCGGCCCACCTAGTAGAGGGTCTGTACATACATTGGGGGGTCCCTCTACGGCACGACTCTGCTTCGCCACCTCTTCTTCCGGCGGGTTACAAAACCTCAGTAGTGGGCGAGTCGAGACTCGGAATGTTCCGGGACATGGACAACGTCACGTGATTCAAATGTGGAACCACGCTTACCACACGCTTACCACCGGAAAACGCGGCCGGCCGAGGGGAGCTTCGTCTCGTCATACGAGTCATCCGAAAAGTTAACACAAGAATTATCATCGATCGTCCATCCTCTCGTCTTGTGTTATCTCATCTGGCTTCTTTCTTCACTCCTTCCAGAATCCGTGGTTGCCATGGCACCACCCCGCCCTCGGCCGGACCTCATCTACCCGGCACTACCAGACCCAGAAGATCTGCACCCGCACCCGCACTCGCACCGGGCTCAGGCTCATTCCTCGCATCCCGATTTCCAGATATCGACATCGGCGGAGCTGTCGCCAGGACACGAACCCAACGCGGGATTGAACACCCCGGTCGACCGGGGAGGCCTATCCCTGCGTGGCGATGAGTATCAGTGGCCCGAGTCGGGGCCTTCGGGCTCTCGTTTAGAAGATGATGAAGACGAGGCGGTGGCGAGTCCCGGAAAGGGCACGGCGAAGGTCGGGCCGTTCGGCGCGAAGCTCGTCGCGGCGATGACGGGCGCGATGACCACGAGTCTGCTGAGTGAGTACAGAGACGTCATTGCGGAATGGGGTGTGAGTGGTTGGGCGGGTATGAAGGGGAGGCCGGTTATAAAGGGAAGGACGGACCGCTGCGTACAGTAAAGAGAAGAAACCCAGACACCTGCTGACGTGACCCCAGTGACCCCGTTCGACGTCCTCAAGACCCGCTTACAGACCATCCAACCCCATCCACGAATCACCTGGACCCCTCCCGCCGAAGACTGCTGCCAGACCTCCCTCCTGACTTCGGCTCCGCCCGCTTCGGACGCCGACGCCAGAACCGGTTCGCGCAGACCAGTACCATCGATCCGACCCTCACCCTCACCGGGAACAGCCGCCGCCGCGAACCCACTCACAACATGCTTCACCGCCGCCCCACCATCATCCATGATATCCTCTTCGCCCGTGTCGTTCGCTTCCCTCCGACCTGCTGCCACCCCTGCGCCGCCGCCGAGCGGGTGCGCCTTTCCCTCCAAGTGGGCCGGGATATGGGGGGAGGCGGTCACGCTGGAAGAGGCGCTGGCGAGGAGTGTGGTGAATGTCGGAGGGGCGAGAGGGTTGGCTGGTGTCGCCGGAGGGCTAGGAGGGGGGTTCGGAGGGGCCGGAGGGCTAGGAGGTTTTGGAGCGGCAGGTGGGGCAGGAGGAGCGACGTTGGTGCTCCCCCAAGAGGGGTGGACGGCGAATGGGTTCTGGTCGGAGATCGCGGCGGTGAGGAGGGAGACGGGTATCAGAGGTCTCTGGAAGGGTGTCGGCACGACTCTGTGAGTGGACTTCACTTTCTCTTTCACACAGCAAGCGATTGCACGCCGCACAAATCTGCTCCTTTCACCCTCCTCTCGTTCTCGGGTCTACGTAACGGATCTGACACGCCCGCATCGTTGCTGACTCCTCAGAACCATGTCCATCCCTTCCGCAGCAATCTACATGCTTGGCTACGAACACCTCCTCACCATCATCTCGCCATACTTCACGCGGTCACTCGACAAGTCTGCCAATCTATCCTCCATAAACCGTCCGGCGGGAATCATAGTCAATGAGACTCAATCCTCGCCCTCGCCCAGTCTGACGCCTGCGCCACTTATCGCGGGGAGCTTGGCGAGGACGTTTTCCGCAACGGTGATTAGTCCTATTGAGATGTTTCGGACGAGGCTGCAAGCGCTTCCGTCAGGTGAGGATTGTCTTGGATCGGTGATAGGGTTGTACGCGGTTGTGCCGTTGTTGACGGCCGCAGCGGAACGGGGGACGCCGACGTACGCCTCGACAGCAAAGGAAATGGCGCATATGGTCAATACCAAAGGAGTGACTATTCTCTGGCGCGGTCTTGGCCCGACTCTTTGGCGAGATGTGCCTTTCTCAGGTGAGTGCGGCGCGGCGGGTGCCGGCCACCCTCCCCTCCTTCCCATACTTGATTGTATCAATTTCCACCTTGCACCCAACTCGTTTCCACGAGTTACGCCCCGCGCACCGAGCTGATCAATCCACAGGCCTCTACTGGGCCGGCTTCGAAATCATCAAATCCCGCCTCTCCTCCACTTCTTCCCCCCTCCCCCCGATGTCCCCAATCACCACCTCCTTCCTCTCCGGTGCTATCTCCGGCACCTTGTCCGCCCTCCTCACTCAACCATTCGACGTCCTCAAGACCCGTCGGCAGGTCTTCACGCCGTCCTCGTCCTGCTCGCCCCAAGCGCTCAAACACCGCGCTTCCACCATCCCACTGGCAATGCACGTGATCAAGACGGAAGGTACCGGGGCGCTGTTTGCGGGTACTATTCCCCGGTGCGCGAAAGTCGCCCCGGCGTGTGGATTGATGATTGCGTGTTATGAGGGTGTAGGGAGGTGGTTGGGAGGAGAAGGCGAGCAGGTGTAGAGGGGTCCAACTGAAGAGGAGAAGAGCAAGGCGGGGACATGCGGAGGCGGAGCGAGCTGAGAGGAACTGCGGCGAGGAGAGGGGGAGGCGCGAACGGGCTTATAGCTCGGACATGCGGAGGCGGAGCGAGGAGAGGGGATGGGCGAACGGGCTGGGAGCACGGATGCAGCGTCGGGAGGATAGAGGATAGCAAGGCGGGATCGTTTCTTCGCATCTTGCGTACGCGAAACGGTGCAAACAACATCGCCAATGGCATCGGCACAACATTGTCAGTGGCATCCGTAAACGCGTAGAAAGTAGATCGCATGATCGCATAATGCATTTGGCCATCTTGGCTAGTCTATTCGGACATCTTGACAACGACGCGACGCTCGCAGCGTGCTTCCACACAGCATGTCCAAAGCCGCACGGCCGGACGGAGAAGCGGAGAGGCGGAGGGTCCGGTGTCGCGGACGCGCTCGATCCCTTCGCGTCCCGTCTCGTCCCCCCACATCGCATCCACGCTCTTCGCTTCTCTGCCCAGTCCCCCGTTTCCACCGAAGCACCCATCCTCAACTATCCACATACACCCACAACACATCTCCGTCCCTGCACCTCTCACTTTCCCCTACGCGCCTACGCGCCCACGCCCACGGCCTTGGCGCCCTGCCTCAACTCGTTGATATACGCCGCCCGCGCCTCGCGCTGTTCCGTCTCCTTCAGACTGCGCGAGTACGGCGTCCATTTCGGCTCGTCCTGGAACAGACGCATGGCGGTGATGGTGTTGGCGGTGTCGACGGTGAAGCGGTGGTAGATGCTAGGAACGGGTCAGCGCAGCCGAGGCGAGATCGCGGAGAACCGAGGCAAAGTCGGGGGAGGGGAGGGGAGGCGCGCGGAGACGAGTCAATGGGAGACGAGCGAAGGTGGCAATGACAGGTGTTCGCCGGATTGCTCCAGAGTTGCGAATCGCATGAGGGGGATAGCAAGTGCCTGGATGGACCGGATTGAGAGGGAAGTACGCGTGTAGAGATCTCCGAGGACGCCCGCGACCCTCAGATAGAACCACTCACCCCGCTGGGAGGATAACGAGGTCTCCCTTCTCCATAGCGATCCGGATCCACTGGTCGTCGTACGCTCCTCCGAAGCCTAACGATTGAATCAGCCCCCTTCTTCACCCTTTCACCCATTCGACCTCAAGAAGCCGGACCGCGGATCGAGAACAGCCTGGACTGCGTGATGAGATTCCCCAACGCTCAACCCACCTCGCACATCGAAGAAACCCGATCCGCCGAGGATATACCGGATCTCCTCGTCCTCGTGCAGGTGTCTAGGGGGTTAGCGGGGCTCAGTGCAATTCAAGGACTGGGACATGGCTCGTCTCGCATCTGCAAGCGGGAGCTTGCGGAGCCAAGGCACAACTGTTGTTCCGGCGAACCGTCCGGGCTCAGACTACACCCATTGGCAGACAAGGGGAACGGAATGGAGCTTGGGAACGACAAAACGTAGTAGAGCTTGCGATCGGGCCAGTGGCGCCTACACGCGGATGACCCCGCCCACTCACTCGTCAAAGAACATCTTGATCTTGGACTCGTAGCTCTCCCCGAGGCCTTCTCGCGTCACGGTGATCTGGTCGCGCTGCCAAAGGCGATATCAGCGGGTATTCGAGCGCGATTCGTGTAATGTGCGTGTCGTGTGCGTGGCATGTGCGTGTCTTCAGCGACTCTTGAGACGCCGCATTGGAGGTCGGAGCTGCGGCTCGGGACCCAACTCACGTTCTTGTATCCCCGCTCTTTGGCAAAGGCGTCTGAGGCATTAGCGACCACATCTCGGGCCACTGCATGGGAACGAGCTCTCCCTTGACCCAGCTATAACGCCGGCTCCTAACTCGTCCTTCCCACAGCCTTGCCTCTCAATCCTCCGCCCGGCTACCCGATCCTCGCCCACCCTTGTCTTTGTCATGGCGTACTCACCAATCGTCTCCTCCCATTTGCCCTCCGCGTCAATGGGGAACTGGCGATACACCACCCCGAGCTTCGCGAGCGTCTCGAACGAGACGGTCTTGCCGGAGTCGTGGGGCTCGCGCTGGTCTCCCCTGCGAAAGACGCCGAAGTCAGCTTTCCTTCAGCCTCCACATTCCAGCCTCCACACGGGACCCCCCGTGTCCTGACCTGCGATGCCGCCTCGGCGTGCGGAAGGGGGACGTACGGGATATCGTCGTAGAGGTAAGCGCGCATCGTGAGGACTGGGGATTAAAGAATGGTGTATGCAAAGACAAGAAGACCCAAGGCAGCGACGACGGGAGATGGGATGTGGGGCTTTTGTATTGTAGCCAACGAAGAGGAAAGTGAAAGTGGAGTAGAGTTCGGTCAACCGGCTTTTGATCCGTTTGCTTCGGACCAATTCAACCACGTTTCTGGCGTCACAATTGCGCCACCCAGAGTGCCGATGACACCGTGGGAGAGTGAAATGACTGATTCCCGCTTTGGGAGTTGATTTTGCGTTTCCCACAGACAAGGACGCGCCGGCGACCACAGCAGCGGGGGCGGCGGCATCACAACACACCGTAGCGGCGTAGCTAGTAGGCTTCCTTTGTCTTCTGCATAGCCGTCGCTCAACCACCTCGAAGTAGCGCTGAGCTCGCAACATCGTGCCAAGGAAGGCTCCAAACGAGACAATCCCTGCGAGTCGCCTGCCCTCGACCTGATCGTCTTCGCCCTTTCGAAGACCGCACTGACCACTGTTCGCTTGCCCAGACCGACGGCACGGCGCGGCGCGGCGCGGCGCGGCTCTGGAACGAATAGCCTCAACAAAGTCCACGACCAACATCCTCCTCCCCGTGGTCCGTCTCGTTTCGCCTCGTTCTGAGACCGAGTGAGTCACCGCATCATCGCATCGTGTAAACATCCATCCACCGCGGCTATCCCCACCCAGCCGCCCACACCTGACCGTTCCTGTCCCTTCGTTTTGGTGTGCGCTCTGCTCTGTCTCTGTTCACACGCGGGCGGGTTGGACTTAGAGTCTGCCGCCCGCCGCCCGCCACCCGCCGCTTCCCCTCTCACCCCCTTGTCGTTCCAGTTCCCGATTCACGGTGCGCAGTGTGCCGTGTGCCGTGTGTGCGCTGAGCGCTGCTGAGCGCCGCTGCTGTGCCGCGTGCGTTTGACGACCCCCCTGATCTCTCTCTTGTGGGCTCTACGTCATCCCCTGGATTTCCTTGGGCTGATCCGTCTCAAACTTGTGTGACCTTTTCGACTCACACACAGCCTCGCATCCGCATCTCTCCGTTTTTGATCATCTTTCTTCATCCCGTATCATCGTCCCCGTTGTTGTGATCACGCCGCTTCGGCCTTATCGGTCATCCCAACACCCCTTCGGACTCGACGCGGACCTAGGTCGAAGGTCGTAGGACGACGACGGCACAACATCCGGGCGGCGAGAATTTCGTCATCGCTCAGAACAGACCATCGTATGGTTCAAGCAAGCTAATCATTCGGTTCCCCTCAGCATAGTACAGTGAAGTTTTCTTCCCGCACGACTATCTCAACTCAACTTGGACTTGTTGGGCATTCATCCACATCACTCGCAACTCGCCTCCCCGCCCCTCTCCCACTTCCACTTGCACGCCCTCGATGTCGCCAAACCGGACACTGGCCGACCCGGCCGTGGCGTACACGCTGCTGGAGAAACTCGGTACCGGATCGTTTGGGACAGTATGGAAAGCGTGAGTGCGGCTTGAGAAGTGCTCTTCATGCGGTATGAGCATGACGGAGCGAGACTGAGCGAGTCGCTCATGGAGACGGCAGGTCACACAATGAGACGAGGCAAATTGTCGCCATCAAGATGATCGGTGCGTACGAGCTATCAGTTTCCGCCGCCGCTACGACGACGGCATCAGGCCTCGCAAACAATCAACAGACCTCGATACCAATTGACTCACCCGCCCTTGTCCCGTTGTCCGATTGCAACACCTGCTGATGTACACGTCCAGACCTCGAGTCGTCAGAGGACGACATCTCGGAGATCCAAGCGGAGATTGCCCACCTGAGTACAGTCTCGTCAGATCACGTCACGCGGTACTACGGCAGTTTCGTGCGGGGATGGAGGCTGTGGATCGTGATGGAGTATCTTGCCGGAGGGAGTTGTTCTGACCTGGTATGTGGGTTGTTCACTGCCCCTCCGCATCGAACTGCGAGATAGCCGTGCTGGCGAACGAGTGATCAGGATCACTTGCTGACGATGTCCAGCTCAAGCCGGGGGTCTTCACCGAAGCGCAGATCGCGATTGTCTGCAGGGAGCTGTTGGTGGGTCTGGAATACCTCCATTCAGAGGGGAAGATCCACCGGGATATCAAAGCGGCCAATGTGCTTCTCTCGGCCACCGGTGCCGTCAAATTGGGTACGTCTGCACGCATTTGAACTGCCCAATCCTCGGTATGGGTATGTGCTCATCTCCCTGTGAAGCCGACTTTGGCGTTGCTGCCCAATTGTCCTCGCACAAATCCCAGCGGCACACCTTTGTCGGCACGCCGTTCTGGATGGCCCCCGAAGTCATCCGTCAAGCGGGCTACGACGCCCGCGCCGATATTTGGTCCCTCGGTATCACGGCCATCGAGATGGCCAAGGGAGACCCGCCTCTCGCCGAGTACCATCCCATGCGAGTTCTGTTTCTGATCCCCAAGGCGAAGGCGCCGAGGTTGGACGCGGCGGAAGGATGGAGTCAGGATTTCAGAGATTTCGTCGAGACGTGTTTACAAAAGGACCCAAAGGACGTGAGCAGGCCGATGGTGCAGCTCCCCCAAGGTATATGCTTCGCTGACGAGGTCACAGCGAGCCACGGCGAAGGAGCTGCTCAACCACCGGTTCATCCGCTCAGCTCGATCCACCAGAAGCCTTGTCGAGCTCATCGAGCGTCATCGTGCCTACCGTGCTCGTAATCCCGCGAAGCAGACCACGCCCAGCAAGACGCTCAATCGCCAAGCGATGGGCATCACGGGAGGGACTATCAATGGCAACACGATCCGCAGCGAATGGAACTTTGACGAGACTATCCGCGGGACGGTCCGGGGTGCTCAGATCCAGCTGGATCTCGCGGCGTTGAGCGATGAGGAGGACGATGGGTTCGACTTTGATGACGATGCGGATGACGACGAGAGAGCGCCATGGGCGTCGTCGTCGTCGGTCGGCATCGGGAGCATCCTTGCAGGGGAAACGCTTAGTGTGAGTGCACAAACGAGATGGAACGAGTTTGGACCCGAGGCGGGTAATTGACACGGCTCAGGCCTCCGAAATATCTCTTCCCATGTTGGAGCGGTGCTCGCAGCCCACGCCGCCGCCGAATGAGAGCGCACCGCAGACGCCGACTTCAGAGTCCGCCGAACTCAGGACTTCGGGCAGCTCGGGCAAGTCGACCTGGAAGGAGAGGAATGATCCGAAGCGCGGGACTATCGTTAGAGAGGGCGATATCGGTGATGGGTCAGTCGTCTCTGGGGCGCGCGTGCCAAGCCGCTCCGCTAATCCGGCTGCCTTGACGCTGACGTCGCATAGATACTCGACGGTCAGGCCGGTCAAGAAGGTCGATGAGGCGGCCTCACAAAGGTTGTCAGCCGAGTTTATCGGGACGGGGTCAGTGAGGAGGATGTCCCAAGTGGCAGCGTCGGGCTCGACAGTGAAAGCTCCGCCGCAGCCGGAGAGCCCGACCAAGCCCAAGCAGCCGATAACAGCGAGAGGCAAAGCGGGACAAGTGTTGGTAGAGCAAGTGATGCTCGGCGTGTTGGACACGGTGAGTGCCACGGATAGTACTGTCGGTCCGGAAAGCGAAGCCGCACATCGCGCTGACGCGGTGCTTGTAGACCGCTGCGGGAGATCACGATGCGCAGACGCTCGAGGCGCTACAGCTCATCCGAAGGGGCTTTGCCGATCTCGGGACGCACGATCCAGAGGTCGCCTATCGGGTGGTCATGGATGTTCTCGGAGGGATCAAAGCGTGAGTCGGCTCGTCGACTACTCCCAGGCGGCGGCTCAGTCTGGGGCCGCCTCGCTTCGAAGAGTCGAGCTGACGAGACTAGGAATGGCCTGGTACACGAGCATGTGCGGAACATGTCCATGGCCAATGTCATACCCCTGAACAAGAGACCGACCGTCCTGGAGCGCAAGGAGGTGGTGGAAGAGCCCCCGAGGAGTCATCTGGCGGATCTCCTCTACCTGAGATGTAAGTGGCGGTGACCACGAGGAGTTCCCCCGAGCGACGTGCTGACTGGCTTGTTTTGCAGGGCTCGATGGGTTGAAGCTCAGGTGGCCTGGCACCTGATGAGGAGGGAGAGGCACCCCAGGGCGCTGCCTCCGGCCGGACCGGTGACCGCAAGGGATGTGGCGTCGCGCTGGGATCGCTGGGCAACGGGGTAACGACGGACCTTAGACATTCACGTTTCGTCCTGCTTCCTTGAACCATTGTTGTACCTACGCATTGAGCCCAGTAATTGATTCTCATTCACGTCTATCATGCATTGCACGCGCATTAATGATCTCGAATCATGGGGCGGCTGTGCGACATCGACCCCTCACTCGGACAAGTGTGCATTGTTTGTGGCGGCGGCGGTGATTCCGAGTCCAGCCGAGTGGGTCGAATCGAGTTACCCCAACCGGTAATTCGCCGCCCCATTAACACCACCATTGCCATTGTGTACCCGGTTTACGACGTCGAGGCTTTCAATCGTCATCCACTTCATTCACCCCTCACTCACACTCTTTCAATTCTCACCGTTCTATCCATCCTCTTGTTCCTCCCCGTAACGACCATCCTGTCCTGTCTGTCGCAGGTCATCATGCCCCCGTTACTCCCGGTGCGACCTCAGTAACAGCATCGACATTCCGCGGACCCGTCTCCCGTCTCGCAATCCGATTCCCGGCTACCTCGTCGCCATGTCCAAGCCCAAGCCCGGGTTGGGCAAAGGTCTCGTCCGCCTCGCGCATCACTCGGCGCATCACCCCCATCCCCATGCCGTCCACACTCACTCTTCGTCCGCATCGGTCCCCTTTGCACTCAACCTCGCGCCGGTCGTAAGCGGCCCTTCGAGCAGGGCAAGTGGCAGTGCTGGTACCGGTGCCGGTGCTGGCGCTGGCGCTGGGCGGCAAACGTCCTCTGCAACCGGTCAGGTCCCCAACAAAGCGTCGACCCACTCGACCTCGACTTTTGCGCATTCTTCGATACCGTATCCATCCTCGTCTTCCCCTTCCTCTATTTCGACATCAACAGTGCCAGGGTCGCATCATGGAGCAGGTGCAGCGTTACAGACTCAGTGGTCCGGGTCATCACCATCACCATCATCGACTCAACCGGGATACCTCGCCCTGCTACCCTCGTGGGATCCGATCTCCATCCCCGCCGTATCAGAAGCGATGAACCGTCTGTCCCTCCCCGACGTGACTTCCATCGTGACGCATTATCGCCCCGCTTCGTCCGCCGCATACACCGCTTCATCATCACCCGCTGTCACCGCGGGGCCGTCACGATTACCAATACGGCTATCCGTCCCTGCTCCGACCCCCGTGAGGATGCGGCGATACACCACAGCGACGGCACCTGCCCGTGATGCATTCGGATTCACGTCCCATGCATCGTACGCTCCCGGTCCTGGTTCAGCACCCGGACCTGGGGGACCGTCACTCCCTCCTTCATTGCTCTTCGAGGTCCCCGCGCCGTTCTGGCCTTTTGCATTCACTGGACCCGGGAAAGGCATCCAAGCTACACCTCTCACCCACGAGTTCTTCTCTTCCCCACCGCCACCTCCTCCCGAAGGCGGTTCGCGAGGGAGTCCACCACCAATCAAACAACCCAGACCTAGCGAGAGTCACACCGTGTTATCACCCGCGAACATGCCCTCGTCGGACTCGGGTTCGGCCTCCATGCCACTCATCTCGCACCCATACCTCGCCTTCCCAGATCTCCCCGATCCGGGCGTGATTCCAACTCCACCAACGTCGGCGGACGGTACACTGTCAAACGAGTACACCTCAAACCTAGTTTTCCGATTCGGCGCCTCGGGTTTACCGAAAGAACGACCCCCGCCCACGCCTCCTCCGCCTGGTCGACAACGCGCCGCCCCGCCTCCACCCCGACCACGCAGCTTTCCTCTACCGAATGTCACTGCGCCGACGGAACTCGTTTCGGTGGGAGTCGGCGAGGATGCATATTTCACCCGCGCGGATGGGATGTGCGTGGCAGACGGTGTCGGCGGTTGGGCGCGGTCGGGGAGGGGCGGCGCAGACGCAGGCAGGTGGAGTCGGCTTCTCACCCACTTTTGTGAACGGGAGGTTGCGGCGTGGTGGGCTGGCGCAGACGAATATGTGGAACCCGCTCCTTCGCAGGGGAAGGGACGGGGCAAGGGTCAAGGCAAGGGAGAAGGCGAGTCGGTCCTTGGTCCAGAGGACGGCGTGAGCGGTTGGACCCGAAGACTTTGGCCGCGCGCTCAGCCCGGTACAATTGGTGCGGAAGCCAGGGACGATGATGCTCACGGTCTACCGGATGGAGTGAGGAGGAGGAAACTCGACCCCGTCGAGATCATGCAGCGAGGGTTCGAAAAGTGTCTCGCCTGCGTCCTGCAAGAGGTGAGCGGGGATCTACCCGATTTGGCTTCACGTCAATGCTAATGCCTCTTTCCAGGGCATTCACGGCTCGTCCACCTGCCTCCTCGCACTTCTCCATCACTCGTCCCTCCTTATCGCCAACATCGGCGACTGCTGCCTCCTCGTCATCCGCAATGGCCAGGTCGTGTTCCGCACGTCGGAGATGCAGCACGCGTTCAACTTCCCGTTGCAGCTCGGCACGCATTCGAGGGACGAGCCGATGAAGGACGCGCAGAGGTTCACCGTGGAAGTGGAGAAGGAGGATGTGGTGGTGGTTGGTAGTGATGGGTTGATGGATAACTTGGTGAGTGCGAGGTTCCGGATGGGTCGGAGACGGGATCGCAGTGTGACGTTGTCTTTCTCGCGACTATGACTGCAACTGCGGTTATGATCGCGACTGGTGGGGGTGAGGGGGAACACGAAGCGCAGCGCGAGCGTGCATATCGATCAACGACGGAGACACGTGCTGACACCCGAAACCCAACCAGTTCGACGAAGATATTCTGGATACCCTCGCAGAGTTCGCTCCTCCTACATCCACCATGCCCCCAACACCCCCATCTTCACGGCCCGCCTCAACTTCTGGTCAACCCCCGTTCGACCCGGAGAAGGTGTCCGAGGCGCTGTGCCGTAAGGCCCGGGAAGTCAGCGAGCAGACGAGCGCGACCACGCCGTTTATGGTCAGAGCGATTGAGGAGGGTATTGATTTCGTGGGAGGCAAGAAGGATGGTGAGTGAATGACCCGACGGCGCTGCGTGGCGAATCGGCCAATCGCGCATGAGCCTCGCCAGCCACACCCACATTGCTCGTCGACTTCGATCCTTCGCCCTGCTCATCTTGCCCGCGCTCCCATCTCCCGGCGTTGTGATACGCGCCTCCACCCAGGTCAGATGCTGATGCTACGCAGACATCTCCGTGCTGGTCGGTGTGATTGGCGAGCGAAGATCCGAGGAGGGGAAACAATCACTCGCTCTGAATACCCAATAGAGGTCTCGCAAGAGCTTACAACGAGCGTCGAGTCCTTTGAGCGCATGGACCCGAGGACGTGTACATGTACCATTACATCACGACAAAGCCGCAGCAGGCAGCGCAGGGCGTGTATGGCCGGGTGGGTGGGAGACGAGGACGGTGACGTGTCTGGGCTGCCGAGTTGATGGGCGGGTTGATTTGGTGGGTTGGTGGTGGGAGGTGCTGTGTACGAGTACAGTTGTGTATACCTGAAAAACAGTTGTTCATCGCATACATAGGGAGATTCATGTTGTCGACATCTGTTTCCATTGCCGTGCCGCGCAGGCGGATGGCATCAGGTCTTTCGCACATCGCTTTCCACGGCGTGCGGCACGACGGGCAACCCAAGTTTGTTCCGAGTAAGTGGCGAGTACAGCTTTGGCGTCGAGCGGAGTGTTGCGGGACTGAGTCGATCTCTGCTGTTCGCCGTGAGCCCGCTGTGCCCAGGTCGGCGTGTCGGCGTGTCCAGCTCGCCGCCTGAGCTGGACGCAATGAAAGAATGAGAGCATCAGATAGGAGCTCGATGCCAGCTGTTTGCTGTACCGAGTCCACCTGGATACATCATCTACTATATTGCACAGATACATACGATTGCCACCACACGAAGGTCCGTTGTAATGATATTATACTCTGACGGACCGGGTACTGCATACATGCATTTACGGCACCATCCAATGTCCCACTCCCAGGTGATCGCCTAGAGAACGATCACAAATGGCATTGTCCTCATCGTCGTGATCGTATCTGTTCTTGCTCTTGTTTCTGTGGTCGTTCTTGTTTCTGTGGTCATTCTTGTTTCTGTGGTTGTCGTGCCTGCTCGCAACCTGCTCGCAACCTGCGAAAACGCCCTGGAGACCGGAATCATGACTGTCCTCACAGATGCCTCTCAAATGACCACTCGCGCAACGGCAAGGGAAGCGCCATCACCACCATCGCCACGGCCATCGCCAACGCCAGGGATGCTGCCGTCGAGTAGGAGACTGCCGCTCTCCTCTCGCCTGCCGAAGCGTGGGCGCTCGACGACGTATCGGGCAAGGACGAGACGGAGGCTTTGGAAGGTGTCACCGACCCCGCTGGGGCCGATATCGCGGCGGCAGCGCCAGCGCCTTGACCTGGGGTCTGGGAGGACACGTTCACAGCGATATTGGGCGTGGCTGTCGTCCCGGAAACGACCTGGCTGAAAGTCGGGAACGTCACGCTGCTCTCGGCGTAGGGCTGGGAGATGTTGAAAGCCGTGGCGATGGGCACGACCCATTTGAAGGCGGACTTGATGGCCGGAGCGTATTTCATGAATTCGCCCATGGTGTAGTTGTCTATGGCGTATCACGGACACGTCAGCGATGTGCTGGACCGTGCGTTGAAGAGAATCGGACAGAACAGGGCGACATGGGCCTAGACAAGGACGGAGCGGTGAGGCAACGACTCGACTCGTCTGGTCTCGACTCGTCTCGACTCGACTCGAATCAACTCACCCAGCTCGTGGTTCAGCACGACCGGCCCAAATGTGTTGAAACTCCCGTTCAGCGCCATATCGATGATTCCCTGATAGTTCGCATCGATCATCGCGGGGGTGACGCCATTGGTATTCGCCTCCCAATCGTCCTTCAGCGTACATTATCAGCCGGGTTCATTTCGGTCCCACCATCATCAGGCCAATGCCACGGGTGTGCGTGTCTCCGTGTCCGCGTCCACTCACCGTGTCGTGCGACCAGATGATCGTGGTCAAGTTGAGTGCTTGGGCGATGGTTCGGATCCGATTATCGACGTCGCCATACGGCGGTCGCCTGGAGACAGTAAGACGCGAGACGCGAGACGCGAGGCGTGAGACGTGAGACGTGAGTTGAGACAGACAAGAGTTCGGAGACATGTGCTGGTTGGCTTTGCCACTTACCAGCATTGCGGGGTTACGCCGAGGAGGTCATGCACGGCCTTGCGGGTGTAGTAGAGCTCGGCGAAGGCTTCTTCGTTGCTGAGCGCTGTCATGTATCTGCGAGAGATATGATTAGCTCGCGAGCGCGCCTCGCTGTGCCGGGTTCACGTGAAATAGGAGAAGGTAAGAAGGAGAAGGCAAAACCAATGGCGGCAGAGACCGGCAGAGACGGAGGATGAGACTGAGAGAGAGAGGCAGAGACACGCAACGGCGTAAAGGAGAGAGATTGGGGGAGAGAGAGGGGGAGAGAGAGAGTTCGCGTGTGTGTTTATCTCGGGGTCATTCCCTCGCGCACGCACTGGTGACTCCAAGTATGAAGGCAGATTTGATGCCCGTCCGACACCGCGCGAAGCGCCTGGAGAGGCCAATCGAAGATGTTACTTCCGATGTAGAACCTTGAGCAAGTCAGTCCGATGCGACCGATCCCGAAGCCTGACGCCCGCTCCCTCACTCGCTTACATTGTCGCCTTGAGGTTTTCTTGCTGCAGATAATCGTACAGCGCATTGTGCGAGCAATTCGGCCCATCGTCAAAGCCAAGACCCCAGGTCATCGGTTCCGGCACGTTGGTGATATCCGCTGGTAGACCAGTGGAGGCGTTCGGTGTGGTACATAGCGTCGAGGTCCACCAGCAGTCCGGGTCGGTGGAGCTGTACGAGACACCGCTAAAGTCTCCGGCTGGAGTGCCCCGTGGGAGGTCGGTTGGGAGCTTGGAGTTGAGGGTCGCGTTGATGCTCCCGAATAGGGAGGTGGCTTCGGTGTCGTTGAGCTGGATGGTGGCGGTCTTCCACTGGACGGGGTACGAGCTCTGGATGGCCGTGAGAGGGGCATACGAGTACGCCGTGCATTGGTAGGTGACGTCTGCGCTCGAGCGGGCATTCGTCAGCAATGGTACAGTATGCTACGCGAGTGCAGTGCAGTATGGATGCAGGTAGAGTAAGCGAATCGCACGAGTATCCGCTTCGACCGCCTCAAGCCGGAGCCGGAACCGAGACGCAGTACAAGTACAGGAGGACCGAAGTCGCTTGCGCATGAGTCCCGCTCACCTGTGCTGCTGGCGGCGCTCGCTTCGTCGGTGGGACCCCTGCCTCCCAGGTCAGATCGCCGGGGTCGCGGCCCCCGCCGTCCAGGAAACTTGTCGTGGTCCTGGCACGCTCGACTCTCCTCCGCTCCACAGAGCAGGACGCCCAGTATGATCGCGGACCACAGCGCTCGCTTGGTCATGGACATTGCTATCTATTGGAGGAGGGAGCAGTATCCGATGAGGGGATGAGACGAACACACAAGGAATCCAGGAGACAAACCAGCGCGGCATGCTCCCGAGTGGGGTCAAGTACTTGTACCTTCGGCAGAGCTCCTTGTTGGGCGAGGCGATGCTATGCATGGGACAACGTCTTGACGGGTACCCACGACAGCATGGCAGGTACAACACTGTATCCATCCGTGGAACTGTGGACGACTGGAAGAGTGGAAGAGAGGAACAGTGGAAGAGTGGGAGTGAGGAAGCGTGGAACTGATTCACAGACCACCTGGCAGTACCTCCCACGGCCACGGCCACGCTTCCGCCGTGTTCGCCACCTCGCTCGCCTAATTTCGGACGTCCAGGGCGTCCCGAGTGTCGATGACCACATGTCACTCGCACGATGCGTGCAGCACACTGTATATGTACAGTATCTGACCGCTGAGCATGGAGCACAGCATTGGAGTTCTCGTCAGACCAGTCCCAGGTCACATTCCCATGGTCAAGGCTAAAACCAAGCCGAACGAAGCTCGGCGGAGCCGGAAGGTACCCGCCGAAAAATCCGTGAGAACAAACTTCGCTGAGTATAGCGAGTACTCGTACTGTACGAGAGGGCGGTACGAGATATGCATGTGCCTTGTCTGGAGTGGATGGTCTTGGAATAGCCGGAGGCGGTGTGCGAGGTGCATCGAGCGATGGGCACTGGGCAATGGGTAACGGGCAGCGGCAACGGGCGGTCCGTAATGGATCAGTAGCGATTTTGGCCGAGGGCCGGGTTCCGTAATGAGTAGTGGGCACCGTGAGGTGGGCATGGTCGACCCGCGCTTAGTATCGACCCGCGCCTTGTCGTCCACTGCACAGGATAGACGGGACAGTGCTCGGACGGTGCTCGGACAGTACACTCTCAGTACTCGCATAGGCAGTACTCGTACACTTTCAGCGAGTGAAGTGGATCAGTGACAATTCCAGTGGGCAGGGCTGCAGTGACAGTGCGATCACATTGCTTCGCCAGAAGACGGCCGCGCGGGGGGGGGGGGGGGAGCGTCTCGTCCCCTTTCGGGACGCAGTTATCATCGTGCAGTCTCACACTACCTGCATGAACGGGGGGCCGAGTAAAAGAAGCGATCCGTCGAGACGCCAAGAGTCGATGGGTCGTCAGCGTGAGACACGCGGAATGTCTGGGATCGTTCACAGGCTCAGCTATGTCCCGCGATGGACCAAGTGATCATTGGCCGGCGGGGTCTCCGCCCGGTCTGAACAAGCATTGGAGAGCTGACTGGCTGGTCTGCAGGCATCGGTGTATGATATGAGTCCAGTCTGCGTAGCCGTGATTGGATATGAAGCAGTACTACTTTAGTATCGTAGACCGGCCCAAGCGAAGGATGACATCTATTTCCATCTAAAGCACTGTATTTACGTATGGTTATCCAGCCTCTCTCATGGGACGTACAGATCGCGTGTTTCTTTGAGCCTGTCGATGCCTTGCCTATACCACTGTTGCCCCCATTGCCGTCCTCCTTGTCATCGCTACTGTACTCCTGCTACTTGACCCCACCTCGTGGCCTCTCCCGATCATCTCCCCCTTTCCTCTTCCCCTCCGCCAGCCCCCTTGTATCTGCCCTGGTCCCATCACGCCATCACGCCGCCAAAACCGTCGTGACCCTCGTCAACTCCATTGCCTGGTCCTTCTTCCCCTCCCCGGGAGTTTCCAGCTCCCCAGAGACCGTCCCGGCCTTCTCAGTCAGACGGGGTACAGACCCACCCATGGCGGGGTCCTCCCCGTCCGTGGTGCCCAGGGCGCGGGAACGCTTGTTGGCGTAATGCCGCAGGGCGAAGGCCATGGGCGGCGCGAGAGCGCAGGTAACTATCACAGCTGGCAAAGGATCAGCTTGGTTCGTTGTGGAACACCATTGGCGGACACGAAGACGTCGAGTGGGAGTGGGGAGTGGGTTCCATCCTCCCCCTCCTCCTCCCACCCTCCTTAGAGGGACTCGGAGGAGAGATATTTTGGGAAGTACTACTGCAGTATCCGGAGATGTGCAATTGGGCTCGCATCATAGCGTTGTGAGGCATCGTTACTGTACGCCGACTCACCGATCAGACCGTTGCGGAACCGAGGTGCAGCCGTGACAGGGAAGAGCGCCTAGAGGGTATTGTAAGCCCCACCGGCTCAGGCTCGCATGCTGGATGCGCGTGCTCGTGCTCGTGCTCGCGCTCGTGCCCGCGTGCGCGTGTGCGGACTTTCTCTCCGACAAATCATGATCATGATCTTGTGCGTGTACTTGGCTCTCCGAGAAGCAGGTCGTCTGGGCCACTCGCCACTCGCCACTCACGATGTTGAACCACGCAATCGTGACGTTCGAGCCATACACCATCGAGTAGAGCGTGAGGGACCGTAGCTGGTCGTCGTCCCTGCAGACTTCGTTTGCCCAGGAGAAATTGACGGCTTGGCCGATGTAGCCCATACCGGCGAAGTACTGCGAGGTCAGCGACGTCAACGATTTTCCAACTTCCACGGATAGTTCGGCCGCGGTGCGGCGATATCATGTTGATACTGTACGTAGCCGATGCGGACTCGGACTCACGTAGGCGAAGAATTTCGCTCCGAGCGGGATGTCCCATACTGGTGGGTCATCAGCTGGCTCCTTCTTCGTTCTTCCTCAGATACCAGACAGGTCGCACGCCGCACATCGTGCAGAGTACAGAGTAGAGTATGTGCCTGAACCAAGGACGTGTACCGTACACCCAGAAGATTGCTCAGGGCGACCACGAAAGCTAACTCACCAAGCAGCATGATCGCCGAGACTCCAGCTGCATTTCCGCCACTCAGCAAGGACAAACAGGGAGTGTACATATCACTCGAAGGTAGCACTCACCGCACACGGGCATGACTAGGTTGACCCACCAGCGGCTCTTGGTATAGTCGGTCCCTACAGCATGAGCGGCGTCCGCATCTTTCACTGTGCACTCGGGCGAAAGAAGATAAGGCCGGGCATGGGGCGAGCCTACGAAGAGCATGGAACGTAGAGGGGCAGCGGTGTATTGTGCTCGGCTAGTCGTGCGGTCGCTTCGACGACAGAAGCAACGAGGCTGGAGCGACTTACACAGGGCAAAAAGACATGTAGTGGCGATGGTCACGGCGGTGGTGCCCAGGGGGTAATAATTGATCTGCTGAACCGTGTACTCCTTCGTCCATTTCATCCAGAGGGACATGATGCTGTATAGCCCGCAGAACTCCATGTTGGTGTTGATTCTGCGGATGTCAGTGGGCTTCCTGCTTCTTCAGAACGAGCTCCACCGGTTTATGGAACGCAGAGTACGAGTACAGTACTCACGAAAACATGATGGTGAAGGCGTAGAATCTATTGTAGTGTCAGTATTCCGTCACTGCATACACGTAGTCTGCACGGCACGATCCATCCAGTACCGTAGTCTCACTCACCGCCAGTCCTTGCCGACCTTCCAGAACACGCCCCAGTCCAACTTAGTCGGCTCGTGCGGCGGGAGTCTCTCGATTGCCTGAGCCCTCTCCGACTCAGAGATGTAGAACGCCCGGGTGTTGGTCGGGGTGCTGCGATGTCAGCGGCTTGGCGCTGTCTACAGTAAACTCCGTGTACGACATCCAAGGCTGGGTGATGGGATAGGGTGCTTAGGCGGGAAATTGGACGTACTCTGGGAAAGTAAGGAAGCCGAGTATCCATACAGGGGCGGTGATGAGCGCGTCGATGATAAACAGCCACTGCGGAGTGTCAGGGCATACAACACACCTCTCTCGACTACTAAGGTGGTGTCAGACGGTGGAGGGACGTACTCTCCACCCGGACAAGCCAAGGCGGCCATTCAGAGTTGATTGAATACCCGCTTGCAGCACGCCTGAGAACCTGATGGCGGGTTCGCATTCAGCGATTCTACTAACTTGATCGACTGAGCAGCGGCGCTCACAGGGTACCACCGTTGCTCGCTGCAGTGACGAGACAGGCGCGCTTGCCCAGCTCGCTCTGCGGAGTGTCAGAACGCCTGTGCGAGACTCCCCGGCAGTGTTAACAACGGACGACATACGGGCTTGTACCCTGTCACGCCGTGTCAGCGACTTGCGTGAATCCGCACATCACACGTTATTGTGGCGATTCGCAGGAGGAGGAATGGCACATTGGAGTAGAAGGAGTGACTCACAGGCTCCGAGGATGTAGTGCGACCCGGCACTGCCGAAGGTCAGTACTAGTTTCGGTCTCTCGGTTGGACAAAGAACCCTAAACGACTTGCCACGCACAAGGAAGACGCCTCGAAGATCGCCTGGAAGAACCGGATCACCTGGATCTGATAGACGTGATGACAGACTGGCGGCATCAGTCCTTCCACATATCTGCATAGGTACGGTGCAGTCGGTCATGCTGTCTGGATGGGGAGAGCACTCACACCCAAGACCGAGGGTCAACATGCCCCTATGTCAAATCAGTGATTAGTCACCCGAAGCTACCAAGGTGCACTTGGAGAAGATATAATGCGAGCGCGGGAAACGGGCGTGTGCGGGTGCGGGTGATTAGTACCTGGCGCGCACGCACCACATCATACAGCAGAACGGGAACCAGAAGGACAATCGGATCTTGTTGCTCGAGACGATGAGTGCGTTCGGGATCCCGCCGATCTGCGAGCGGGTCAGGCGGTGTCACGGCACTGGAGCGGCCATGAAGCTGGACATTGCTGGGTGCTGGGGCTTTCCACTTACGATGTATCCGGCTGACGGTTCGTCGAATCAGCGTGGGCGATCTGGAAGTGGGAGAAGTGATACTGCTCGAGGAGATACCGGACGACTCACCGGTGAAGATTGATACGGCCTGGTTGTACTGAGTGCCCACGAACCCGACCTCTTCCTGCATCCCCGACCTGTCGATGCGAATCAGCGTGTGCACTAGTTTATACCGCGCGGCGGCACGGCAGCACGGTGATACCGATTCGTCACGAGACCTGTGCGACTCTCCCGCTCCACTCACACATAGGCATTCGCGAGATTCGCCCTGTCGAGGTAATTCACAAATTGCGACAAACACACAAAGCCGAGGATACAGGTATCAATCTTGAGCAGCAGTCGGCGCTCTTCCTTCGTCGACGGCTTCTCGCCGACGAAGAAGACACGGGCTTCGTGTAGGATGCCCATGGTCTCGCAGTGGAGCTTGGGTTGTACCACAGAAAGGGGAAGGAGCTACAGTAGAGCCTGGCTCTGACACACGGCGGATAGGGCGGAGAGAGTGAGATAGTGAGAGAGTAGAGAGAGTAGAGAGAGTAGAGAGAGAATCCACTGATTACGAGTGCTAAATCGGCGAGTGTCGGTCGTATGTTCGATTCAAGGCTACGAGACGACACGGCACGCTGAAGCCAATCCGGTTCAAGTCGGTCGGCGACGACGGTCTGGATCGCGCAGAGGGGATCCACCGTGAATGGAGTGGCTTGCTTACAATATAACGGTCAGCGCGCATGAGGTAGAACAACCACTCTTCGTGCATACCAGTCCACGTCCGGAATCGCGGAATCTGGATATCCCTGACGATCGTTACTCTGAGATAGCGTATCGCAACGCCCACACCCACATCGTCCGCCTCGCGGCCAAGTCCGAGAGCATGAGCGTAGCCCCGTATCTTGCCAGTCGGGCAAGTTGGGCCTGTAGCGGGCACACTCACACCCACACTGCACAGCGAGCGCATGGGTCAAGAGCGGCACAAGTGCACACTACTGGAGGCTGGGAAATGGCGGACCGAGAGGTCTCTGAGGTGTCTGGGCGAAGTCGTGATTATGAGCTCGACTAGCGCGGATTTATGGGATCTATCTGGCAATGTGCGTGCCTGTCGCGTCGCGAGGGGGAGGCGTTGGGGCGTCCAGGTAACGAGGGGTCGAGGGCGAACGCCCGGGGGGGGGGGGGGGGGAGGGGTGGGGGGCTCTTGCTCTATGCATGTCTACCGTGACGAGACGGCGCCAGAGCTGGGTGTACGGCGAGCGAACTGCGGAGCCGAGGTGTGTACCAGCATGTCGCTGCCTCGAAGGGGGGGAGGCCGGGGGGGGGGGGAAACCGGGGAACTCTTTGCACATGGCGCGACGCTCAAGAGAAGCCACAAGGAATAAGTAATGGTGGATGTAGGCCACTGCACTCGCTCGACGGCTGCTTTGTCAGCGCGACAGGTTGCTGCCCCGCCTCCACCGCCTGTGTCTCGAGGTCGTGCGCATGCTGCGGCCTGATTGGCCGTGAATCGTGATAGTGATACTGTTGACTCGGGTCCAAGTCGGTCGAGCGACGGTCGAGCGGCGGTCGGGGGCTTATCGGGACAATTTACCGACGACGGCTTTGGCCGGCTCGACTTGCCGGGCGATAAACCCCTTCCCATACCCTCCACCCAACATCCAACATCCCTCCACCACCCCACCTTCCCTCCTATATTCGACTCCTCTTGTTTCCCCTCACACTACACCACGTCTTCTTGCATTCTACACTCGCACCGCCACCATGTCCTCCACCCTCGCCCCCTCCACGCTGTCCCCGAACAACCCCATCACGCCCTCCTCGGTCACCGACACCCTCGCAAAGCTCGGTCTCGCTGCCCCCGAGAAGGATGTGGCCGACTACACATCCCTCCTCACGGGGATCTGGGAGATCTGGAACAAGGTCGACGGGATGGACGATTACGTTCCTGCCGTCGACACGAAGCGGTTCCCGAGAGAAGGTGTGCACTTCCCGCAAGGGGACGAGAACAAGGCGAATGCCTGGGCGTGGAAGGCTCGTGTGAAGGACGCCTCGGGCAAGGCGAAGGGTGGGATCTTGGATGGGAAGACGGTGTGTCTGAAAGTGAGTCGACTGGGTTGCGCACTTGTTCGGATTGGATTGAGATGGACTGGATCGGCTTGGAATGGCTGTAGTTGCCTTGGATTCGCTGGATTGGCTTGGAATGGCTAGATTGGCTTGGATTGAGTAGATCCGCTTGGAATGGCCAGCCTCCCCCCCGTCCACGTCCTGGGCACACGAGCACGTCGGGCCGTCGGGAGCTCGAGCGATGTTTGCGACTGAGAGGCGATGCCGATGAGACCCGCTGACGAACCAGGACAACGTCGCGCTCAAGGGAGTACCGTGTCTCCTCGGCACAAATGTCATCAAGGACTGGACGCCCAACACCGACGCCACTGTCGTGACCCGTATCCTCGAGGCTGGAGGCGAGATCACAGGGAAGGCGGTGTGCGAGAACTTGTCGCTCTGGGGTGTTTCGTGCTCTTCTTCCACGGGTATGTCGCGCTCCTTCCGTTCCACTCCACAGCCACCCACATCCACCCGCATCCTCAGAGCCTCGCGGTTGATCAGATCCTGTTTATTCTACGCCTGTTTTCGATGCTATGAACTGGCCAGCCGTGTCACGCCCTGACCCACCCCGCAGGCCGGATGGACAACGTCCACGCCCCGGGCTTCTCCGCCGGCGGCTCCTCGTCCGGCACAGCCGTCCTCGTCGCGCGAGGCGACGTGGACCTCGGGATCGGTGGCGACCAGGGAGGTTCGATCCGTCTCCCGAGCTGCTGTAACGGTATCGTCGGCCTCAAGCCGACTACCGGGCTGGTGCCTTACACTGGTATCGCGAGTTTGGAGCCGGTCATTGATCATGCTGGGCCGATGACCAGGGTGAGTCGGAGTGCGATGCCTGGACGCAGAGCGACTGCACACTACCCATTTGACTGAATGTACTTCCCCCCTCCCCCCCTTCTTCTCTCAGGGTCTTTGAGCCCCTGGGCCTCTGAGTCTCTGCTCCTTGCTCCAGCTCTCCCAACCTCTGTCCATCCGAGTCCCCTGCCTTGCGTATGCCCGCACGTGGACCCATCGCTCATCCTCAGACCGTCCTCGACAACGCTCTCCTCCTCCAAGCCATC
Source organism: Saitozyma sp. JCM 24511 (assembly GCA_001600855.1). Lineage (NCBI taxonomy): Eukaryota > Fungi > Basidiomycota > Tremellomycetes > Tremellales > Trimorphomycetaceae > Saitozyma > Saitozyma sp. JCM 24511. The sequence goes on along the minus strand of BCLC01000004.1, from coordinate 1,099,415 downwards.
GCCGGCGCCGACGGGATCGACGACCGCCAACAAGCCGGCTGCCCCTTCCCATCTGACGTGCCCGACTACCCTTCCCTCGCCAAGCAGGGCGTCAAGGGCGTCAAGATCGGGATTCTGTCCGAGGGTCTCGACCGCCCGCTCGCAGACAAGAGGGTCAGCGAGCTGGTCGTCAAGGCTGCCGAGGCGTTGCGGGAGCTTGGCGCGGAGGTCGAGGAGGTGTCGGTGCCGTTCCACAAGGAGGCTCCGGACGTTTGGGCGGTGAGTGGCTTTCCACTCGACAGTAAGCCCCGCAATCGAAGTCCGAGGACGCGGAGAGGATCGGGAGCACACCGCGCTAGGTGGACTGCTAGATGCCCTGCTAGCGTAGCCGGACTGTGCTGATATATCCTCTCGCCAGGTGATTGGCCGCATGTCCGCCACCACCAGCCTGCTGGGCAAGAACTGCGGTCGGAGGCAGCTCTGCCTCAACGACCTCACCGACAAGATGGTGCCTCTCAAGCAGGAGCAGCTCGACGTCATGTTCGCCTCGGGTGTCAACACGATCGTCAACGGTCTCTGGGGCTGGGACAACCTCCCGCCGACAGTGAGTGGCGCGGCACGGTGTTCTCTAGATCCTCACCCTCTCCACGACCTCGAGATGCCCGGGAGAAGTCGCACCGGAGAGTGAAAGTGATTCGTCGGTCGCCGTGTCGCTGACCTTTGCCAGCTCGTCGGAAAGGCGACCAACCTCGTCAGGAAGCTGCGCGACTCGTACTACGCCGCTCTGGACAAGTACGATGTCCTCGTCCTGCCCACGCTGCCGTTCCTCGCGCCGAAGCTGCCCGCCGAGAACGCCTCGGTCGCGGAGCTCATGATCAACTCTGCGGGTGTATCGCTCAACACCTCGGCCTTCAACTTGGTGAGTACGAGTGGAGAACCAAAACCCTCTCTCACTGCTCCCTTTTCCCGGCGCCTATCCCACCCAGTCTGGATCCCATCGCACAAGTGCGACTCTACAGGATCTACCTGGAAACACCTTGTCGTGCCGTTGTGCCGTTGTGCCGTTGTGCCGTTGTGCCGTTATGCCCCGCTGAGACCTCACAGACCGGCATGCCCGCCCTGTCGCTCCCCGTCGGCTTCCTGTCTCATCCGCAGGACGAGTCGGCCCGCCTCCCGGTCGGCATGCAGATCGTCGGAAAGTTCTACGCCGAACCGACTATCTACCGTGTCGCCTACGCCTGGGAGCAGGCCAATGACTGGAAGACGTTTGCCTAGCTCGGAAGCGGAGTTGAGAGGAGCCCATCAGAGCTCGGTTTTGGAGTCGATTAGATCTTGGGATACAGTAAAACAGGCGGTAGATGGGATGCATAGGCATAGAACGTTGCTGTCGAGTGAGGGCTTCACTAAGCGCCTAGCCTGTACTTGACCATGCACTCTTACTGTATACGCAGGTAGGGCGCACCTAGTGCGCCACCGTGCGCACAATCGGTGCAAGGGGTGGTGATTCCAAACAACACGCTACATGCCTCGAGAACACACTCTCTCGTCTCTCGCTATGTACAAGACATCTGCTCCCAGAGCAAGACCCGTAGCGACGTCGAGGCATGGGTCCGCATCTCCCGGGCCAACTCCTCGTTCACAGCTTTCCCTCCGCCTTCTTGACGAACTGGCTCTCCGTCACGCCCTTGCCCATAGCCGCCGTCGACGACACACCGCCGGTAACGGTCATCATCATTGCGTCGGCGTAGTCTGCGCCGGACCACTGGGAATGTCAGCCCCATACCCATACGTGGTTTGGCTCGCATACAGGATGGAAAGTGATTGCGAATGTGCAGAGGTAGGTATATCGGTACTGACCTTTTGATGGGTGAGGACGTCGCACCCTAGGTCCCGCTCTTTGCGCTGGATGAGCTCGACATAGGCTTTCATCCCGTCCTTTGCAAAGTTCTGGGCGAACAGGTCGTTGATGTACGCGTTGCTGTGGAGTCCAGCGAGCTATCGACTGCGTCAGCCACACCGGCACCGAGACCCGTCACCCCTCCCTGATTCGTCCAGACCAGGCAAGTATTGGGACCAGCGCTAGACCGTTCGACTCACTGTGATGAACTGGAAGATGAAGCCGAGCTTGCCTAGGGACCAGACATACTCCTTCATCTCCTTCTCTCCGAGACCGGCCGCATCCCAGTTGAAGCTCGGACTGAGGTTGTACGCGAGCCACTGGCCGGGCTTGGCCCTGTGCACGCCTTCTGCAAACTCCTTTGCCTGGGCATAGATGGGCGACTTTGTCTCCATCCACAACAGGTCGGCGTAGTCCGCGAAAGCGATGGCGCGGTTGATAGCGCATTGTGTCCCGCCTTGATAGCGGTAGTAGCCTTCCCTTGTCCGGGGCGAATCCCAGTTCCAGTACGGCTCGGATTTGAGACCATAGTTGGTCTTGGCGAGTTGGAGAGCGGCGGATTTGCTCGCGTGGGCAGTTCCAGCCACCTGAGAGAGGAACTTGTCGACCTGGGACTTGCTCGTCCCTTGTTGTCGTAGCGCGTCGGCGAGAGTCTGCGGGTAAAGCTGTAGCTTTGCGGCCTTGGTCCACTCGTCTTCGATCTGTTGGAGTGCCGAACCCGACTTGCCCTCTCGCTCCGCGGCGAGCATCAGGTCGACGAGCGGTGGGAGGTTCGCGTTGGTGCTTCCGAGGATGAACGCGTGGTCGCGAGGGTCAATGTTCGAGGAGATCAGCGTGGCTGCCTCAGAGTCGGTGCGGGCGACAACGAGATTGGTCACTCCTAGAATGTCGCATTGGAAGCGCATCGCAACGAGACGGTTGATGTGTTCCGAGATGGGCACGAGCACCTAGTAGAGCGTGTCAACTTTCCTGGCCTTCGCGCAGACATTGTCACCGCACGGCGTTGCAGGACGAGATCAATGCAGTGTACAGTACCCACCTTGCCAGCCATGTGACCGCACTTCTTTGTACCGGGAGCTTGATCCTCGATGTGGATTCCCGCCGCACCCGCCTCAACCATCATTTTCGTCAACTTCATGACCGCCGTCAGACCTGTACCAGAACATGAGCACGATGTTCCCTCATCACATCACCACGGCGCCACTTGGGTAGAGACCACTCACCGCCATGGCCCGTGTCCGCGTCGGCGACGATCGGTCGGAGGTAGTCTACCGGCTTCCCGAGCTTGTCGAGGGTTCCATTTTGGAGAGCGGTAGCCCGTGTCCAGCGCTGTTTGCGGTCGTGGAACAGCTGGGCGGTGAAGAGCTGCGCGACCTTGTTGGGGACGGTGTTGGAGGGGTAGTCTGCGGCGTCGACGTCAGCGGGGGCTCGGCAAGGCCTGGCAAGAATGTCACCGAGTCAAGCGGTCGCGAGCACGCTGAAGACCGTGTCGGGGAGAGGTGGGACGAATGGATTGATGCCAGGATCCGGGTCGTCGTGCTTACCTGCGAGATCGGGTCCGGGTTCGAGGGAGCTCGAAGCGGTAGAGGAGCACTGCCAGCCAGACACGTAGACAGTCTCGAGGTGCTTCGCCATCTGGGTCAACTGCACAGGGTCGAGGCTGCAAGAGTAAGCAGCCGCCCGCTACCACCCGAAATCAAGGCTGGCAGATGTCGCTCCGGTCCGCTGAGGAAAGTCCCAAGCCGACTCACGCGCCATACGTTGCGGTCACACCGCCCCCTTCTCCTCTCGCCTTCGACTCGAGGATCTTCCACAGTTTCTTGGCGAGCACATCGGAGGGATACTGGATCGGCAAGGTACCTCTCTTCGAGACGACGTCGGCGGCGGAGTAGGGTCGGACGGTACGAGCAAAGCGGGGTTGCTACGAGTGTGAGCGGGGCAAGTATGAGGCGACTCAACACTGTGGAGTGTGGGGTCGTGACACACGCTCACGGACCTTTTGGAACGCCTCGACCTGGCGGACCTCGGCGTCGAATGCGGCGCGTTCGGAGGACATTGCGGCGGAGTGGGTGTGGAGAGTGGGGTGTGGAGAGTGGGGTCTGGGGTGTGAGAGAGCTCAGGAGTGACGATGAGGAGACAACACAGAGCCTTGGTGACCGGTGTGTGATGCGTGCAGGGTGAGGTGCTGGTGCTTGGTACCAAATGTGAGGAGATGCGGAGGGGTCGTTTGGTACAGGATGAACTGCAGCAGGACGTGGAGGGGAAAGCAAAGCAAGGTCCGATGGACGTTGTTATATCCCCTGCGATGCGGCTCGTGAAAGTCCACGCAGCCGGAAACGACTCGAAACGGCACCCGAACTCTGTGTCTTTGCTCGGCTGTCATGGTGACCCGCCCATCCCACCTATCCCATCTCATCCTACTCACGGGTGGTGCACCCACTGTCATCTGCGACTCGCTGCGTCGTACTCGCTGTGGTCGTTTTCAGACTTTTGGCTCGCCCGGGTACGCGAGTGACCGGTGGTCATCCGCAAAGGCGCGTAATGGCGCATAACCGGTAACCGGAAGCGTTGGACGGTTTCGGACTTTGTCGGCGATGAGCCCGACGGCCGAGGGAGTGGGCGCCATGCATCGGCTTAAGATGGATCAGGCGCAACCCACAAACCCACAGCTGATCATGCATCTGGTACTTGAGTGACTGCTTGACTCGAGTCGACGTAGAGCCGATGGAGAGAGGTGGAGGAAGTTATTCCGGGCCGGACGGTAACGCCGTATCGGTGACCAGCCGCAGCCGGGAGCGGTACGAGCATGAGCACGAATATCAAGAGGACACGGCTCAGTATCCTTGACGACGACCAAGTCGAGCGTGCAGACGACATACTGTACCGCGCACCATACCACGTCCCAACGCTCTCGTTACCCGACGACCCGTCTGATGCTGATGGGGATGCTTGTGACTGATGATGAGCTGGCGCTGATGCGATACACCAATTAATCAATCAATCAATCAATCAACTCCTGTCCTTTCCCCTCTCCGTGTCGTCTCACGCCGTAGCCCACCACCCACCACCACTGAGCACTGATTGGATTGACGCCGCGGTCCAGCATTCTCACGCCGACGACCATGCTCAGTCTCAGTCTCAGTCTCACTACTCACCCCACTCCTTCGCAGTCGGTCGACCCCTGCACTGCAAAGCAAGGCGTAACAGGTGTAGAACTGCCAACTGATCCATCACCTGTGCACCTCGGTGGTACGCCCGCCGCATCAATCCGCTACTACTGCGGACCCTTTGGCCGAACCCCGGATCCCGACAAGATTTGCTGGGGACCGCGGTGACACGACCCACCGCACGCACCACACCACACCACACAGCCCTCCGACCTCATTAGCTGCGCCCCTCCGACTCCTACCTCTACTTGACTGATACTCGCTCTCAGCCCCGGACTTCGTTTAGTCGCAACGCAGATACGTCTTATCCACCTCTCGACGTCCTTTGGCACCAACATTTTTCACCATGGGACGATAAACCCGTTCGTGTCCCGTCACTTCGCGCCAGAGCTGCAGTCCTTCCTCACCAACTCCCCGTACCGCTTGGGGAAACGAATCTTTGGCGCGTGAGCGGGATGGACCCCGCTCGCATCCTTGCGGCCCGAGGTACCCTTGACCTTGGACCGATCGGTGAGTTCGAGTCCGAGTCCGAATCCTACGCGTCGCGCACCCCGTACTACGCTCTTGATCGCGCCCCTCCGTCCTCGGCTCCCGCTGCGTTCCGAGCAGGTCCGCATAGTTTCCCGATCGACCCCGCTGACGATTTAGTCGGTCCGTTCTTCCTGGGTTTTTGTCTGCAGGCGCTGGGTAGGAGTCACGCCGCGTTCATTTCCTCCCCCCCCCCCAACAGCCCCAAGCCCCATACTCCATGCCTGCTGCGTTCTGCGACACGCGTTGCCAGCGGTGGACCGACCTGATGACGGTCATAGGCATGGGCGTCGTCCTGGTCCTCTCAATGAGCTACTTACATGATGTCGCCTCTAGACACAAGCCGCCCGTCGACACGTCCGGCCGCTTGGGCGTCGTGCTGGTCGCTCTGAGCTTGGTGTTCAACCTCGCGCAGACGATCCTTGACCTGTACCGTGGCTACGTTGTATGTCTCACCTTGGCGATCCTGCTTCCAAGTAACCGTTCTTCCCTCGGTCTTCTTTTCCAGGCTCTGCAACCGCGATCCCCGCGAGTCAACCGAAGCCTCATGCTCCTTCGAACTTCGGAGAGACACTCGCTGACACGACACCACACGCCCAGATATTCGGCGAAAACTTCACCGACCTCGTCACCTTCCTGACCCCTACACCGCTCTACTTCCTCTCGCCCTTTCTGGGCCTGTTCCCCGCCGTGCTCACACAACTCTTCCTCGTCCGGCGGATCACCCTCTTCATCTCGTCGCTGGACGTGCTGTGGCCGAGACTGGCGCTGTCGTACGCCCGCCATGCGTTTGCGGGGATCATGGTCGCCGCAGTTGGCGTGTCTGCCGTGGCGGGGGCTTATTCGTCGTACCTGATCTGGGGTGATGGGGAGGGCTTGGAAGCCCTCGCGTCGCCTGATGGCGGTATGACAACAGTGTGAGTGGGGCTTGTCGTACCTGTTTTTCCCGCGATCCCATAACAGGCGGAATGTCTGGACTGGAACAACGACGACGCATTCGGGACTGGAACAACGACGAGGCGCAGCGGTGCAGAAGCCATGGATCAGCTCACGCCACCTCCAGCTTCTCCATCACGGACCGAGTGTGGCTAGCCACAAGCGCTGCCGTCGACATCGTCCTCTGCCTCGTGCTCTGCGGCGAACTCGTCTATGCCCGAAGAACACTGGCTCAACGAGGCGGTAGCATGCGCGAGGTCGTCATGCGGCTCATAGTGAGTTACACTGAAGATCACTCGCAGCACGATCTGAAAAGCAACCACTCGTGACCCGACCGTTCGCTAATCAGCATACTCATTGCAGCTGGTGACGCTGCACGGCGGGTTGGCCGTGGCGGCTCTACAGCTGGTAACGCTATTACTGTACAGTTACAGTCTGGACAACGCGTGGTGCTACCTCCCTATGCTCACTGTAGGTTCTCGCGGTGTTATACTCGATTATCGGCATGGGTATGAGACCGACGCATGCGCCAGCCGCAGAGTGCCTGCCCGCTGTGACTACCGCTGATCGCCACAGCTCCCAAAGGTCTACACTATCACCCTCATCCTCTCCCTGTCGCTCCCGCAAGGACACGCCCTCGGCCACTCGCCCTCCCACATATTTTCCCTGCCCACCATCACCCCCTCACGTCCCTCACTGCCTTCCCACTCGCGCACCCCGACGCAGAGCAATCTTCGCGCCACGACAATCTCGCCTCAAACTGGTTTAGATGTTGACACTCGGAGGACAGCAGGGAGAGGTAACACAGCCGAGAAAGAAAAAGAATGCTCGGAAGATCGCAAGCTAGACACGACGATGTGGAGTAGGCTCAGCAGGGATGCGTCGAGCAAATCGATGCCCTCGAGCGGGGAGAGGTGGTCTGATATCGTCCGGAGGAGCTGGAGGAGGAGTCACGCGTTGCTTTCGTGGAGTCTCATTGGTGTGTCGGATACGGATCCCGACGTTGAGCATGCGACGGGGAAGGAATTTGTTGGAAAGCGACATGGCGTGGACATTGGACGTCTCCGTAAGCCCCAGTCCCCAGTCCCCAGGCCCCAGTCCCCTGCGCTCTGGCGGGGCGCGTGTAGCCCAGCGTCTGGAGTACGAGCTGATTCAAGGCTTTGGCGTGCAGTATAATCATCCTCGACCGGTCTCCGCGCCAAGCGATACCCGCCGACCATCTCTCGCACCGCTGCTGTGCGACTCTCCCTCCGACTCCGCTCCGAACACACACGACGGCGATATCTCGATCCGAACCCGGCGGCCTAGCACCATATCCCGCTTGATCCCCCTCTCGGCGAGCGAGCCGGCCTTCACCCTCGAGCCGTCTAGCGCATCCACGCCGTCTCATCCCTGCCTCGGAGACAGCGTGGAGTTTGGACAGCGACAAGGACAGGGACACGGTAGCGACCACGATTTGGGAGGAATGGAGAGGACCGTGTCCTCACCGCCTGGAAACCGGGGAAGGGCACCAGAAGATGAGAGGTTCGCACTGCCGAGATACCCCCCAACGGCATCGCCTCCGCAATGGTCAATGCTGTTGAGTCAACGTCGCGCTTCCGCCGACGCGACAATACCGATACGACGGCGGCACGGCGTGCATCGTGGCACGGATAGTCCGGTACAATCGCATTCCCAATTAACAAGAGGGATGTGGGACGTGCCGGATCCATTCGCTGCGGTACATGGACGGGCGTGGGGGGAAGATCCCCATGCGGAGCGATATGATCGGCCGCAGTCTGGAGCTGCGGGTGGTTGGGGTACGGGTACGCCGGGCAACTACACGCTTCGCGAGGAGAACAGTGCTCATGAGAAGGACAAATACGAGGCATCAGCGAGAACGCGAACCGAGAGGTTGCTGTCCTTCGAGGACATGCTGGAGGGGTCTCCACCAGTCAATCGGGGATGACGAGCGGCCGATACTATCTATGTACCGCGGGAGACGAGACGGGACGTTCGAAATGTGGTTCAGGGAAGGTACAATATCTCAGTTACATCTTCGGGGACGTCACGTATTGAGAGGTCGACATCGAAGATTGTGTTATACCATCTTGTCAACATACACCACTAGATGTACCGTTATGATGCATGGCGAACCCCAGCGAGTCACGATCACCCCGCTCATTCGTCTCCTCCCCTCGGGACCACACCGTGCCCCCGAATCTGGACGAGTTGCTGTACTCGTACAGCCTGAATGACTGATGCGAAGTGATCCATCAGTTCTTCCCAGGCGGTTTCCCTGTGCCTTGACGGAGCTGCGGTGTGTCTCGTCAGCCAAAGCGGACTGACCATAGGGATGGAAAGGAAGTGCACTCGCCAGCATCTGAAATGTGTTGTCAGCCAGTTTGCCCGGGCGAACCTCCCAGACCAGGGGACGGGAACTGAGCCAGAAATCGCTGCGTATGGAGCACTTAAGCACTTACCAAAGCGTGATACTTGCACCCATACCCCGTGCGATGCACCAGCGAGCCTTCCGCCTTGACCCGATCCCATAGGTGCTGGTTGATCACCTCCTCCATCATGGAGATGAGCAGGGCGTCGTCGTCGGCATTCCAGCGCTACGTCGAGTGATCAGTGGCCGCGGAATCAAGAGCCGAACAGAGCAAGCGTGTTTCCGTGTGATGTATCCTTGGGGTTGGGGGTGTTCTTGGGAGGTATTTAACGGGTCTATTGACGGAGCGGTGAACAGTTGCTCACCGTCTTGGTGCCCTTCTTGTCGGCCTTGTCGGCGCGTTTGACCCTTTTCGCGGACGGCGAGACCGACGACTCGCCCTCGACCTTGAACTGGGAGGTCGCCGTGAACTTCGACTTGATGTTTGGACTTTTGGCGGGCTTGCTGGGAGAAGGAGTGGCACCCTCGGCTCCGGTCGAGGTCGAGGTCGAGGTCGAGGTCGAGGTCGAGGTCGAGGTCGGGGTAGGGGCGGGTGTCCACCCCCCGTGGAGAGCCGAGGCGATTGACTGTGGCTTACGCTCAACCGCGAGATGCGGTAGGATTCCGAAGTCGTCGGAGGACTGGTCGGAGTGCGAGTCGTCGGTGAGGTCAAGGGCGGAACTGTCCAGGAGGAGTGCTCGTTTGGGCATGGCGAGTCTTGAGTTGTACGATGGCGTATCTGACTCGAAGCAAAGATGATATGCGAGCAAAACGCTGGCTTGCTTGTGCCTGCGAAAGCAATTGCTTCTGGAATGGCGGAAACATCAAATGGACAAAACGACGCTACCGTTCTAAACACCGTGAGTGTGAGTGGTCAATGACCGCGCGAGAACACACCTCGCCGCCACGGCATGATCGCAGTGTGACCCGTCCGGTGCACATTGCTGTGATTCCCACGACCCGCTCATCGGCGGCAATGACCTCGATGTATCTGTCGAGCGGGTTGTTCTGACCACATGCAACACAGCCAGGCGCATGCATGGGACTGCGTGGGGGCAGGACAAGTCCTCTGTCCATGTAACCCGTCATGAGCCACGCGCCACGCAGCTGAGGGACCGCCACCGTGACCTACAGTATCTCGTGAAAGCCACGTCATCCCTTTTGGCTTCTTTCGACTTTGATCCCGCTCGCCGTATCACACCACCGCAAGGGACATGGCACTCAACCTCGAAGACCGCCATACCTCGTCTCGATACACCTCTCATACACCCACCACCCTCTCCTTCTCTCCTCCTCGGCTCCTCCCTCTCTCACGCAACATGGCTGTGAGTCCCCTCCTGACCCGCTGTGCATCCCGCTGACGCGCCCAGTCCGGATTCGGCTACACAGGAGGTATGTCCCCCGTCGTCCGTCCACGTCTTGGCTCGTCCTCCGGCTCTTCCGACTCCTCCTGCTCGAGCCGACTCGAGCCGACTCGAGCTCGGCCTGGGCTATGATGAGGAAGAAATTCGACCCGAGAGATGGATTTTGACATGTGGAGACCGTGTCGGCTGGGACTTGAGGCGGTGCTGGACTTCAGGATCAGAGCCACTCGGAGACACTTGACTGACAGCGCAGGACGGACGCGGTGCTTCCCCTTCTGGCAGGAATTCTCAAAGGTGAGCAGGGTGGTGCTGATCCCGATCGGCCATATCTCCCGAGCTATCAGACAGCCCGCGACAGCGGTTTTCCCTTGGCCCCTCGCCCTCGCTGGGGCGTTATGCCATTCTACATGACCCTCCTTGCGCCCTCTGCTTCTCCTGACATCGGCCCCGGATAATGATCTGCTTCCTTCGCATCCCAACCCTCGCCCTCCTCGCGGTGCTTGTCCCACCGACCCCGAACATCAATCTGCTTCTGCTTCCTTCGCATCCCATCCCTCGCCTTGCTTCCATCCCTGGCTTCGGTCACCCTCCACCACACCATATCCACTTGCTGCACCCCACATGCGCCCTCCGCATCCCGTGCCCGTGCTCATGCCCCGCTGATCCCCCGCAGTGCTACGCCCAGGCCGACTCGCCGCAGGACTGTGTCGCGCAGAAGGAGGACTACCTGGAATGCCTGCACCGGACGAAAGAGGTGGGTGGGGCTTCTGGGGATTGGATGCGTGTCCGAGATTCCGAGAGTTCGAGAACTGCCAAATGCGAAGCTGACGAAGCGAATTCTCGCCTGTGACCTCCTTCCTCACACTTCCCGATGTTCCCTGCCTTATCTCCTTGTCTGGACACCTTCCGCTTGTCGTCTTGTTACTCTCACCTCACCTCACCTCCCGCCGCCTCGCCACGACTCGTTCCGCACATTGTCTCGCCACGACACCTTGCGCTCGTTGCCTCGCCCCGACTCGGTCCGCCACCACCCCAACTCCTTACGCTCATTGCCTTGCCCCGACTCGTTTCTCTCCTCGCCTCGCCTCCCGCCGCCTCGCTGCGCTCGGCGACGCTCGCTCAGATCGCCCGCGCAAAAGAGGTCAAATCCCACTTCCTCCAAAAAACCGCACACGAGGAGCACGACGCGCGCAAGGCCGCCGAAAAGGCCGCGACGGGGGTGATTGTCAGTCTGGGCTTGGTGAAGGAGGATGAAGGGAAGTGAGCATGCATCGGTGTGGGCGGTGTGGGTATTGGATTGGCTCTGGCGAGTCTTCCTGGGGGCGTTGTCGTTGGGGTTTAAACGATCCGGGGGGGGGGGGAGCGGGTCGCAGAGAATTTTGGGTGATTGGCTGGCTGTACGAACTTTGTGGATTGGCGGAACGCGGAACGAGAAACAGGCAGTGGAGGGTGAGGCACGGCGAGGCGAAACGATATGATACGAGATGCGGTGCGACGAGGTGAGACGTGTTTACCTGGGATGGGCCTGGACAGAGCGAGCAATGAGCAATGGAGATGGGCCACGCTTGCATGAGGTTGCGGCGGGTCTACGGTGCCGAAAGCGCGTAGAGGGATGATTCGCAGGCCGCGAGGAGCCGCGCTTGAAAAGTGCTTCAAGGAAGAGACCGTGTCGGCCAACACAGTAGGATATGAACGGTGCCGGGAGCTTTGGATGCGCAGCAAGGTGAAGTGTAGTCGCTGCATTCTTTGAAGTCTCAGGTCGGAGATCGAAGCGTGCAGAGATGCCTCTCTCATAGCGGAGGATCATAAACCCCCGTCCTACCTTCTGGGACTCTCAAATCCCACTCCGTATCCTTTCGCCTCCTCGCCGCCTCATCCTTCTGATCCTCCCCATCCTCACCCTCATCCTCATCCTGCCCCTCCGCTGATCTCTTGTCTGCTCTCTCCTCCCCGTCCCCGGATCCCAGTTGCGGGAGATGCAACCCCGGCGTTTGCCCCCACCGCATCTCCACCTCGTCCCATACCTCCACGACTTTCACGATGCCGAAACCCAACGACTCGAAGAGCGCTATTGAAGCGGTGTTGGATCGGCCTATGCGGGCGATGAGGTTCGTGGGGCGGAGACCGAGGGTGGGGATGGCGTATCCGAGGCTGTGCCCGGCGTCAGCTCGTGTTGGCATGATTGATGAAGGAGAGCACCGTGGCGATGAGGGGCAAGAAGGGTGGAAGAAAGGAGCGACGGCATTAAACGAGAGACGAGAGCAAGGGTGAAAAATAGGGGGAAAGGAGTGGAGGGGTTGGGACATTGGGTGGATAAGACTGATAGGTCGGAGGACTGGGCACTGACAATAACGTGAGAGCCTCTCGAGCAAAACCTTTCCGCCGATCATCTGATGCTGCGCATGTCCATTAGCGCCGACTTATCAACTCCCGAGTGCACCGCTCACACGCAATCATGATCTCGCACTCGCCCTCCTCGTGCGGCCCATTTGGGAGGAACATGTTCACATCCCCTACCATCCTGCATTTCCCGACCTCGTCCGGGGTGAGAAAGGGGTGAGAAGATGATGGTGACGATCCGGGTCGTTCGAGGAGGATGAATGTGAGTTCTGAGGATGCATGTTAGCTTCGACGCGCTGAGTCTTGACGCGTGGACCATAGGGTTGAATCCCACTTCTGGGCGGGTTGGGGAGCATGGCCGGTGATCAGTACGCAGAGGCGATCAGGAGTAGACGAACTATCCTCGTCAAGTTGCCACTTCCCTATGAGGGCATCAGCATCCTTAAGAACGACAACACCGTAGCCACTCGAGACCACCCTCGCTCACGCTGCATCTCCATCTCCTCGTCAAACGTCAGAGGCTCCGAGGCGGTGAGCTCGAGCAGTTCCGGTGATTTCATCCATTCGTGGTATGTCTTCGGACAGGTCAGTGAGCCGCCCAAGATACTCATGGCGCCGTTTTATGCGGAGCTTCAAGCTGGGCCCCAGCGTCTCCTAGATAAGGACACGCGAGCAAACATGCTGGGAGCGCATCTCCGTTTCAGGATGTGGGAAGTCTCCTCCTACACGCCGCGCTCACCGGGACATGCTCAGGTCTGTCAACATCACCGTCAGTACTTCCCCAAGCTGTCGAGCCGTCAGTGCAAGCAAACGGCAGACGACGGACCGGTACGGTACGAGAATGACCCGGTCGCCGCACAGAATGGTGTTTTCGTTGACTCGCATGATCTCCGAGGCAATGGAGAAGGAGGATGGTAAGTAGAAATGGTAAACATTGCACCCAATTCCACCCCGACTCAGTGATAACGGTTGCGGTCGCCGCCGCCACGTCATGTCACGCCACGTGGTTCGCTCCTCCACCAAGGCAGCGACAGCGGTTCACTCCCAAAATTCAGTCAGTGCGACTTTAGTCTCTGCATCACTTCCACTTGCTCCAAGCAACAAGGAGTGCGCTACAAGCAACATGGACCTCGACAAGCCCGAGGTGAAGCGGAACCGATCTGCGTCCCCGGACGCGGGCTCAGAAGGCGCCTCCAAGAAGCCTCGTCTCGCTCCAGACTCGGAGCTCGTTACACCCACGCTCACTCCCGGGGAGGCCACTCCCAGCACCGAAGACGCGCTAGGACAAAACGATGTCAAGACCGCAGCTCGTCGCTCGGTCTACGAGACCCTGCCAATGCCTGTTTCCCGGCTGGGTCTCAAGCCTGTCATTCCCGACTTGCCGCCGTCACTTGCGATCGTCATGGGCGTTCAGCATGACGAGATGAAGGCGCGACGAGGGTTGGTAGGGCAGGAAGAAGTGGGTATCATTGGATATGCGGGGCCAAAGGAGCTCAAGGGTGTTCGGGGGGTGATCAAGCAGAGGTAAGCAGGCGGATAGCTGATCAATTCACGGTGCTGTTGTCGGTCAAAGAGGGACAGAGCCTTGGAGGAAGTCGCTAATCATCTCCAAACAGATTCACCGACTTCTTGGTCAACGAGGTGATGCCCAATGGCGAGGTGTTGCATTTGCGGGATATCGGTAAACCACTCGAGCCTACGGACGAGGTCGAAGCTCCCGCCGCCGATTCCGGGGGCGCAGTCCCAGCAATAGCAACCGAGTCCGCCGCTGCCGGAGAATCTGCCCCTTCACTTCACGCCGGAGCGACTGTCGAGAGCGACACTCAGCTCTCCCCGTCCCTTCCCGAATCTCTCTCCAACCTCTCCTCCCACCCCGCCTGGTCTATCTCCAAAGCCCAGACTCTCCGCAAACACTTCAGCGACGAGGCGATCGTCTCCCTCCATGCGCTGCTGGTGGAAGGGCGGGACCCTCCGCCCAAGTCGGACAATGGCTGGGGCATTCGCAAACCGCGGGAACAAGTCGACCCGGAAGAAGCCGCTATGAATGTGGAGGAAGCCGCTATCCAAGGAGTCGGTGCTGAAGCTGGTCCAAGCGATGTGGGCGGTGGAGGTAGAGGCAGGGGACAAGGCAGGGAACGTGGAAGGGGTAGAGGCGCAAGAGGGGGAAGGGGTGGTCGTGGCGGAGCTAGGCTGGCGGAGCAAGGCAAGTGGTGGACTGCCTACGAGGATGAGAGGGAGGTGGTGTCGCAGGTGAGTCGCCTCGCGGTGACGCGAATCACACTTCATGCTGACTTGACGCAGCCCATGCCCCTGAAAGAGGACCGGAGCGCGGCACATAAAGTCATCCGAGAACTGTTTCCGGGGACGTTCGAAACCGGAACGAAGCAGGTCGAGGGGGAAGAAGCGCTGCGGTTGACGGTCAAGTGGTCGAGAGGCCAGGCTCATCCCAGGCGAGAGAAGCAGCAGCAAAGCGGTACGTCATGCCGATCCCCGCTCTTCTCATATCTCTCGTCAGGAAGGACCTCGCTACACCCGGGAGAAAGCACTCGCTGATACCTCTTGTTGTAGCCCAAAAGCGACTTCCCGCGTACATCCACTTCACCCTCCAGAAATCCAATCGCGAGACGCTCGATGCTCTGGGCCACCTCGCCCGCTCGTTGGGGTGCCACAACAAAGACCTCTCCGTGTGCGGGACCAAGGACAAGCGCGCAGTGACCGTCCAGAGGGTGTGTTTGAAGCGGAATGGCCGCACGCTCGGGAGCGTCTGGAAGGCGGTCAATGGGATCAAGAATGCGAGGAGGACGGCGCAACAGGCGGTCACGGAGCGGGGTGAGAGGGGGGCGAGGATTGGGGATCTGGAATACTCGGATAGATACCTTGAGCTGGGGATGCTCAAGGGGAATTACTTTGTCATTACGCTTCGGTGAGTGCCATTGTCCAGTCTCTGGGTGGGTGGAGGATGCTGAGCCGTGACAGCAACGTTCAAGCGGAGTCCACCGAGGAGATCGACGCAATCATGTCCTCCCTTCGTGATCGTGGATTCATCAACTTCTACGGTACGTCATTCTCTCATTCCCATCCCAGAGTACCTATGGTCCTCATCGCCGCACACGTCCAACATGTGCACGAGCGGACAAGCCAGCCACCGAGCTGGTGGCCACGCAAGTCCGCTAACCCGGTATTCTAGGCATGCAGCGTTTCGGCACCTCCACCGTCCCGACACACGTGACAGGTCTCCAGATCCTCCAGCGCAAGTGGGGTGAGGCGCTCGACGGCATCTTGACTCTCCGAGAGGGCGAGCATCCGGATTGCGTACGCGCGAGACTCGCCTGGCTCGAGGACAAGGATCTCGACAAGGCGCTAGAGATCATGCCGAGGAGGTGTGTGGCGGAGAGGAGTATCTGGGAGTTTTGGAGGCGCAGGAATGGGGATACGGCGGATAAAGTCGGGGCGTTGGGAACGGTACGTGGGCGCGAGTCGGCGCGAGTCGTGTTCTTGGTTCTCATTTTCTCTCTTTCTCCCCGTTTCTATCTCCGTTCAGGCTTTGACAGATGGACCGGTGAGCAAATGAGCTAAACCTCTGGCTAGATCCCGAGGAATCTTCGCACGATGTACGTTCACGCGTACCAGTCGTACATCTGGAACCTCGTCGTCTCGGAGCGGATCAAGTT
Organism: Saitozyma sp. JCM 24511; assembly: GCA_001600855.1. Lineage (NCBI taxonomy): Eukaryota > Fungi > Basidiomycota > Tremellomycetes > Tremellales > Trimorphomycetaceae > Saitozyma > Saitozyma sp. JCM 24511. Next base: position 1,083,123 of record BCLC01000004.1, on the reverse strand, counting down.
GTCCGCGACGAGTCCTCTCGTGGGCGACCTCGTGTATGTGAATCCAACGGACGACGAGGCGAGCACCACGAGTAAGTTCAGCTCTTAATCCTTTCTCGCCATGAAATCGCATCGGCCGAGCGCGGCGCTCATGTTAGTCCCAGCAGACCCACCGTCAAATGTCCGGTACCCTCCCCGCAAATCCCAGCCGCACGCGACGAGTTCGTCCCAGGAAGTACGACAGCTCACCGAAGACGATCTGGACAAGTACACCATCTTTGACGTCGTCATGCCCCTGCCTGGATTCGATGTCGAATATCCCAGCGGGAGAATTGGAGAGCTGTATATGGAGATCATGAAGGCGGATGGACTGGATCCGCATAGGATGAGGCGGGAGCAGCGGTGAGTGAGATGGCGTGCTCGGACTGGTTTGGCTATATCTCTCCTGGAAGGCAAAGCTGCCGGCCGCCTCGCAAGATCATGCGGCTGTGACACGTTTTTGCTGTCACTGGTGGCACTGTGATCAGGAGGCGGACCAAGCGATTGGAATCTTATACGCATCGAGGCATTGCTGACTTGTCATCAGCGAGTATTCCCTCCCCGGATCATACCGCCGCATCATCAACAAGCCATCCCACGTCTCATGGCGTCACATCCGGTACACCGATCCGGACGTCGGGCTAGCCCAATCGGACGAGGACGAACTCCTCCACCTGAACATCCCCGCAGAGGACGATCCGGAGGGCATGTTCCGCGCGGTCAGAGTGGAGTTGCAGCTCGGCGCATCGGCCTATGCGACGATGGCGCTTCGGGAGGTGACTCGGGAGGAGACGTCGACGTGGCATCATATCGGGTTGACGGTCGAGGGGGAGGATCAGGCGCACAAACGGAGCGGTGGAGGGGCGGGTGATGTTCCGGGAGACGAAGAGGTCGATGATGGAGATGAGGGGGAGGAAGAGGCGGTTTCGGCAGAGTGATCCGACACAGGAGGTGTCCAGCCCCTTCTGGGTGAACGGATGCATTGCCACTGTACTCGTGCTCGTACAGTACGAGTACGATCCGCCAAATCGTTTCGGCCTGTCTTTCTAGGGTGATAGGTTATTTTGCACAGCCGGTGCAGGCTTCGACTCTTCCTGAACGACGACTCGACCGCTCTACATTACCGATGACCATTGCATATCGCACAGCCGGACAGGAGCCCGGAATCGGCGTCGTAAAAAGGGTGCTGGATGTCCGATCACACCTTGACTCTCCACCTTGAACCGTCCTTGAGCCGTACTCCAGCAACGAGGATGGCACTGAGAGCACCCAATCCACCCGCATAGAATATTGCCGGCCTGAATGCCTCCCATCCGGCATTCGGGCCCCCGAATGCCTGTAAGATGTATCCCGCAGCCGGTGATCCAAGGAAGCTACGGGAAGTCCGGTCAGCCATGAGAAAAGAATACTGCATGTGCGTTGGGCAAGGGATACTGAAAGTCCCACTCACTAGCCCGGAGCCCATGCTGATACGATCATACTGAATGCCACTGGATGCTGCTCCTCTTTGACGATCGAGTAGATGAAGCCGGGCGTGAGGGAGAAGAATCCCCCGGCGCAAAAGCCGTTGACGATGGAGAACAGCGCTCTGTGTGGAAGGACAGTCAGCTCAGTTCAACTCGGCTCGGCTCCGGGTAGCGCGACAAAGCAAAGCAAAGCAAAGCAAAGAAGCGCTTTGCTTGGCTTGGTTTGCACTCACATTGGGCCGATACCGTTCGCAAACGGCCATATAGCCAAGGTCGATATCGCGTTCATCGAGAGGCAGAGCAGCATCGAGTTGATCCTCCCGAGGTACCCATCTGCGGCGAAGCCGAAGCATATCCTCCCGCAAGCCGACGCGAGGTTGAAGCCGGCGATGATCAGTGAGGACGAGGTGGACGTCAGTCCGATCGAGGTGCAGAATAGGGGGAGGAAGAAAGGCGGTCTGGGAGGGAGCTTGTAAGCGTTTATACGTTCGGCTTTGGATCCGGGCTTGATACTGTACTTGTACTGTACAGTACTTGTAATGTACTTGTACTGTGAGGAGACGCTCACACTCACACGAATAGCGGGAACAAGACAATGGCCCCAGCCAAAAAGAACAATGTGTACCGAACATCTCTGAACAACGAGACGTCGACGACTCTCTGCTTTTGCTTCGTCTTTGTGGGCGGCGCCGATCCCGGTGTTGAGACCGAGACCCTGGCCTTGAGGTGATACCCACACCAAACGTTGATGGCCATGAATGCCAGGCCGAGCGCGCGGAACGCCCAAGGCATACCAACCCACTTGATGAGCAGGTTCGCCATCACAGCAAGGACCGCTCCCCCGACGCCTGAACCCGCGTATACCAGGCCGGTCGCCAGTCCCCGTCTGCGCAGGAAATACGTGGACGGCAAGCCGACGGCGCAGAAGAAACACAACGCCTGACCGAGGCCGAAGATGATGCCCTAGACGCATGAGCGTTCGTCCGCGGGTACAATTGTGTTGGGTTGACACGCTCTGGTCAGACCAGCCTTACCTCGGTGATCATCATTCCCGCAAAGCTGCGAGTGCAGGAACCGGCCAGGATCGGTCCAAGTCCGGAAAGCAAACCTCCAACGATTGCGATCCTCTTTGGCCCAAACCGCGCGACGATACGTGAGATCGGTATGGCAAAGACAGCTTCCAAAGTCGCCTGGGTGGAGCCGATGAAAGCCAGAGCGGAACTCGGGGCAAGTCCTTCAGCGAAGAGCGCATCTTGAAATACGCCCCAGCAGTAGATCCCGCCCAATGTCGTGAAGAAGATGCAGAAGCAGTAGAAGACCTGAAGCCAGGCCTGGGCACCGCCGTCCGGGTAGGACTCGAACACGGCAGCGTCTGCGGAGGTGTCAGCGCTGACTTGACAAGAGAAAACGGAGATTGATGCAGTACCTTCAGGTGGCAGCACCGGAAGCCCTTCGGGGGGAAGGTCATTCGGGATGCCGGTCGCGGTGTTAGTCGTGGTGTCGGACGTGGTGTCGATCGTGGTGTCGGTCGTAGCTGAGGTTTCCGAACGGTTTGCAGGGGTTTCATCGTCTCGACTCAACGACACCTCACGCAGATCGACGCCACGCTCAGATGTGCCGTGCCGCTCGCCGGACCTCCCGTCGGGCGGTACGTCTTCCAGCGCGATATCATCGACATCGGCATTGGCCATGGTGCAGGTGAACAGAAACAGCTTTTGCCTTTTGACACCGCAAAGTCATTTTATCAAACCCGAGTCGGTTACTTGGTCCGAACTCCACACTCCGGTTGGATGGTCACGTGAAGATGCCCGGTCTGGTTCTTGTGGCTCGTGGAGATCGAGCGCTCGTGGAGATCTCGGCAAACAAAGTGCGAGATGGTGTACATGTGCCCCATTCTCCTGGCGTGTGCGAGAAGCAAGCGCATGCATCACATCGCATGCAATGACCTACACCAGGCCTTTCATGCAGCTGCGACATCGTGTTGTCGAAACGGCTCAAAAGCGCCGCCGCAGACTTCACCGACTCCAGCCCAATACTCCTAATTATCCTGTATACAACCCTTCTCAACTCCTCCTCCTCGCTGCCCCTCATCGGCACTCTCAGTTCCTCCCGGTCTTCCCGGCTGAGCGCCACCTTGTCGTACAACCCAAACAGGAGTCACTTTCATACTTCTTCTTGACCCGCTCGACCTCCTGAATCGTCCCGCTATAGATCGCTTTCCATTGGTCCTCTGTATGCCACGTCTGGGCGTAGAGCATCGATCGGGCGTGGAAGCGGATCAGCATGTCTACCAGATGGGCGTTCGTCCGGGGGACGTCGTAGTGGAATGATCGGGGTCGACCGTATATCCCGATATTGATAAAATCGTTCGAACCCGATCGTTCTCCCTCGTCCCTCTCTTCACCGTCTTGGAATCTCTCAGTGTTTCCCTCGTTTCCCTCCGCACCCTCCTGGGAATCCGCGGTCTGGTGCTCTGGGACCTCCTTGATATCCTCGACCTGGTGGCAGGCGAGGTACTGCGGTGTGCGAGTCCCCCGGACCGGACATAACCACAATGGATACACCCCGACGTGCTGATCCAGCTCGCGTAGAACGCCGCGGAAAAGTCCGTGGGGACATGGAAATCCTGAATGATCCGCATCCTCCCCAGGTCGGTGAGGCGCGACGAGTGGAGGACCGAGAAGAGGTGTTTGGTATCAAGCATCCAGCCGATGAGGAGCCGTAACGCCAGGGTATCCCCGCCGAGCAGGTCAAGGACGTACCAGGCCATCCCGAAGGCGCCGTAGTTGTATCGGAAATAGTAGTCCCACAGGGGTACCACCATGTCGGGCCGAGCCCGATCTGCCCTGTCCCTGTCAACAGGCCCGTCCTGAGCATCTTCTGGGTGATTCTTATGGTTCTTGTCCATCTGGGTCTCTGCTGCAGCGGCGCGTGTTCCGACGAGATCCCGGATGAGCTTGTAATACCACCGATCCCAGTGTCTCCCAAAACGGCGGATCGAAGCGGACCCAGCGGACCCAGCGGAATCATCCCCCACTGTGCTGTGTCGGTGTACCAGCCCCTTACCACCGCAATATCGCTCGGAGAATACACTATCCCCTCAACACAATCCGCCCCTTCATCCCTCCCCATCTCCTGCACCGCGTCGTCCCACGACCCGCGCCGCTCCACACGGAGAGCGACGTATCGCGACGCCCGCTGCAACCTGCTCTTGACACTCGTGAGGAGAGCGACGGTATTGTATGTAGCTCGCGGAAATGGCGTAAAACAGATCAGAGTTCTCCCTTGGACTACAACGCACGGGTGTCGGTGCGAGACAATCCAGCTCGAGGATCGTGTCCATGAACTGACCGTGGAGCCATGATGAGCTCTCCAGCCCTCCTCCCGAGATGGCCCCGCCAATAGTTATCTCTGGTAGTTCCACACTACGGGTAATGTGAGCCCATGACTAAGCAGTTCCCGGACGAGATCCGAGGTCAAGATACCAGGCTCGCAGATGACGTATGGAGCGGGATAGGGAGCACAATCACCCCCCTGGTTGTCTGTGGGGTCCAGGTTGATTTCGAGGATGTGGTGGAACGAGGCAAGGTCCACGGGGAAGTACGATGCGTCCGACATGTGAGACGCATTTCGGATGGTGTTGGAAGATGAGATCCGGCGGTGCAGGGAGAGTTTCGAGCCCGGAGGTCGATCCTCCAGCGAGGAGATGACTTGGCGGAGTCGTGATTCGTGCGCGGGGAAGGAGGAGTAGCGGCGCGACCGCCCAGGCAGGAGAGACGTCGCGAATAGGCAGCATGAGATGAAGAGCACGCACACTGCGACCAGCACGGCGAGCGTGGTACGACCACAAGTGAAGTTTTGAGCAATATGGGCCGGTAGGGACACAACATTGACCTGTCCAACATGTCGGACTCGAGTGAATCGGTCACTATATGACGCACTTGAAACGATCGCGAAACGATCGAGAACCGAGGCACGGTGAGCGGATCAGCCTTCGCCGGAACGAGCGCCATACACACGCACACACACTCAAACACTGCGCCAACGACTTGATCAGGCATCGTCCTAGGGGCTACGTCCTGGTGCCACGCAGCGAGTATGTACAAGGTAGAAGTGTCACATGCCATCGCGGAAGTCTGGTACAGTACATGATGATGGTGTATGTACAGATGGTATCCCATCGAAGCGTCGATCCAAACAGTATCTCGTCCAGCCCAAGCTCTCCAGTCGCTCTCTCGCGTATCCTGCTCTTTCTCAGCGCTCGTCCCCACCTCATCCAGCACGGGTGAGAGTCACTCACCACGCTACGCCCTCTTGAGTCGCCCGCTTCGCAACCCGCTCACGTCGTCCCTGCACGGCCCCAATTCGCTCTCCTCGGGATCGATCGTGACGACCAGCGTCTGTGCGCGAGGGTTGGTCTCTGCGGTACTACCGACCCCTCGCCCGTGCGGGGGTGGGAACGGCTTCTTCCCCTCACGCTGGGCGTCGGTGCAGCCAAAGAACTTGCTGAGGAAGGACATGCCCGTGCCCGTGCCCGTACCCGTGCCCGTGCCCTGGGTGTGGTCGGCGCCCTCGATGTCCTGCGCCGGCGGAGTCAGCGGAGGGGACGGCGGCACCCCCTCCGGCTGCGGTGGGGTACTCGGCGGGGTCGGAAGCTCGTTCGTCACCCAGGAGTCGGAGACGGATTCGGGAGAGTAGCTGGTCGGGGTGAGAATGCGTTGAGAAGCGGCGGGTTGGCCGGGGTCAGAAGCGATGGTGACGCTGGCGTTCTCGAGGGATTCGCGGCCAGTCGGAGTCCTCGCGTAGGCTTCGTAGCACGTCCATCGATCGAAGAGGCGTCGTTCAATCAACGAGAGCGGGGCGGTCCTTCCCGCTCCTCTGATCGAGTCAGTATTCAGTACTCGGCTGCGCTACTCGGCCCAACATCATCCTCTGAAGCACGCACGGATAGTCGTTCCCTCGCGCCCGCGCCGAGTCGTTCTCTCCGGCCCGGGTCCAGTCGTTTCCTCGCGTCAAAGCCACCGTCTCCGCCCCCTCACGTGCCGCCCTCTCGACGATTTCATGCCCCCTCGTTCCGAGCCGCGCCTGCTCCGCCCTCGCCCGTGTCCGGGCAAGGGACCTGATGCACGCTCGTACGACCTGCTCGGTCTCAAGGGCCACCAGGTTTTGGTGCTCGACCGGCGGGACGTGGGTCTCCTGCTGGTAGAAGTACCACGACATCGTGGTATGGAAGAAAGGATGGAGATGAGACGGAAGAAGAGTTTAAGGACTCCGTTTTGAGTGGTGAGTCAGAGTGTATCGTATCGTACCTCGGGGGTACGGTGTGGTCGGGGTGCGGCATGGTGTGTGTGTGTTGTTTGGTGTGGTTGGTGTGAGAAGCATGTGACAGGATCAAGGAAGAAGGAGAGGAGTGATCGGCGGTCGTGAACTACAGCGGACAAGGTCAAAGCGCCCCGCCATCACCGTCACCGTCACCGTCACCGTCACCATCACCATCACCATCATCAACACACGTCACGCCGAAGCCGCCGCACCGTCAACACGTGTCTGTCTCTCTCGCGCCCCTCCCGAAGCTAAGCGTAGTCGGCCGATTCCTGATCTGGTCAACCTCCGCCACGCTGCCACCGCACCACCGCACCACCCCACCCACCCAGTCGCGTCTCTGCGGGATCAAAAAACGGTTTCGGTTTCCCTACGCCGGCTCAGGAATCCGAGTCGAGCGTTACGCCAGGCACGGCGTGGTTGTGTGTGGAGGTGTGACGGGTGTCGCGACGAAATCAACCGCGTCGGCGGTGGTGGTGGTGTTGCATTCGTGTCGAACATAAAATCCATACAACTACTCCATTCATACATTCCATAGCATTGCATCTATACACGTCCGCATCGGTCCGATTCTACTCACCCCATCTCGACCTCTCCCCTTCGCCATCCTCATTCCCCTTCTCTCCCCGACACCCTCCTCACCCCTCGCCACGCTATGTCTTCCCCTCTCGCTGCCACCGCGCCACGCGACCCCCTCTCCCCTCTCGACGCCAACACCACCCTCCTCGCTTCCGCGCACAACACCAACACGCCTGCCTCCTCCCCGCTCTCCTCCACGTCCAAACTCCCCTCCGCTGTCAGAGAGAAGAAGCTCGCGCCGATCTTCCTACGTCGACCGCGCGGCGCGTCGGCTACATCCACGTCCAATCCATCTCACCCTTCACATTCCTCCCCCGCTCCCGGTCCCGGTACCGCCGCGTCATCGTCCCACCTCCGTCCCCCCGGGACGTCTAGTCCCGTCAAACCCGCTCCTAGTAGCGAGGATGTACGTGCTATCTCGTCTTCCCCAACTCGGAAACGGGCCCGCCTCGGCAAGCCAGTCGAAATCAGGGGCGACCTGGACGTGGACGTGGACGTGGACGAGGCGGAGATGGATGTGGACGAGGAAACGGAAGTGGAAACGGAAGTGGAATTGGCACCAGAAGACCACGTGGGGAGCTACAAAGTCGTGAGGAGCAGGGGACACGCCAGGGTACCCAGCGTCACGGACTGGTTCCTACCCAGCACGCCGAGCCGGACAGAGGAGAAAAGAGCGGTCAGAGCGCGCTTCCAACCCCCGACGCGTCTTGTCGAAGAAGACGAAAGCGTGTGGAGAAGACCAAGGCGGCGACATGGTCTGGGTGGCTTTAGAGGACTCATGACAATGGCCGCAACACGCCGTACGTGATCTCCATTTGATTTCACACCGCTACGCACCACTCGCTCACACCAAACCAGCTATCGCACCCCAGCAGCCGTTTCTCTCCACCCTCGTCCAATCCGTAGCAGGTTTCGACCCATACACACCACCCTCCATCCTCCTCCTTCCATCCCTTCACCCGCCGACCGGACGCCCACGCGACTTCGCCCCAGCCCTCTCCGTGTCGTTCAACTCGGTCGCCAAGGCGTACAACGCGTCGGAAGCGGCGTCGACTGGTCGGAGGCGCCTCATCGCGGTTGCGGGTGAGGAGGGCGGCGTGCGGATCCTGGACGTGGACGAAGGGTTGGGAAACCACAGGGAGGAGAAAGGGTGGTGGTGGCGAGCGCATTCGAATGCCGTCTTTGACATCAAGTGGGCGGCGGATGACGCGCGGATCGTAAGTGTTCATCACAAGCGGGATCCCGACACAAGCTGATCGCCTGACTCCTCGTTCAGCTCACCGCGTCTGGAGATCAAACTACTCGGATTCACGCTCTCACCTCTCCCACGCCGACTGTGATCGCCTCGCTCAGAGGCCACACCAGCTCGGTCAAGACCGCGGTGTTCTTCGACCCATCGCGGTGTCACTCCGACCCTTCCACCTCGTCCTCCATCGTCGCGTCTTCTGGACGCGATGGCAACATCCTGATCTACGATCTGCGCACGCGCGGGCGTATCGTCCGAGACGAGGTCGAGGGTCTGAGACGGTCGAGTAGGGAGAGGGATAGGTATGCGGCCGGTGTTCCTGGCTTTGCGGCGCAGCAGGGCGGGAACGAGGTGGATCCGGTCATGGTAATCAAGGCGGCTCATGGGGATGGCGCCAGAAGGGCTGCGGGAAGTGTGAGTGACGACGTGTGACGACCTTCCTCTACTTTCGGGGTGAGGTGAAGCTGACGAATGCAGCGCACTGCGACGCGATCAGTGACCAGCCTTGTCGCGCTGCAAGCGATGCCCGGTATCCTCGCTTCTGGAGGATCCTTTGATGGGTGAGTGCCTTCCAGACCCTGCTGCGAGCGCGAGCACAATCGCTGACACTCGCAGTATTGTCAAGTTGTGGGATCTCCGCTTCCCGGCAGCGACGAGTCGTTCGCCCGAGCCTCGACCATCCTGTACTCCATTCGCTGCTCTCGCCGACCCGACCACCCAGGGTCCGTCCCCATCTCGGCGTCCCCGATCCATCAATGCCCTCGCCGAGAGTCCAACCACAGGCGACCTTTTTGCCCTGTGCGGCGATTCCAAGATCCACGTTCTTCGTCCGTCGTGTTCCTCATCTCTCTCCTCCGATGCCGAAGACTCCTCCGCGCCCAACGCCAACGCAGACACCTCGGTGGTCCTTCCCCGGACCTACACCGATCCGAGCTTGCTCGTATCGAGCTTCTACCTCCGCGTGGCGGTTTCGCCGGATGGGAAACACCTTGCGGCGGGGAGCGGCAAGGGAGGGGTCATGGCGTGGGAAATCGACGGATCGGCCAACGAGCAGGGCGAAGTCGGCGCGACGCGCTTGCCGTTGGGACAGGGACACAGCTGGTGGCCTCGAGGCAGGGAGAGGGAGGTCAGTGCGGTAGACTGGGGCAAGGACATGGTGAGTGATTTGGTCCGATTGATTCTGAATCGGGTCCGTATCCTACATCGATCCTGCCGTCGATTTCTTCGAGCGGGTGATGGTGTGCAAGAAGGATCAGGGCTGGGGTGGAAGTCAATGCAGCAAGGCCGTTACCTGTTTAATGACGGTCCCCCTCGTAGCTCGCTGCATGCTCGGACGACCTCGCGACGAGGATCTGGAGGAGCGATCCCGAAAAGGCCAGGAAGATGAGGGCCGACCCGCAGGGTGCTGGCGCAGAGTGGCTCGGCGCGGAGGAAGCATGAAGCATATCAAGGCAACGATGGCATTCGATCAGCTCGGAGAGCGAGAGAAGGACGAAGGAATTGGAAAGATCACAAGCAGACGACCAGCATGGACGACAAGAAACGACAAGTAACGCATGATGAGACGAAGTGGAGCATGGGGGTGAAGTTCAGATCAGGTGGAGGAGTATCAGTATCGGCGGAGGTGAAGATCATCGGCCATCGGCTCGGAGGGGAACGGCGTATCAGTATCAGTACTGGCTCTGCTACTAATACCGATTGCATGGAGACGTCCGGGATGTCATGTGCATGAAATCATCACTTTTCCCATATAATGTCAGGCAGAACCGTAGCCTACTGGGCTACCGGGGTCGAAGTAGTAGGTGGAGTGAAGAAGGAAGTCCGCCCCGGCGCTTCAGGCGCTTGGCCGTCTCACCCTGAGCAAGGGCATGGACGTGGTGTTGGGTAGATAGCTCCGGAGGGATCTCGTCGTGCTCTGTGCGCCCGACCACTGCCATCCTACCTCCTACAGGTGGGTGACACTCTCCGAAACCGCGCCGAGGCGCCGGCGCCGGTGGGGTCGGACATTAAACCGGAGCATCGACGGCGAAAAATACCAACCACCGGCGGAGTCCGCCTTGCCCTGTCCCTGTGGAGAGGGTGGTGCAGCGTACTAGTACAATGTTCGATCTTTTGGGCAAACACGCCGACGCACGCTCGCACCGAGAAGCAATGTGGTTGTCCTGCGCGAGTACTCGTACTGTGAACGAGACGAGGTGTGCAACATGCGCTTGCAACTGACATCGTGTGGAGTTCCGACTCGCAGCGATGATCGCTAAAGTGTGCCAAGACTACGAGGTGGAAGCAATTCTGGATGGCCACGTTCAGACGCGGACTTTATCCGAGGCTTGGGCTAAGCGAGCGTCAGGTCCTGCCGACCTATCACACCGCGACTTGGTGTAGGTGTAGCAGCTACGTATGTAGTCGTAAGCGAGCAAAGGGCGGGGCAAAGCGGGGGCGCAGAGGCTAGCTGTGGGCGGGCGAGGGCAGGCCTCGCCCAAGTCCGAAGACCATTTCGACGGAGCGCAGAGCGAGGACGAGAGGAAGGATGGGGTGTGAGGCCGAGGAGAAAACCTGGGATAGGCTCTCATAGCGACAACGGAGCGCGAATGGCATGCATGCATGCAAGCATGCTACGCCTCGTGCATTCATTCGCTTGTCGCCGGACCCAGGACGGCGGGCTCCGACTCCACCCCCGCCCAACGCTGCGCTCCTCGTTTGGAGCGGCGGTATTGATCGGACAGAAAGGCGAGTGGGGAGGCGAGGGGCAGGGGGCGAGGGGGTCGCTTGGAATCAGGAGTAGGAGTGCGAGTGTGCGACACGCTCGGTTGGAGCGTTGCCATGGGACCCGTCCGTAGATAGCAAAGTGTAACGAACGGGTTGCTGGGTCGTTGAACCAACTCCAATCCAGCTATTTGGTGTTTGTGTTTGCTTGTCGTTGTGCCATTCGAGTAGACCACATAGTAGTGCTTGCAAGCAACACTGTCCAAAGCACCAAAGCACCACAGGTGGAAATTGCACAAAGCCCACACCTATTCGGGATACGATTTCCGCGGATCAAGATCACCGATCCAGTTCAAGTTCACCCAACCGAACCGAACCACCAACTCAACCCCGGCTCAAGTCTCCTCTCCATCGGCCGAGCATCCGCCAGACGACTTCCGACCTCCGTTCATCGATTCATCATCTCATCACACCTCATCATCTCGCCATCTCGCCCGGGAATACAGCACCACGCCGCGCTCATTGGTCTTCTCGGTTTCTCGGGTCTGAACGCGACTGCGACTGCGACTGCGAGAGCGAGAGCGCGAGTGTTAAGGAGCGTGGTACGTCGTCGTGACACCATCTCGTCGATTTGAGACTCGCACCCAGCCGAGTCCGAGGATCAGTCCTCCGCGCCCATCGAGTCAACAGAGTGCTCCAGTGCTTCGAGCTTCCCCCGACGCCTCGACTTGGGCGACTTCGACACCTCGTTTCGCCTGCACATCGACCACTATCACTCCCATTCTTCAAAACCGCCCTACCGCCCTACAGTCCTACCTAAATCCCGCGGTTTTCCACTCCTCTCCGTTGATCCTCTCCAACGCAATCACCTCATATCATCACCTCGCTACCCATCCACATCCCGCCCGATAGTATCATTCCAGGGTTTACCCGACCTCAAAGGATCGACTCGACCCCAATACCAATACACAATACCAATACTGTCGCCAACGCCGACACGCATACCGACACCGACACAGACAGTGAAGCGACAGTGACAGTGACAGTGACAGTCCTTCGGCTGCTCGTCCCGTTCCATTCGTACGCCTGTCCGCGGCGAAATTACTGGCGCATCACCGATCCTATCTGCCAATCTGTGGATCTGAAAGGGTTTTCTTGGAGTGATCCAGCGTGCCGATCACGCCCACGCCCACGCCCACCGCCTCGCGTCCGACCATCTCAGGTCTGAAGCTCCGCTGGGGTACATAGAAGGCGACGGCGAAGTATTGGGCCATCGATCCCACCGGCGTCGCGATCGCTCGATTGCGGGATAAGATCGGCAGAGCAAGGTCGAGTACCAGGCATCGTCAAGGTATCGCCGTTTATCTCGAGGACGACCCTTCGAAACGAATCGGCAAGGTCGAGCCTCAAGTCTATACACTCTTCACAACGACGCCTGGCCCATTTCCTACTTCTTGCGCCTCCAGTCCGCGCCCCCTCCACTCCACGCCATGTCAACCCTCGCCCTCCCTCCCTCCGCTTCCACCCCTACCTCCTCCAAGCTCGCCCTCCCCACGCTGCCTCGACGCCCCTCAGCCCTCTCCAACCCCGCATCCACCATCCCCCCCGCCAACACCACCTCCAACACACTTGCCAAAGGAGACGCCGCCGCGGGCCCGTCTCGCGAGAGGGCCAGCAACAGCCCCGTGAAAGATGAGGAGGATGAGGAGGACGGGATGATGTCTGACGAGGAGGATGAAGGCGCTGCGAAGAAGAAGGGCGGAGCGAGCAGGAAGAAGAAGGCCGGCGAAGGGGGGAAGGAGTACAAGTACTCGAGCGAGATTAGTCAGATGGTGAGTCGCACTTCGGGGTGTGAGCAAGGAGCGAGCGGCAGCGCAGCGGTGCGGCGCGGCGCGGCAGTGCAGTGCCGTGGAGGAGCAGCATCCGAGCACGCGGCTGGCGCGGACCGGTTCACGGTGATGGTGATGATTTGGAGGAGGACGGCTCGTGGCGGGGAAACAGCTCGCGACGAGAGCACTCTGCATCTGCATCCCGTCGTGCGACATGACGAACGAGCGATCGGAACGCGGAAACGCGAGGTCCATGGTGCTGGACGGGCTGGGAGACGGTGGAGAATGGACGGTCTTTCGCCGTAATAGATCTTCCCGCTGACTAGTCCAGATGTTCGTTTTTGGCGAAGTGCAGGATCCGCTGCCGGAGACGGTCCGCCTGGTCGAGGACGTTGTCCGCGGGCAGATCATTGAGATTGTACGTGGCGTGGTGTCCTCCCGCTTGCATCGCATCGCATCGCATCCCAACCTATTGGCTCTCTGTTCTCAGTTCTGCCCACCGCCTTTCGTCTACTCTCCGACCGTCCCATTCACCTCACCACGCTTGTCGCAGTCTCATCTCCATCTCCGCTATGCCAGATCTGGTGCCTGATCGATTTCCCTCATCGCCGCTCTATCGCTAACTCTCCTCCAGGTCACCCGCGCCCGTCTCCTCACCCACCTCCGATCCTCGCGCTACCTCTCCGCCGAAGACCTCATCTTCCTCATCCGGGATGATCGGGGTAAAGTGAATCGGCTGAGGACGTACCTGTCGTGGAAGGACGTAAGGAAGCGGGCGAAGGACGATGAGGGCGGGGCAGGCGGGGAGGGGGATGTGGATATTGATGATGCCGGTGAGTGGCTCTGCACGACTTCTGCATCGGTGTCGGCATTGTCGTGTGCCATCGTTAGATACCTGATTCGCGTTGGACCCGATCAGACTCGTGCTGACGCTGTTAGAAAAAGCCGCCGCGAAAGGCCGCAAGTCCATGGTCAAACTCCCCTGGGAACTCCTCACCCCCTTCTCCGAGTTCCTGCGTGGGGTCCCGAGCAAGCAGAACCGCGAGGACGATGAGGACGAGGACGAGGATGAGATGCAGGCGCACCAGGATAGCATGCAGCGGCTAAGGGTGGGTCGGACGTGGGATCGATAGGAACGATTGATCGTTTTCTTCCGCTTCCGCCGAGAGTCTGTTTGGCTGACGGGACCCCCATCTAGGACGCCGACGAGATCACGAAGAAGATGACAAAGGACGAGTATGTACATTACTCGGATTGCCGACAGGCCAGCTTTACCTATCGCAAGGGTGAGTGGGATGGTGTTTCTCCTATGTTCATGCGTCTCGGTGTCGATGTCTCGAACCAGGCTCGGTCTGACCCGTCGCGCCTCCCTGCGGTCCCTTTGCGGCGTGTATTACCATTGCCTCGAGACGCTCCGGGGGTTGCTCTTTCGCGTGATCCAAAGCCGTGCTGATAGACCCTACCAGCCCGGCGGTTCCGCGAGTTCATCAACTTCTCGGCCTACCTCGACGTCCGGCCGAACGACGATATCATTGATATCCTCGGTTTCCTGTCGTTCGAGATGGTCCGCTCCCTCTGCGTCACCGCGCTGGAAGTGAGGGAGAGGCTCGAGCGGACTGCCCCGACGGCCTCGGAGTCGGGCCAGGGAGCGCAGCACGGTCGAAGAGGAACGATGGGGCAGCGAACGATCACATCGGGACCGAGCCCGACGAAGAGGAAGGCCGGTGCCGGTGCCGGTGCCGGTACTGGTACCGCGGAGACGGACGCGCAGTCGCCGTTGAAACGAGCGAGAGTCGAGAGTCCCGAGTCAATGACTGCGAGCGCGGGCACGGGCGCGGGCGCCAATCCCGAGCAGGTCTCGGGGCAGGCGCAGACGCAGAGCCAAAATCTCCGCGGAGGGTCAGAGCCGGCATCGGCGACGGCGGTCAACCCGACTGTCACCGCAGATACCCAGGCGAGCACAAATACCACCGACACCAACGCCAACGCCAACGCCGCTTCCACCGGCGCAACCACATCCACTCGTCGACACGCCCACTACCCCATCTCGCTATTCGCCCCGCCGCCTTCGGCGAGACAACCGCTACTCCCCGCACATGTCCTGGAGGCGTTTGCGCAGATTCAGAGGAAGGAAGCGGCGGGGCGAGGCGGGGGGATGAGGAACTTCAGAGGGGGGATGAGTAGGGGGAGGGTGGCGCTGGTGTAACGAACCGGCAAGGCGCGAGAGGGCAAGGGCCTCGTACGTCGGTGGTCCAAGGGGGGAGTGTGGGACGGAGAGTGTAGGAGCGAGTGTAGGAGCGAGCATGTACGAGGGAGTGAAGGATCGAGTGCGGAGGGATGATTGAGGGTCGGTGATTCTAAGGGAGAGGCATTAGATGGGCCACGGTCGATGTTCTCTGAGGGAGAGGCGTTAGGGGGGTTCGTCCTCTGGAGGACACACGCCCTGTCACCCCTATGCTGGTTGTCGCGCATTCCTTCGTCCGCCCGATTCATCTCGGGCGTGTCGAGTATCGGATTGTCAGAGCGGAATATACACGTCGCGTCGTCTCATCACGGTTGTAGCCCTGTTTCTGTTTTTGTGTTTGATGTAGTGTCTCAGACCCTTCTGGTGGACGTCGACGTCGACGTCGAAGTGGAAGTGCACGTCGAAAATGGCGAAGACGAGGAGTATATACGATACCTACGATGCTGCTATGATCTATCGTCGTGGTTTCTTCTCGTGCTCTTCGTATACAGGTACGAAACGTTTGTTCAGGTTCGACATGTCCGCTGGATGCAGAGCTCGTTTGTATGCATGCTATATGTCTTCTACTGCACAAGGGTGTCGTCGACGCGGGGACTCTGTCACCCCGTCATCCCGTCACCCCGTCAACCAGCCACTCCGTCACCCCGTCCAAGCATCGGCGCGTCACGCCGTTGTCCCGCGGCCTCATCCCCTGTTCGGGGGACTCGACGTCGAGATAATCTGACACCATTCCTCCACCGCCTCTGGTAAATTTCCCCGTTCACTCTTCTCCATTTCCTCATGCCCGACGCCTCGCCCCCGCCCCGACAATCGACTTGAACCAACTTCCCATACCCGACACATCCCCGCTCCGCCGCTCCGTATCCTGCCCCAAATCTACGCCTACGCCATTGCCGCCTAGTCCTCCTCCATCCCCTCCTCGAGCGCGGCCTTCGCCTTCTCCTCGGCCTCTGCCAACAAGTCCGCAGGGACCGCGGCGTGCTTCATCCCTGATTCCTCGCATACCCAGGTCATCTCGAGCTCGAACGCCTTGTCCTGGTTATCGTCGTGCACGAGGTGGATGCTGCAGGGCGTCAGCGTCAGCGGGGCGTCTGCGGTCGGTTTCGTATCCCAGGAT
Organism: Saitozyma sp. JCM 24511; assembly: GCA_001600855.1. Classification (NCBI taxonomy): domain Eukaryota; kingdom Fungi; phylum Basidiomycota; class Tremellomycetes; order Tremellales; family Trimorphomycetaceae; genus Saitozyma; species Saitozyma sp. JCM 24511. The sequence continues at coordinate 1,066,598 of BCLC01000004.1, read as the reverse complement.
GAGCGAACGCGAGGTTGCAATGCCATTCTTCACGCCCCACGCCTTCCACGGCAGTTGTACGCGAGATAAGCAATCCGCCGGCGGAGAGCGCAGGCCACGAGGCAAGACCCGGGAACCTGCGCACAGGTGTGTGGCTCCGTCCAGCAGTTTGACCAGTCACAGCTCTTGAGCGCCATTCTGTTGTTCTCGCGATTGCCCCCGCGCCACCACGCCAAGACGACAGACAACAGAACCACCACCACGCCACAATTGGTGCCAGAGCCACCATCAAGCCTCAAGAGACGCAAAGGAGAGAATCACAGCCCGAGTTCGGTTCGCTCGCCACTCACATCCTCGCCACCTCCATCACCCCCTCCCGGACCGTAACTCCCCCCTCCTTCGCCAACACCTTCTCCAGCTCGGTCCTCGCCAGCGCCCGCCCCTTGCCGACCGCACACGCGCGGTAGCCGTAAAAGACGCCCGAGGGCTCGATGCAGAACAGACGGGGCCCCGTCTTGTCCGCGCCGGCGACAAGGGTGGAGATGCCAAAGGGGCGGACGGAGCCGTAGCATGTGTAGGCTTGGACGTAGCCTGAGATGCGGTCGGAGAGGACCTGTGGGGGGACGTGTGGCGCGGGAATAAGGGACGAAGAGGCGCGATATTACACGGGGGAAGGAGGGAGGAGGGGGGTGGGAGGAGGGGGCGGTGAGGGGGGTCATCCGAGCCGTTGGGTGTGGTAGCGATAGCGAACAGATGTCGAGGTTGATGATCAGTAAACCATTTGCAGAGCCAAGAGGGACAGGTGGGTTGAGATAGACAGAAATAGTTGTAGGGGACAGATCCAGTTGGGGAAAAGGAACGGGATTTGGATCGATATTGGTCGTCGCGGCAGTCGTCAAAGAAGAGAAGCACCGTCGTCAGCGTCATATCACGACCAAGCCCAACATCGCCCGTGCCGACCCACCTGCACAGTGACCGGCGCGTTATACGTCTCCCTAAAGTTCGCCGCCTCGTCCCTGGCTCTACTACCCAGATGCTTCCCATCCGCCAACAACCCCGCTGTGGCCATCCCGATGTGCTCGTCCACAGACTGGATCCGGCGGTTCGCGCCCTTGACGAGCAGCTTGGAGTGCAGGAGACGCTCGACGCCGAGGATGATGCCGTCCGTGCAGCGGAGACCGACGGCGACGCCCGCGGCTTCGACGGCTTTGTTGGCGTATTCGACCTGGCGGGGGACGGCGAGGGAGAGGGAGAGGGCAACGGTTGGAGGAGTGGAGTGAGAGAGAGGGAGGAACACCAATGCGCGGAGGTGATGAGGAGAGAGCACGGGGAGAGGGGCGCGAGGGTGATCGGCATGGAAGAGCAATGGCGAGAAGCACAATGGCGAGGAGCGCAATGGCGAGGAGCGCAATGGCGAGGATCGCAAGGAACAGGAACAGTCGAGCGACGAAAGCATGGAACAGGGAGAGGCGATGAAAGGTCATAGCCGTCGTCAGGTAGGCGCAGCATGGGTCATAAGCATAGTGAGATCGTTTGGAGGGCACAGTCGGCATCGACGACAGCGAGTGAGGTACCCGGAATCGGCGAAGGGCAATGAATAGAGCATGAACAGATCCAACCGTCAGCGTCAACGCACGATCAACGTCTTCCAGCGAAATCAGAACGACTCGAAGCGTCCCGGAACAGCCGGGATAGTCGCGAATCGATAGCCTCACGCACCTGGAACAAACGCCCGTCGGGCGAGTAGGTCGATACGGACAGGTCGTACCCCGTCCCGATGGAGGACATGGCGGATGGGCGGGAGGAGGTAACAACAGCAACAGAGGGATGTGCGGGGGGTGATGAATCGAGTCGGGACCTTGATTAGGACGTCAGGTGTGGGGCGGGTTGTACGGTGAGCCGGTGAGGTGCTCGAATGGCGACGGGACTGGAGGTGTGGATATGGAAAGAGTCAAGACGACTTGTGTAGGTATGATCGGTGACACCGTCGTCAGCGAGAGCGAGACCCAGCGAGACGCGCGAGCGTACGAGGGGGCGTTTAAATTCACACGTCATTTACATCCGGGCCCCAACGATACATTTGGTTCCGCCTCCACCCAAAGATTTCCGGCTTGTCAAGTGGGTCGCTGTGTGATTGTCTAAGCTATATATCCACCAACAGCTTCTGTCGATTCACTATCTCTTGCGCCCCACCATGGTGCTCTCCTACAGCGCCATCGCGCAGCCCACTGCCAATACCCCCAAGACCATCTCCATCGCCACCCCTTCCCGACCCGACGCCGAGGTCCCGTCCAAGTCCGACGGACCCGCTGACCCATCTTCTCCTCCTGCTCAAGCCTTCCCACCTCTTACTTCCAATGAAGTTGAGCAGTCCGCGTCGGCACCCGATTATGAAAATAGTCAATCTGGCCCCGGTTCCAGTTCCGCATCTGGTCCCTCGACCCCAGGCATCACCCACCTCATACTCGATGCCGGCCCGCTCCTCTCCTTCACGCCACTGCGCCACCTCGCCAGCTCGTTCCACACCACGCCACTCGTGCTTGCCGAGCTGAGGGATCCGAAAGCGAGGGAGCACTGGGAACGATTAGGGCTGAGCGGGGTGGACGTGCGTGTCGAGCCGCCCAAGCCCGAGGCGATGGCGAAGGGTGGGTACAGCCGGCGTATCTGGCATTTGACGGTGGGGTAATCGACGAGTCGTACTGATGACACAGTCGTGGCGTTCGCTAAGAAAACGGGAGATTTCGCCGTGCTGTCTCAGACCGATCTGAGCGTTATCGCCCTTACGTACCAATACGAAGCCGAGGTGAATGGGGAGAAGTGGATACGGAGTGAGCCGGGACAGGCGCTCCCGCCGAGAGAGGAGCGACCGGTGGGACCGGAGGGAGCGGAGGGAGAGGAGGGAGGAGTGGACACTCAGGATGGCGAGGGTGGGGAGGATAATGGCACAGAGGAGGAATCTGAGGAGGAAGGAGCAGATATTGGGGAGGACGATGCGGGAGAAGAAGCGAGGGACGAGGTGGGAATAGAGGATGTGAATGGGGAGGCGCCTCAAGGCGGTGTCGGCGATGTCGAGGAGGTCACCCGATCCATCGAACAGGTCTTGCTGGACTCCTCATCTCCCGCCGCCTCGTCCTCGGCGCCGCAGGAGACCGCTCTCCCTGATCCATCCGCCTCAGCCTCAACCTCAGCTCCGTCGCCTGCGCATGGTTCTGCTTCTGCTTCGACTCCCGACTCCGCCTCCCCGCCCGAGGACGCCGAATCCGAGTCCGACGGCGGCGAATGGATCACCCCCTCCAACCTCCCGCAACACCGTTCCCGCGACCTCGGCCTCGTCACCCCCGGGCCCAAAGCCGCGTCGCAGCCCCACCTCGCGAGCGTGTGTATGACCGGCGATTTTGCCGTGCAGAACGTGTTGCTTGCGATGGGCTTGGGGCTTGTTGGGGAGGGGGGGAAGCGGATTGGGAAGGTCAAGAGCTGGGTGTTGAGGTGTCATGCGTGTTTCAAGTGAGTCGACCGGGGCGGAGCGGCGTGGAGCGGCGTGGAGTCGAGCCGAGCCGAGTGATCCGCTCTCACGGTATCCTCTCTCCGACGGTATACCTCTGAATGTGGAGACGTGGGCACTGTTTCACTCCATGGAGTGAAAGTGAAAACCACACATTGGCCCAAACCCACCTCGGGCCTTGGGCCTCGCTTCTCTCGACTCTCCCGCCACGGTCGATTGCCGCAGGGACGGTGATCTCGTGTCGCCAGTTCCGATGTCCATGTCTCCGAGCCCGTGCTGACCGCTTTAGACTCTGTAAAGACCCGTCCAAACGTTTCTGCCCTTCGTGCGGTAACCCCACCCTCCTGCGCACCACCGTGACCACCACCTCTGCCGGGGTGCAGCGCGTCCACCTCAAGAAGAACTTCCAGTACCATCTCCGCGGGACCAAGTTCTCCATCCCCGACGCGAAACCGGGGAGGGCAAAGGGCCAGCAGAAGGGCGGGAGCGGGTTGATACTCCGGGAGGACCAGATGGAGTGGCAGGACGCAGTCAGGCGACGGGAGGGAGAGGCCAGGAAGGAAGAGAAGAGGGCGAAGAAGGGCGCGCTGGAGGGGTGGAATGATCCGGATGTGAGTTATGGTTGTGGGTACGGGCGTGGCGCGGGTTTGGGGTGCCGTTTGAATAATTTCAGTGGGACGAGTTGAGAGGTTTTGGAGGTTCCGACGTTTCGACGTTTCGACGTTTCGACGTTTCGACGTTTCGAGGTGTCGAGGTGTCGAGGTGTCGAGGTGTGGTACGGGATCATGACAAACCTGGGGATCGTGCGGGGCCAGGAGGACCGAGTGCGAGCGCCGTGTTTTGACATGATGCGAGAAGTGGGAGAGATTCAACGGAGCGTTGACGCGCAATGTCCGACTACGGGAAGGAGAAAAGACACTCTCGAGACGTACTCTCGAGGAGCATTCGCTGGCGCTTGGCGCTTGGCGCTCGGCTCCTCGTCGCAACGAAGCCCGCTGACCCCGCAGTGGCTCCCGGAGATCATCACCGTCGGCATGTCCGGCAAGGGCAGGCAATCGAGCCAGGGCATGCCGAGCATCGGGCACGGTAGGCGGAACCCGAACCAGGCGAGGCGGAAGCGGTGAGGCGGAGACGAAGTCGGAGACGAATTCGAGGCGGAGGGGGAGGGTGGGCACAATCCATTACACACATATCTGGTGAGTTTCTCGAAATGAGATTCGGTTCTGGCTTGCTGACGATCGTTAGAGGTAGATCGCCATGCGTCTTGCATGTCCATGTATCATACCCTGTCGGGATGCTGTCGAATCCGAGCCCTGCCTAGAGTCCATCCTCGTTCTTGGGCCCGGCCTGTCTCTCCTTTCTGGACCTCGAAGCCCTCTCTCCTTTCCATGCTATAGTATATCGCCTTTGTCGCTTTCGCTCGCTCGCTAACGACCTGCCCCGTCCCCCGCCGCCGGAACGACCCAAAGACACCTCATCCACGTCTACGGGTCGTCTCCCCGCGTTCCGCGGACGGAACCAACGGCGCAGAACGAACCCAAACCCGGCCGGCCGAGTACGCTAACGCTCGCGACGCCGGGTGGGACGCTCCTAAGGACTTGCCCTTCTGCCCGAGGTTGATTGGCTGGGCGAGTAGTATACAGCGTCGACATGCATGCATGATGGCGAGACAGAACACAAGGACTGTGCGATGTGGTTTGCTGACCCAGTAAGAGCTATCTGATGGGGGTTTGCTGTGTGGCGGTCTATCGAGGGGATTGATCGGTACTTGTACAACACGCACTTCGTGGGGACCGGGAACTGGGCAGGTACGAGTACGAGGACAGTGTTCTTCGCCAGAACGGAAGACCAGGCGACCATACTGATAACGGCACATGACTGTACGATACTTGTACTCACACCGTACTCGAATTCGGAGGGACCGTGAACGCGCCATCGACGGCGCCGCGCCGCCTCAAATAGGCGTCCCTCTATTCCTGTATCTATACCTCGACGCCTGCGACGCCTGCGACGCCTGCGACGCCTGCGACTCCGCCTGCCTCGTCAGCGCCCTCGGCGTCCTCGGCCTCGTCTGGGTGCTCTTCTCCGCCATCTTCCGACCGTGTCCCCCATCCCGCTGTGGACTACGATACGGCGTCGCCGGCCTCGCGGGCTCCCAATTGGGCCAATCGAGACTCGTGCCCCTCCGCTCCCGCTCGGGCGTCCGCTCGGGGGTCTCGTTGATCGGCGTCAACGCGGCGTCGCCGGTGATGACGACGGTGACGTCTTTCCGTTGTGTCCGGTGAGGCTGAGGCTCGGATACTGATCTTGAGTGCCCTTGGGGTTGTCGGTGTGCGTGACCACCACCGCCACCGCCACTACCACCAACACCGCCACCACCTTGCCCGTGTTCGTGACCGACATGATCTTGCTGCCGCTCCTCCACCCGAACCTCGCGGCGATCCCTCTTCAGCGAAGAGGAGCGCGGAGGGGTATGGAACAGTATCGGTCCGATCGTGCCCGGCGCCCGCGGTGTGCCTGGTACAGAGTAGAGTTCGGGGGATGGGAACGCCTTGGGATGTTGTGGAGAAGGGAGGTAGGGCGTCGAAGGTGGTAGTGGGGCTGTTGGGTGGGAGCATTGATCACCAACACCAACACCGACACCGACTCCAACTCCAACTCCGAAGCCGGCTGCGACGCCGGCTCTCCCTCTTCCAGATCCTATACCCGCGAGACCGGGATCGGACGGACTCGCAGTGCCACCCGCATCGGTATGAGTGGTACCGTTCCCGGTGGGAGTGGTAGGTCCCGCGACACTGGTGGAGACACCGTTGTTCCCCCGCTTTCCTGGCCGCAGGTGCCCGCGAGTCTGAGACGATACCGATCTTCCTCCAGTCTGCGACGATAAGGATCTCGATCCCGGAGAAGGATACGACGGGACAGGAACCTCCGCCTGGGAATGGAGTCGGGGAGTGGGCATCGTCTTGGTCGATGTGGGAAGCTGGGTCTGGGGAGGGAGGTAGTACGATTGAACAGGGCTAGCGAGGATGGTGAATGGGGAACCGGTGGAGGGATGGGAACGGGGATGTGAGACCGAGGGGGAATGGGAATCCGAATGGGATTTGGATTGGGATTGGGAGCGAGTACGTGAATGCGAGTATTCGCCCGCAGGAGCAGGAGCAGGAGCTGCAGGAGGAGCAGAAGGAGGACTGGGAGGGCTGGGGAAGTCAGAAGCGGTGGGGGTGATGATGATGCGCGGGGTGAGGAAGGCGTTGGGCTCGAGCTGGGGTTTGGATTGGTGCTCGTGGTCGTGATTGTGGTGCCCGTGGACGTTGTGCACGTCGTGCGAGTAAGTCGGAGGTACGACCATCGCCCACATCGCAGCGGCTGTTGGAACTGCATCAGCGATCGCCACTGCCGTTGACTCCGGCACATCTGCACATCTCAATGGCGACATGAGGAAGCGGAACACGTCTAGGCAAGGATCACCGTGACCACGGCCTTCAAGTTGGTCCACCATGCAGATCGAGACGGGGAGACGGCGTAGAGCCAAGTCAAGTCGCACGCACCACTAAGCCCGTCCAGCGGGTCGAACGTCCCCACGCATCTCGCTCCGAGAATACATTCCCTCGCGAGCTTGGTGTACGTGCACTCCCGCTCCATTGCGTGCTCCCACCACTCCTCCTGCGTCTCGGCGTACTCGGGGTTGATGTCGAGCTGGATATGGCTGTATTTCGAGGACCATCGTTCCAGTCTCGCCTGCGCATCTTCCCGGACAGCGGATACGGAGAGGTTCGGTTTTGGATCTGGATTGGCTCTTGACCTCGACTCTGACTTTGATTCTGGCTTCGACAATGAATTCAGCTCCAGCTTCGACTCTGGCTGCGAGCCTGACTTCGATTCTGGCCGTGACTTTGAATGTGATGTCGTGATCGCTGTCTTGGTCCGGGGCGGTGAAGGATCTGGCACGGGGAGATTATCCTCGGATGCCCCCGACTCCGAAACGAGTGATTCCAGCGACGGAGAGAACACCGTGGGGACATAGTGGTCTGGTTGTCGATGATGCTGGGCGTGTTGTCGTGCCTTTACCATGGACTCGGATCGGGCACGCGAGTGAGCTGCCCAGGCGTTCTTTGCTAGACTGTTGTGTGTCGGTGAGTAGCGGAATTCGGATCGGCGAGGTGGACGAGGTAAGGTGCGATGCCTGGAGAGCGGTGAAGGCGGAGTGTCAGGTCGAATGTCCTTCTCCCTCTGGGTCTCCTTCTCCTTCGCCCTCCCATCGTCGCCCTTCTTACTTTCATCTCCCTCCTCCTTGTCTTTGGATTTCTGAGATAATCTCCGAGTGAACGGATTCCGCGCAGTCCCTAGTCGGAGGGAGATGGTCGACCTCGATGCCCTTGATCTGAAGTTGGCCGCGACCGCCGCCTCGCTTTCCTCCCGCCGGAGATGGTTCTCGTCGGAATCTCCAGTATCGGGGAGTCGGGACGTGGAGAAGGACAAAAGACGGAATCGGCTACTTAGGGAATTGGAGCGCTGTGGAGTCTTCGACTTGCCCAGACTTCCCTTCCTGAGAAGTGGTGGACCGCCGTTGGGGTGGCTCATGGTCCCGTTCCGCGGGAGACTGCTGACCCTTGCGACGGGGACGTAGCCACTCGAGAAGACTGGTGGGGATGGAGGAGGCGAAGGGGTGTATGCGGGTGGTGTAGGAGGAGGACCGGTACATGGGTGGGAGTGCAAGATACGGGACGAGAACATGGCGGCGGGACGGGGGTGGTGTGTACCGGCGGGAAAGAGGGGGAGCTACCAGCTCGCCCGGCTCTGATCGGAGACGTTACGAAGCCGAGTTGGACGGCTGAGATCAGGATGAAGCCGTTGGCTGGATGGCACGCCAGGAGAAGTGGGACGTCGACAGGAGGGATCGACGACTGTAGACGTCCGAAAAAGTGGAGAGATGATGGAAGGTAGAAGTGAGCGAGAGTGTGGATGTGCACGTAGATGTGCATGACATGCATCCTAGTGGGGAGATATAGCTTCCTGTCGATGTCATTTCCCAGTAAGGCCTGTCCTGGTGCTGTCTCTAACGCTTGTACGATCCTGGGAATGGAGTTTCATTCCAGTGAGACCGAAATGTCTCACCTGGGTTTAGACGGTCAAGATAGAAAGCAGCCAGGTGACGACGAGCTACGCTGACGTAATGATTGTCCATTCGCCACCGTCAGCCGACCATGCCGTCCCAACCCCGCCCTTGTCCCTGACTTGCTCTCCCAGCGCTCACTCGCGACATCCAACTCACTCACTACACTTCCATCTTCCACTCTCCCTTCCTCAGCTTTCTCTTGTCCCACTCTCAGCCCAGCGACATATCCAGACGCCCAAAACGAGCTACGACCGACAGCTCCTATACCCCGTTGCAGCCCCCGTACTCCCGCTCCGCGTCACCCACACCATGTCCAACGTCACTCACGCTAACGGTCTCCCTTCCCCTCTCGGCACCGACAAGGCGTCTTCGACGTCTTCCCCTCCCCGCGTCGTTCTCTCCGGAAAGACGGGGAGGATCCTGTGCGTCGCGGACATCAGAGGAGATTGTGAGTGCAGCTCTGTCTCCGATTCCCGCGATCCCGACAGCGACACCGGTTCCGATCGTTCCATCATCATCCACCCTCAACGCCTGATCGTCGCGAACCACTACGGTACTCGACGTCCGGGAGAGAGATCCTGGGGAGGAATGCCGTGTCAGTGAGATTTTGGCTGACCATGGCTCGCCTCGAACCAGACCACGAGCTCAACAGGCTCATCCGGGAGCACGAGGCCACGGCCGTCATCCATACCGGGGATTTTGGGTTCATCAACGCGGAGAGTCTCGAGCGGATGGGGGACAAGTGAGTGGGCCGAGATTATTTCTTCCCTCCGCGGTGGAGCTCTGGCGTTGCCGTGTTCTGGGGTACCGCATCTGGCTGCGTTCTCTTTACTCCCCTAATCCAATTTTACGCGTCGCTGCTCGCCCGCCATGATCCGCGCTTCTCATCATGTCTACGGCGCACAGGGTCCCTTTGACCCGACTTTCTCCTACCTTCGTACCCCTCCCAGCCCCTTCCCTCCTTTACTCTACCCGACTCCTACTCGGTCTCCGTACTGATCCTACCTCCCCAGGATCCTTCGACACCTGCTGCAATACTCCCCGCTCATCCCTCCCGCTACCCGCACCCAACTTCTCGACATCCCACCCTCGGAAGGCCGCGCCGCTCTGATCGACGCCCTCAACAAATCCTCGATCCACTTTCCCCTCTCCCAGTTCCCCCACCTCCTTTCCGGAGCCATCACCTTCCCCGTCCCCGTCTTCACTGTCTGGGGATTGATCGAGGATGTGCGCGTGCTCGAAAAGTTCAGGACGTCCGAGTACGACGTGCACAACCTCCACATCGTGGATGAGGCGACCTCGAGGGTGATCGATGTTGGAGGAGTCAAGCTGCGGCTGTTTGGTCTCGGAGGGGCGGTCGCGACGCACAAGCTATGTGAGTGGTTCTCGTTGACATCGTATGAGAGCTTGAGCTGACGATCACTGTAGTCGATAATGGTACGCATAGCCTTGTCAGGATGTGGATACGGTGCTGATCTTGCAGGCGAGGGCTTTGCGTCCATTGCGGGAGGACAGGGCACGATGTGGGCGACGGCTTTGCAGATGGGCGAGCTGGTCGACACGGCTTCCCGGGTGAGTTATTACCGTCGTGTCTTCCCCTACAGTCGACTGACGACGTAGGTGTACGACCCTACCGAAACCCGCATGTTCATCTCCTCGGCACCAATCAGTCGGAACGGTACCCTCGCTCAGATCTCTCGCGCCGTCAATGCCGATCTCACCGTCTCGGCGGGCCTCCACTGTGCGTTCATCTTCTGGCTCAGCCGCCGGCTTGACAGCCCTGATGGATATCTCGCTGACATCCCCCAGTCCGATACCCCGCTGTGTTCAACGAGTTTTCAGTGACACCCGACTTCGAGTCGTATCGCCATAAGCTGGAGAACGCACGCGACACCTTCCTTGCCGTTTACAACTCAGTCAAGGACAGGGTCGATTCGAGTTTGACGTGAGCTTCCTCGGTCTCGCATGATATGCGAGTGACGGTGATACGAGGGGCCAGCTGACACACTCTTAGGGAGCAGCAGTTGGGCTTGCTCAAGAAGGCGCTGGCTGTGGTGCAGAAGGTGCCGGAATTTGAGGATGGGACGTGGACCAACACCTGGAACTGGGTTCTGTCGTAAGTCCTTGTGTCTTCCAGGTGGCAGTAATCCTGACGCGTGGCTCAGCGACGCCGCGTGCGGCCATGTCCTCTTCTCCATCACCGACGGTCGGGTCTCGGCGGAGACCAAGAGCACCGGTGAGTTGTTGTCGGCTCTCCGCGTTCGCTCCTCCCAGTTCGCTCTGACCGAGATAGGCCTCAACTTCTCTCACCGCAGCGCTTCCCAACCCGCACCTCCCTCTCGCCCGCTTCCTGCGGCTAATGTCGTCGTCCCGCCTACGCGTGGTCCCGCACCCGACCTGCCGGTCAAAGCTCCGGCCGTCACTCCCTCTCGTCCTCCTGTGTCGACCGCGACTGTTCCGCCGAAGCCACCGACGGCGCCTGCGGCGCAAGCGCAGGGCATGGGCAACATCCGGGGCATCATGCCTCGTCCTGTTGGACAGGCCGGACCGCTTCCCGCCAAACCGCCGCTTCAGAACGCTCCCACCCCTGCAGCTTCTTCCTCCACCCCGGCCCCTGCTGCTGTCGTCCCTCCCAAGGGTCCTCAGATTACGCGCCAACCCCGTGGTCCTGCCAACATCGCCGGCCAGGCTGTTGGTGGCATCGCCGGCAAGGAAAAGGCCGAGCCGAGGGGTCCAGCGGCTAGGGAGCGTGTCCCCTCATCTGTCCCCAAGTCCACGACCCCCGGCGCTGGCCAACCTACTGCGAACGGCAAGTCCCCTGCTCCGGTCAAGGCGACGATCGAGGACAGGTCGAAGGATAAGGAGCAGGACAAGAAGCCCGCGCCGGTTGCAGCGGCCTCGACTCCCGCGCCCAACGGACCAAGCAGCGTGAACACGAGCGAGTCCAAGCCCGGTACGCCGGCTGTGGAGGAGGGCAAGGAGGCGGGTAAAGAGCGTCTTGAGAGACCAACGAGCGGCGCGGGCAGCAAGAGGCCAAGTCTTTATATCAAGGGGATCCCCGTGCCGACGAGTGACGAGGAGCTTCGCGGTCTATTTGGCTCGGCAGCAGACAAGGCGAGTCGACCAGAGCGCAAAGGGCGCGTGAGGTGGGCTGACCGCGGAGCAGATCACCAATGTCAAGATCATCACCGACTTCCAGACCAAGAAGCAGAAGGTGCGTTGGGAGCGGCTCGGGCGCTCAGTCGTGAAGCGCATCAGAGCTGTGCTTACCATTTGTAGGACTTTGCGTATGTCGACTTCGCCACTGAAGAGGATCTTCAGGCTGCTCTCAAAGCGAACTCGGGGGTGAGTGCGATTTGGCTTGGATTCGCGCAACTCTCCTTCTCTCCACGTCGCCTATCTCGCCAGCCGCATTGCGCTTGCAGGTCATAGTTCCCTCCTTCTCCGCCCCTTGGGTGTTACATTTTGAGATCCGCGCTGACCCGACCAGACCATCCGTGAGACCGCCGTCAAAGTCGAGGTCTCCAACCCTCCCCGCTCGTTCCCCGACGCTTTCAGGGGCGGGCGGGGCCGGGGCAGCTTCAGGGGTGCGCGTGGGGGTGCGCGAGGCGCTTTTGCCGGGGCAGCAGGCGTTCGGGAGAAGAAGGAGGGGGGTTCGCCTGCGCCAGGTGCGGGTGGAGGCGCGGAGGGGAAGAAGGAGGCGGCTCCGGTGGCGTCTGGAGGGGACAAGAAGGAGTGAGCGATGGCTCGGGCGGAGTCCCTCGCGGTGGGGAGAGCGTCAACGCACGGGGGAGGGTTCATGATGGCGGCGTGCGTGATGGCTTCACATGACAGGAGAGCCTGAGGCTGGGGCTGGATGCTGGCGTGGTGTGAAGTGAAGCGGATAGCGAGACGGTGGAGAAGACCAGAGGGAGAGCCGGTACGAACAATTTCAGCATGGTGATGGGCGCGGCGCATTCGGCGCGTTGGCGCCCTGAGAGCGAGCTCCGTTACTTCCATTCCCATTTTCACTTTCACTCTTCGATTCTTCTACTCTTCCGTTCTTTCTCTTTCGTTTGGAAACTCGACGAGAAACGTAAACGCATTCTAGCATGTTCACATGATTTGATCGAAACGAGAGGGCGACACGGTGAGAGGGCGAGAGGGTGAGAGGGGGAGAGGGTGAGAGGGTGTGGGAGACATGACGTCGAGAGAGAGGTTAGCGATGAGTGATGGGGACCGATGCATGTGACTACCTGTGTAGCGCGAGACTGAGACGCTGCGAGACTGCGAGGGTTTGGTCGTGGGCGTCTTGCATCGAGGTTTCGGTGCGATGGCGATTGAAGAACAGAATGCTGAGGCATCCCGCTGAGCCGAGCAGGGACCGGCAGACGTGAAGATATGGGTTCATCGAGGACAGGTATCCGTCTGCTCTATGACTGTTACAAACGAATCTCGGACTGACAGCGGGATCAAGACATGAAGACCGGCTGGGGATCCCGCTGATCACGCCTCACGCGGCGCGGCCTGAGGCTGCGGTCTACGGGCTAGGGACGCACGCTACGGCTTCTTGCGCATGATCACGACGTGGGTGTCGTACTTGAAGTTGAAGACGCCGTTCTGGGGGTGTGAGCGGGGTCTCAGAGATTCGGGAGGATGGGGGTGGAGCGGACGCGGTGACGATGATGACGGGTAAAGGATGAAGATGAGGGGTAACAAGCACGACGGGTGGGGCATGCCATGCGGAGAACGCTGATATGCTCGACCAGGATCTCAAGTGGCCGACCACAAGACCACAAGTGATCTACCCACTTCCCGGACAAGCGCGAAAAGAACGAGAAGAATTGGAAGGGCTCAAGCAAGCTCGTCGCGCTCGGCGAGTCGGCTCGACCCGACTCGACTTGGCTCGATCCGATTCACTGAAGAATGGCTCCCACTCACCGGTTGGTCGACCCATTCCTTGTCTGCCTCGCGGATGAGCTTTCGTAGCGAGGCCTCGAAATCGGTACGGGCTTGACCGTTGAGATGGATTGGGGTCATGAATGATTTGGAGAAGACGCGGTCGACGAGCTGAGCGGAGCGAAGCGAAGCGACCGGGGCGGGGCGGGGAGGGACGCAGCGGGGCGGAACGGGGCGTGGCGAGACGCGGCGGGGCGAGATGGCATGGGACGAAACGGCATTAGGCGGGACGAGAGGATGATGATCAGCGGTGATTCTCACGAGTACGTGTACAGCGCGTGTACGAGCTGTGCACCTAGTCGAGTCTGGCTCAACACCGATACCGACGCCGACGCCGACGCCGATGCAACACCGCACCGCCACTCGACACTCCACACTCCACACCTGCCACTCGACACTCGACACCCGACACCGCACCAACACCGCGCCGACCCCGCGCGACTCACCGAATCCTCCGTCATCCCCCATGCCCACTCCGTATGACTCTCCGCCGGCGGCTCAAACAACTCCTTGTACGCCTCCACCTCGAACCCCTTGCGCCAGAGCATCTTGTAGTACTGCGGCGAGCCCAGGTCGTAGGGCTCGTACAGCGCGCGGAGGTCTGTTTGGAGTTTGGCGCTCGAGGATTCGAGGTTCCATACGAAGGCGAGGATGCCGGTTGGGGAGAGGTACGAGGCGATCTCGCGCTGGACCACGACCATATCAGCGGAGTCTTTTCCAACACTTCAAGACTCCCAATCACGCCGAGGGCAGGGCAACTGTAGTTTCAAGCGGTAGAGCTTGGTCTGAGCTGGGATTTTCATGATGAGGTGGCTGTCATGAAGGCAGGTAGGTGAATGCGTGTGTGTATGTGACTGTGAAACTCGCTCGAACTCGCTGGGAGTTCGAACCGTTCCCGCGCCCGAGCCCACTCACAAACGCCTTGTCGTGGTCGGGACACCAATGCCACGCCTGCGCAATGACCACCAGATCCACCTCTCCCTTCTTCACTCCCGTCTTGGAGAAATCGTCAAATCCCCCATCGACGACCCGGACGTCCTTGCCCATCAGAGCGTCCTGGGGGACCTTGACGAGCGATTTCTCCCACTGGCCTCGCATCCCCGCGGATGGCTCTACGCCGATGAGCTTGCCGATATTCCATTTGGGGTACGAGGCGGATGGGGGCGAGAGCATCAGACGGGTGAAGATCCCAGTACCGCTTCCTGGCTCGAGGATCGTGAGTGGTCCAGACGACGTGAGGGAGGAGTGCACAGTGTGGATCGCCTCGGCGGGGTACGAAGGGCGGGCGCGGTCGTACTGCGAGCGAAAGCGAGCAAACGCACACGAGTCAGCGATGGGGGACTGACTCCATTCACGTAATGCCAGTACGAGGCAGTACGAGTCGGCTCGTTGCTCTCACCAGGTCGTTGGTGCCCTCGCCGAAACCCGAGACGGCGGTGGGGTGGATCTTGCTCATGACAGCGGAAGTGGTGAGCGGGCGGACGAGCAGAGGGAGGGGTGACCTGCGGAGGGGGCCAAGCATGCACAGTGAGAGGGAGTGGAGAGGAGATGGAGATCAAGATGAGAACGAGATGTGTGATATATACGGGATGGGATGTCTATGAATAGGTGACATACCGCGGGGTGAATGCCGAGCGGTGGACATGGCCGGATATGACCGAATCACGCGCCCAGACGCGACTGCTCCTTACTCGGACATCATCGGCCGATTAGATTGGATGCCAGCGCGATCTGATCAATGCATCGGACTTGTTGTTTGCAGTGCGAGTGGTCGTCACAGTACTCTACGATCGCATCGCTCATGACTCATCCCCTCGTGCTGCGACGCCCGCTGCGCAGCGCGCACATCTTCGTCACGAATCGATGGCTGATAATGATCACGTGACTTGTCGACTCACCGCACTGTATCTCATCGCACTCCCCCTCAATTGTCCCGTCTCGCGCTGCACGTCGCGTGCATGGCAATCTGCTGAGCCCTGGTCACCGGGCCGGGACCGCATGCACGTCTCTCGGCCCACAGACGCTCTTTCGAAGACCACAGCGACGACGATGCGACGACATGCTCCCTCGCCGGCTGAAGCCGGCTTGAGCCGCGCACCTCGGGCCGTTGTGGCGACTTGGCGTCTTTAAAGCTGGCTCTCGGCCCGATGTGAATCGCTCATCCAGTATAAGCAAGCTGCTCGCCCCGTCCCGAGCTGCTCGTCCATCGCCGGTCGGATCACTGCACACGAGAGAACCAACTGCTCGATCAACGATGGCCGCTTGCGAAGGGTGTACCTGTGGTCGCGCGAACACCGTCAACGGCACCGCTGAGGACGAGGCGTGGACCGAAGTCAACGGCTCTTCCAACTCGCCGAGCGAGGGATACGAGCGGCGAGAGCCCAAATCGTTCACGGCGCCGCATGACTGGGTCGAGCCGACCGGCGGTGTGGAGCCTGCTGTCCCGCTCAGGTCGAAATTGTGGTTCAACAACCCGGGCGATGGTGTGTCCTGGTGTCCCCAGCGCCGGTACAGGTACAATGCTTACTTCTGCAGACATGGTTGGAAACTATACCGAACGGTATATGAACTATGGTCTGACCCGTGAGTGTGTGCTCTTACTCCGTGCCCATGCCCCGAGAACGCGCTCAGACCTTGCAGTGGCCGAGGTCAAATCGAAGAACAAACCAATCATTGGCATCGCGCAGACAGGATCCGATCTTGCGCCTTGCAACCAACACCATCTCGTCCTGGTCAAGCGGGTTCGTGATGGCATCATTGCCGCGGGCGGGACACCCTTCGAGTTCCCTTGTCATCCGATACAAGAATCCGGCAAGCGTCCGACCGCGAGTCTCGATCGTAACCTTGCCTACCTCTCCCTGGTGGAAGTTCTTTTCGGATACCCGTTGGACGGCGTTGTCCTGCTAACAGGATGCGACAAGACGTGAGTGAGCCCGCCGAGTGTCACCATGCTGACAGGCTCAGCACTCCCGCACTGCTGATGGCAGCTGCGACTGTCAACATTCCCGCCATTGTCTACAACGTCGGACCCATGCTCAACGGTTCGTTGCCGCAACATGCGTCTGGCTGAGCTCAGGTTACGCAAACAACAAGCTCGTGGGGTCCGGTGTGGTTCTCTGGGACTCACGCAAAGCACTCGCTGAGGGGCTTATCGACGAAGAGCAGATGCTGCGCGACGTCTCGCTCTCTGCGCCAAGGTAGGTTCACCCTTGCGTCGGCGCTCAAAGCCAGTCCGGGTCACTGCAACACGATGGGCACGGCCAGTACGATGAACGCCATGGCAGAGGCACTTGGAATGGCCCTTCCCGGCAGTTCGTCCATCCCGGCGGTGTACCGGGAACGCGCAGCATGTGGTTACCAAACGGGCCGCCGGATCGTAGACCTGGTGATGCAGAACGTCAAGCCGTCCGACATCATGACGAGAGAAGCTTTCGAGAATGCGATAGCGTGTTGTACCGCCATCGGCGGCTCGACGAACGCACCGATTCACTTGAACGCCGTCGCCAAGCACATGGGCGTCCCGCTGTCTTGCGATGACTGGCAGAGGGTGGGCTACAAGTTACCCCTGCTGGTCAACATCCAACCGGCGGGCAAGTACCTCTGCGAGGAGTACCACCGCGCCGGCGGTCTCCCAGGTATATTGCATACTGTTTCTGGAGTCAGCTATCGCTAAATTCACTTCAGCCGTCATCGCCGAACTCATGAAAGCGGGTAAATTCCCTCATCCAGACGCCATGACGGTGTCCGGCAAGACGATGCGCCAGTCCAACGAGGAGGACTTCTCGAGCGACCGCCGTGTGATCCTGCCGTTTGACCAACCGCTCAAGGTCGACGCCGGTTTCGTTCACCTCAGAGGAACGCTTTTCGACAGCGGCATCATGAAGACCTCTGTGATCAGCGAGGCATTCCACAAACAATACCTCTCCAATCCCGATGATCCGATGGCGTTCGAAGGTCCGGTGGCAGTATTCGATGGCCCTGAAGAGTATCACCGCACGATCGAGGAGCGTCCGGACATCGCGGCCGGATCGATTTTGATCATGCGAGGAGCTGGGCCGAAGGGGTATCCCGGCGCTGCCGAGGTGGTCAATATGATGCCCCCCGGAAGACTCATTCGCCAGGGAATCGAACTTCCGTGTATTGGTGACGGTCGACAATCCGGGACCTCTGGTTCGCCTAGTATCCTCAACGCATCTCCGGAAGCCGCGACGGGTGGCATGCTCGGACATCTCCAGAACGGCGATATCGTCCGGATAAATATCCTCAAGTATACCGCGGACGTGTTGATCTCTCCGGAAGAGATCCAGCGCAGGAGGAGGGAGAAGGGCTTCTTCCCCGTGCCAGAGAGTCAGACTCCATGGCAGGAGATCTTCCGCGAGAAGGTCGGTGAGCTGTCAGAAGGGATGGTGTTGAACGACGCGGTGAAGTTCCAGCGCATCGCTCAGAAGTATGGAGTGCCGAGGAGGAACCACTGAGTTTGGCTTGATTGTTGTACTGTTTTCATTGGCTTTATAGCCTGCTCGGCCACACCTCTTGCATGCAACAGTGTCTATGTATGCAGACACTGTTACAACGGTTCAGATGCGGTCCATTGTCAGAGAGCCCAACCTAGTACACGCTCCCGGATTTCGACGTCTTGGACCCGCGTGCGGCCTGGTACTCCCTCCGAAACTGCGCGATGACGGCTGCAGCATCGGTGCACGTCGAGGCCATGTCGAAGCCTTGACCCAAGCGCATATTGGCGGTCTCGCCGTCCGAGCCTACACAAGAGGTGTGAGGCATGTCCCACGGTAGGTTTGGGAAACAGGACCACACTCACAGAAGATCGCTGCTCCTTTGTCAGCCGTCATTGCCGCTTGAAGGACCCCCTGTATGGCAGCCTCATGCTCGTCCGAGCCAAAGGGGACGTTCATAGATTTGCACAGATCGAAGGGGCCTCATTCCTGATCAGGTACAGTACTGGGTTCATGGCAGGACACTTGGACTCACCTACAAACAACACATCGACACCCTCCACATACGCAATCTCCTGGACGTTCTCGATCCCCTCGCGACTCTCTATCTGCACGATGACCAGGAGGTTGGCGTCCGCATCTCCAGGGTAGTCCCCGTCCTGTATCCCGAACGTGTGTGCAGAAAACATTGGCCCGTAGCCTCGGCTGCCGACAGGTGGGTACTTGCTGTATTGGACGATGCGGCGCGCGTCATCCTATACGAGCTTTGGTCAACCCCCTGCGTGTCCAGATGATTGCAGGTCCGGGCGGGATCTGCTAACCGCATTGTGGCACATGGGTGTCATGATACCGTGTGCGCCTGCATCCAGCGCTCGTTTGATCATCCACTCAGAATCACAGGGGATACGTATGATGGGGCTCGCCCCGGCAGACGCGACGAGGTTGGACAGCTAAATACAGCGCACGATTAGTGGTCGACCGGGACTCGCGGGAGAAGACTAGCTTTGGTTACTCACCACATAGAAGTCAGCGTCGGTGATCTGACCATGCTCAGCATCGATGAGGGCCCAAGTGTAGTCGCCAGTCCCTAGGATTGTCTTCGCAAGCGGCGGGGCATTATACCTAGCGGACATGTGTATCAGCTACAGCGCCACATCGTTCGATCGGCGAGGCGGTGGTCCCTCACGTCAGCCAGAAGCCGATGCACTTTTCTCCGCGACTCAGAGCGTTTTTCAGGTAGGTGGTCGCCTGCATGATAGCTTGGGGCTGTTGGAGAACTCTGGGCGGGGGTTGAGTACGGTGAAGCAACCACGATGCATGCTCCCAGCGACAATGGTCCTGGAGCTTCTCACCGGTGCTCTCGGTGGTCGGATCTGGCCGAAAGCCGGTTGCTCATCGGCCCGAGCCAGTTGGGGGCCCGGCTCTATTCTCACCCAGGTCTCCACTCCACCGTCATGGCCCGATCTGAACGCTATTCTTCTCCTCACGGTCCGATCCAAAACATACTGCTCACAACCCTACACGCACACACCGCATGCCGTCTCAGGAGTCCGCTCCAGATACCGCAGGTCGGCCATCGACCATTGCTGGAGAGGAAGAACGCTCCGCTCCAGCGTGCGTCCCTGATACGAACCGCGGCCCCCATCTGCTAGGGCTTCCTCGTATCCCCTGCTGACGCGCCTCGCCCATCGCAGCGGCTCTTCCCGAGCCCCGGTAGCCTGCCTGATCTGTCGAGGCAGGCGGGTGCGATGTGATGGTCATCGACCTGCTTGTCGAGTGAGCATTGTTAGACATGAGCCTCTTTTCGCTGTTGCAGATCCTTCTGACCAACAGACATGCCTGTCCAGCGGGCGAGAGTGCGAGTGGCCCCTGGGCCGGAAGCGGAAGCGAACCAAGCGGGAAAAGCTGGATGAAGCACGCCGTCAACAAGAGGCTGCAGCCCTTGGCGAGATCGCATACCCTCTCCTGGAGATGGCTCAAGGTCGGGGAGCGCGCGTTATCGATACATCACAGCTGCCCATGGGTATTCAATCCCCTATAGAGACCCAGCCATCTCTGGCCTTGCAGGAGCCTCTACCCAGCAGTGGGTCTGGAGTAATCGGAACCCCGCCACCTGCCAACGTCTTCGATGCGCTGCCGAGCAGTATCGGAACCGAAACCAACATCCTACCCGACTTTGACTCGGGCACTCAAACCGCCTTCCTCCGAGGCGAGCCAGGACAGGACGCCGACTTGGAGCTGTATTATTACCGTTTCGTGAGTGGCATGATCCCTCCACCTGGACGGTCCGGGGATGGTGTGGGTTGAGTAGCGGCTGAGTGTTTTGAGGCCGGAGCAACTGCGATCCAGCCGGGCATCCATCGGATCGCCCTGCGTCATCAGTCCCGGAGCAACGCATCACCTCTGCGCAGTGTGCAGCGGCCCATCCTGGAGGCTCGTGACCCGTCGCCGAACTCGGATCTTGAAGCTCAACTTGATGCCGACGGATTTCCCTACCCTCACGTCTGGGGGCCGCTGTTCGAGAAGTTCCTCCAGCACTACACCCAGTTCTTCCCGTCCATCTCCAGACAGAGGATGATCGACCGGATCGAGTCCGGCACAATGTCTCGATTCCTGTCGGTCGCAATCTGCGCCTTGGCCGGTCGTCATGCGGACAATGCGGGGTCGAGCCCAACGGGATTCTGCGCGCCTTTCATTGCCAAAGCGCAAGAGCTGGCAACTCCTCTGCTTCAGCTGCCAACGACCGATACCTGCACGGGGCTCATGTTACTTTGTTGGGCCTACTATGGCCAAGGGAGCGAAAGCGGGGCCTGGCAGTACTCGGGCATGGCTATTCGGATGGCCGTCGAGCTGGGCGTACACGAGGTATCCGACGTCTTCATGTCGCCCGCACACGTCGTGCGGACTCGCTTGCTCTGGTGGAGCCTGTACTTGACGGATCGGGTCGTCCATTTCGCATATGGGCGACCTACCCTTATCCGCGACGAGACCATCGAAATACCGTTCCCTCAGGACAGCGACTTGTTCCCTGATCCCGCGCGAGACGTCCCTTCCCTACCAATGGAGATGGTCGAACCCGTACCTTTCGTCTATTTGACACGCTTGATGGTCATCTGCGGGCGTGTTGGCGACATGCTCAACGTGCGTCGCGGTCCGGCTTTCCATCTGGCAAGACCGGTCGCACGACCCACGGAAGGGCTTCGGGAGCTGCAAACAAACGTGCTGGACTTTTTCCAAGAGCTTCCAGAGTCTATGAAGTGGAGCGTCGATCGTCTGAAGCATCAGCACCAGCGGGGACACGGCGTGAGTCAATACGGCTCCCAATGGGATCCTCATCTCGCTTGTCCATACTGAAGTCGCGCAGAGTGCATATCTGACCATTCACCTTTGGGGCAATGCCCTTCTCACGTTTCTCAACCATGCGGGTCTCATGCTGCCCGCGTCTGGCACAATCACACCGCGGACCATAAGTGGTGCGAATCATCGGGACATGTCCTTGGCAACGGCCAAGCAGATCGGCGAACTGATTTCGGTCGCGCATGCCGTGTCCCCGACGACCTATGTGAGTGCTCTGTGCGACATGTCCTATTCGGAGTCAGCTCACAGTGCCTCAGACATCGGCACCATTCACTGTCCAGCCGCTGTTCATAGCTGGGTTAGTCCGAGTCGTGCCCACGTATACAGTACTTTTGGCTGAACACGCACAGCCTATCGCTGGCCAGCGAGACCGGTTCAAATATCGGGACAACGTCCACTACCGATCCGCAGAAACAGTTCATGCTGGCGATGGCAAGCCAGGGCGTTGTCGGCGTGTTGACAGCGCTCTCTCGCATCTCGAAATTCTACGCTAGTGCTGGTGTCACCGCGCGAATCCTGGAGAAGCGTGAGTCCCTAACCCTAACCCTAACGCGTGTACGGCCCCTCGTCACAGAGACTGACTACACCTAACTTCATCAGGCTCAGGCGTGCTCCGTGCGGAACACACCACGGATGTTGACCCCTCGATCCGCTTACCTGACATGGGGATCTTACGGCGCTTCACCATCGACCGAGACCATCCAAAAGGACTTGCACCACCGACGGATACGTCGCTCCGTGACTACATGGCCAGATCAGAGAGAGATGCCATGGGCACTGGTGAGTTGCGAGAGTTACAGTTGTACCCCCTCGACTCCTGCAGACGCAAAGACGATGCTCGTGCTCATTGTCGTGTGTTAGATACGAACTGGATTACCGACCTGCTGAGCGACTATGAACTGGACTCGCTGAGCTTCTTTCCCGACGATATCTTCAACCTCGGTAGTCTGCCCAACACGGATCCGCCGATGCTCAATGCTGCTAATCTCAGTGTTGCATCCAATCTCAATAACATGCCTCACTCGGAAGGACCGTTGCCAGATAGTACTCAATAACGCGGTCGCTTATGCAGTACGATCACTAGTACATGCGTTGACCCATCACCCCTAATGCGGGGTTGATGTCGTGGTCGCAGACCCGTATTTCTGAAACACCGGGTTCGGCAGGAGCCCATGAGTCCGAGTGTCCCCTGCGTACAAAGCTCGTACTATCCCTCTCCATAACCTCAAGATGCCCATTCGGCCTGTCCCAAGCAGAGGTGCATGCAGTATTCAAGTGAGTTAGACGCATGCGGGATGGCTGAGTCCCAGCAGCGATGCAGGCCACGATGCAGGCTACGGAGAGGGGACGGTCCAGGGGAAGGAGACCTTGGCTGTCCAGCCGAGCAGCTTCTCCGCTTTGCTACAGTCGTAGAGCCCCTCGTTTCCCCGCCACTGCTTCCGCCGCGTTGATTGGGGGTACCATTGGTCGATAAGCGCTGATGTGCTGGATTGCTGATGCTGGGTTGGAGCCACTATGAAGAAGGCCTCGTGGCCTGCCGGGAAGGTCTGTTCGGGCGCGGTGAGCCCTAAGAGAGTCGCCGCGGCCGTGTCGGCCTCGGATATGTAGCCCCAGAGATCCTTGGGCTCACCACCGCGTCGGTGCAGAGCGTCGGCAGAGAGCAGAGAAGGCTCGACTACCCAGTGATACCGCATCGAGGCGATCCTCATGTCAGGATATTTCCGGGCAAACGCGTCGGCCTGCACTTCACATATCCTACATCACAGGCGTCAACTGCGCGCCGAAAATGGGGGTCATCACTCACTGTTTGCTGAGGTCATAGGCAGCCTGTGGGCGGAAAGGGTGCTTCTCGTCGAGAGGGAAGTAGTCGAATGTCGGGGGATCAGAACCCACTGGAGACCTCTTCAGTACTGTACCGTGGCTGACCGCGACGGGCTGAACTGTACCCACGCATGCCTATCGCGTTGACGCTCGACGCCTGGACCACCCGTTTGATGCCCAAGTCGGCAGACACCCGCAGGATGTTGTAAGACATGGTCGTGTTGATCGTGTGAATATCCTGAGCCGATCAGAGATCACACTCCCTTGCAACGTGAGCCCATTTGCAGCTCACACTTTCCGTCCACTCCTTGCCCTTGATCGTCCGATTCGGGTTATTCAGCACCGCCGCCATGTGGACCATAGCGTCACACTTGTTATCCTCCACATACCGTCGCAAGCCGCCGATGTCGCACACGTCAAGCTGCTGATAGCTGTACGATCCGCGTTGGGAATCGGCGGAATCTGGACCTGGACCAGGAGGAAGGTCCACGCCAAAGACGGTATGGCCTTTGTTCGCCGCCGCACGGGATATGACTTTGCCTACCTGTCCAGCAGCTCCCGTGACGCAGATCCGTAAGGCCATAATGCGATGTTGAGAGTGATTGGAGTTAGCAATGAGGTATGAGGGTAACGAAGCGTAACACTCTTTCGATATCCATTGGGGTCCTTCGAGGAGCGTGTTTGAGTTGACCCCCGCGGGGCAACGGAGCTACGGTGCTGGTTCGGTCCGTTTTCCCGGCAGACCACCCCCACCCATCATTCTTCACACCGCTCCAGGACCTCGCGCCGCTGCCCTCCGGAAGTTACCAGTGAGCTCCGAATCACGCAGCACAAGAGCATGCAAGCGCCTCTTCCCCCGCCCTCGCCGTCCACGAATAACTCGACCGTATGCGGCGATGTGAAATGAGGGTGGAGCGGCTCTTCACATCGGCCCGATGTGGCGCCAGGTTGCCCGAGAGCACATGGTTTTCAGAGCCGAGCCGCGATGCCTCGGCCGTATACGCTCTCCGCAGCGGTACGCTGTGGCTCTGAGGCGCCCCAATACCCGCTGTCTTCCGCTTCGGGGACCTCATGCTGGTATCGCCAATACCCAAGAGTGCGAGAGGGTCGCTCGATTGCCGGACAGAAGCTCGGCCTCCACGTATCTCGCCTGTCGCCATGCCGCCGGCTGGATCCTCGCTAACGTGAGCTCTACGCCCCAGCCGGACCGATTTGAGCGACATCATAGACCGCCCAATTCGCAATGACTTCAGTGACCGGACCGATGTATTGAGACTCGAGGCATATATAGCATCGACGGGCCCCACTGATGCCCCAACACCTCATCCAAGCCACCCCCAACTTCCCCCTCTCAAGGAGTCATCTCAGCATGTCCGCCACAGACCAGAAGATCAATGGCAGCGACGAGCAGATCGAGCTGTACAACACGACCGTATCAAGCTCGACGGGGGTACTGGGCCGCAATGCCAAGTAGGTATCCGTCATACTGTGCGCAGCATGAGTGACAGCATTGTGGTTGATCGCGGGCAGAATCCAAAACCCGCTTCATGGCAAAACCAAGGAGGCCTTGTTCGCCGATGTCACGGCATTCTGTCACGAGTACGGCTTTGTGGACCAACTCGAGACCTTCAAGAAGGGTGCCCTTCTTGCTCAGGACTCCAGCAAGCTCGAGCATTATTCAGAGCTTTCTGAAGAGGACAAAGAGGTCATTCGGGCCGAGAAGGCTCGTAAGTGGTGCATCCTCCTCAGTAAGATCTCGCAGGCCGCTGACAGCTTGCAGACAAGTGGCGCCAGCCCAAGGCGCTCATCTACACCGTCGTCATGGCCTCGATTGGGGCAGCGGTACATGGCTGGGATCAGACGGGCTCCAACGGCGCCAACCTGTCCTTCCCCATCGAATTCGACATCAACGACGCCACTGGAGCACCCGATGCCGCCAGGAATCAATGGCTCGTTGGTCTCGTCAATGCCGCGCCTTACATCGCCATCGCCTTCATCGGCTGTTGGCTGAGCGACCCTCTCAACTCAATGATTGGTCGTCGTGGCGTCACCTTTGTCGCGGGTGTTATCTGTCTGATCACCCCGATCGGTTCCGCATTGACACGTAACTGGGTGCAACTCTTCATCGTCCGTATCATCCTTGGAATGGGCATGGGCCTCAAGGCATCGACAGTGCCGATCTGGAACGCGTGAGCACAATACGACTTTGACCTGTATGCCTGCTAAATCTGTCAGAGAGAATGTACCAGCCTCCATCCGAGGTGGTCTCGTCATGTCGTGGCAGATGTGGGATGCTTTCGGCAGTGAGTAATCGCATTGTGCGCCGAACAAAGCCAGCTTCGGACTGATGTTGTAACAGTTTTCCTGGGATTCTGCGCGAATCTCGCGGTCTTCCAGTGAGACGATGCCATCTTCAGCTCCAGATATCGTCTGATCGCTGACTCTGACTCTGCCAGGGTGGGCAAGCTTGCATGGCGTCTCCAACTCGGATCCGCCTGCATCCCTGCTCTGGTCCTTGTCATCGGCATTCCCTTTTGCCCCGAGTCGCCCCGATGGCTCATCAAGAAAGGTCGTTACCCTCAAGCGTATCGCTCCTTCCTCCGCCTCCGCAACTCGCCGCTCCAAGCAGCTCGAGACATGTACTACGTGCACCGTCAGCTCGAGGAGGAGCACTTCGCCATGAGCGGCTCCAACGTCATCACTCGGTTCACCGGGCTGTTCACGATCCCTCGGATCCGCCGGGCTACCCTCGGCACATTCGTGGTCATGCTCGCTCAGCAGATGTGCGGGATTAACATCATCGCATTCTACTCCTCCTCGGTCTTCTCGCAAGCTGGCTACTCCAACGAGGCCGCCTTGCTCGCTTCTTTCGGCTTTGGCTTCCTCAACTTCCTTTGCGCCCTGCCCGCGGTGTTCACCATCGACACTTTCGGTCGTCGAAACCTACTCCTGACCACTTT
Organism: Saitozyma sp. JCM 24511; assembly: GCA_001600855.1. Lineage (NCBI taxonomy): Eukaryota > Fungi > Basidiomycota > Tremellomycetes > Tremellales > Trimorphomycetaceae > Saitozyma > Saitozyma sp. JCM 24511. The sequence continues at coordinate 1,040,471 of BCLC01000004.1, read as the reverse complement.
CCCTCTCATGTGTCTGTGAGTCCTGCCCGTTTCTTCGGTCGAGCAAGTAAGTGGCGTTGCTCACCAGGTGCAGAACCCTTCTGGGGTCCGGCCTCTGCTTTTTGATCCAGGTCGACTCGCCCGCCAGGATCCCTCTCATTGCAGTCTTCATTTACCTCTTCTGCGCTGTGTACTCGGTCGGAGAGGGTCCGGTGCCGTTCGCGTACGGAGCCGAGGTCTTTCCCCTCACCCACCGTGAGGTGGGCATGGGCTTCGGGGTGGCGACATGCTTCTTCTGGGCCGCCGTGCTGTCCCTCACTTGGCCGCGTCTCGTAGGAGCACTGGGGTCGACGGGAGCCTTTGGCTTCTATGCCGGTGAGTGTCCCCGATCTTACTGTACCTCCCAATCTCCGAGAGAGGAGAGGGCACATTGGCTGACAAGACAGGATTGAACCTCGTCGCTCTCGTTATGATCTTCTACCTCGTCCCGGAGACCAAGCAGTTGACGCTTGAGGAGCTCGACCACGTCTTTGAGGTCCGCACGATGGATCACTGCCGCTACCAGGCCAACGTCTGGCTACCGTGGTTCATCAAGTCCAAGATCTTCCGCCAGAAGGTCGACCTCCCGTCGCTCTACAACTTTGACGAGGTGGCCGACCATGTTGCTCCCGAGCCAGCACGTGGAAGCAGAGCCGTCTGATAGGCGTCCTTGTCGACTACAGTGGCCAGTACGAGGCGTCTCCGGAATGGAAAAGTTGTTAGCCGACACGCTCCGCAAACGACGATCAGAACATAGGCAGGACAGAGAAGTGTCGCGAGCAGAGACGAGAGTTGGAAGCGTAATGTATCAGAGTTACAGAAGAGGCTTGCAGGTGTCGTACTGTAGATGTCTTACTCGGAGAGAAGAGTATGTCAGACGATATCAGAGTATGTAATCATGGATTTCGACTTTCACAGCCCCCCGGCCTCATCAGGCATTCCGCGAGAGTTGCTCCTGAGGATGTAATCGGCTGGTCTGCACAGTAATCACGCATGCCGAGATTCTGACGTCTTGGCAAGATGTGTACCCTCGCACTTAGCGAACACGGCGCAAGACCGAAAGAGGAGTACCGTCGAAGCCGTCCCTCCAGTGGAGAGCATCGCGGGTCTGTGCCTCGCCTTACAGAACGCGACGAGCTGTGATCAAGGTGTGCCGAACTATCATTCACACAAGGGAGCCTCGAGACGCCGTTGATTGGCGAGGCCAAAGGAGAGTGTAAAGCCAGTAATCGTTCACCGAATCATGCATGCCATCCGCAGAGTCGTTTACCACGAGAACCTAAAACACCACGCTGTGCGGCATGCTCTGCTCCTCTGGCTCGCCGAAGAGGTTGATCGGAACCCTGCGAACACAATCAGCGTTCAAGGCGTGCAACTGGTTTGGGCGAGTTTCGATAGCACGTACTGAGGCGTGAAGTTCACGGGCAAGTTGCCTCGATACGGGTGTCGCATACCAATCTCGCTGATAGTTTCGAAATCCTCTTGAGATAGCTCAAAGTCGTCGAAGTTGTTCTTCGCACATCAGGTCAGGCGGGGAAACAACGATATTGAGGGCTTCAATCCGACTACTGCACACTCACCTCCATTTCTGATGCGATGAGGGACTTGGGGATGACGCAGAATCCGTTGTGTGTCGCCCAAGCGATGAGGACTTGAGCGGAAGTCTTGCCCAAACGGTCGGCGACTTCCTTGATGGCAGGAGAATCGATGATGCGAGGTTTACCAGTCGAGTTGTTGCCCATGGGGGAGTATGCCGTGATCTGAATGCCTTTATCCTTGCCTGATCAGGTCAGAGACCGCCTGGTCACCATCGAATGGATATACCGGTACAGCAAGTGAAGGCTTACAGTACGCGTAGAGGTCCTTTTGGATCAGGGACGGATGACCCTCGATCTGGTTCACGGCAGGGACCACCCCCGTCGCATTGATGATTGCTTCGAGGTGCGCGATGGTGAAGTTGGAGACCCCGATCGCCCTCACGCCCTTCTTCTCCTTGTAGAGGCGACAGACTTCGGCCCAAGTCTTCGTGATTCCAGGAGATTCGGGGTCAATGACGAGTTTACCTGGTCATATCAGTACGAGCCGAGCAAAGAAAGCGTCTGGGACATCGAGATACTGAGTACAGTAAGGGACTCACCGTCAGAGCTCAAAGGCTGCATCTCCTTGCCCGGCTTGAAAGCCACCGGGAAATGCATCAGGTACACGTCGAGATAATTCGTCTTGAGCTCATCGAGCGACATTTCCAGGTCCTCCTGGACGAGGTGGGGCCGATGATGAGTGTTCCAGAGCTTGCCGACGAGGAACAGGTCCTTGCGAGGGACCCCCGAACGCTCGATACCGATAGCGACCTCGGGTTGGTTCTCTGTGGACTTTGCATCAGCCATTTCCATATGACTTGCCGTGCTGGTCTCTTCAACACTCACCATAGACCCTCGCGCAGTCAATGTGACGGTATCCGATCTTGATCGCAGTGGAGACGCTGCTTGGTCAGTTTCATGACCCGACTCACGTACTCACGCCTCCTCGACTTCCCCGGGTCGAGACTGCCATGTCCCGAAACCGATCTGAGGGATCTTGAGCCCGTTGTTGCTGGTCCCGACATCAGCGGCTGGTACACATGTCTGTATATACGTTCTCTAGAGTTCCTCTTACAGGGTGACGAATCGCTTCAAGGCCATCTTCTGTGAGTTCTCGCAAGATCAAGTGAGCTCAGCGCTGAGAGTCGAGGGTGTTGTGCTCTGCGAAATGCAAGAGTTGAGCAACATAAATACGGTACGAGTTCTGTATGCGGGGGACTCGGTTGATCGCACAATCCCGGCGAGATCTGCTTCTTTCTCGTCGCACCGCACCGGTCTCGCATGAACTGCCCGCAGCGCCATGGCCTAGAAGAATGGCTTGGCTTCGCGAAGCATGGATCCATCCGGACACCCAGCTAGCGGGCACGCGCAGAAGCTCCATGCACAGTCGCTCCCGAAATAATCGACTCCCGAGGACGGCCCGATCTCATCATTGGACCGTTTTCAAACTCGCTACAACGGCCCGATGTTGCGACCAGGGCTATTCTCACCGAGTCCCCCGTCCCGGACGCATGTGCCCCGCGACGGGGTGGAGGTGGTCCGGGGAGGTCTCGAGGACGAGCATGTAGCGGCCAGTGGGGCCTGAAAGTGTACGAGTACTGTAGGTTGCGGGAGAGTCCATTGAAGGTATGCAGCGGGATGAGTCAATCGGCCAGAAACTGCCGTGGCCACCGCTGCTGACTTGCACGTACCTTGCAGGCCAAGTCGCGATGGGCAGCACGGCCGCAAAGGGGAGGAAAGACGCCAGTTATTCCCACCATCCGCCAAACTTCATCTCCCGGCAAATGAATCTTAAACATGTGCCAGGGCGACAAACAGCCGAGCAGGACGATGCGCAGACTCAAGCTGATACTGCTATGCCCGTCCTTCGCCTCAGATCATCCCATATCCTTTCCGCTGGGAGCCAATCTATCTGGCGCGTAATGAAAATCAGGTCGTCCGACCGTCCGTCCGAGGTTATAAGATCACCTCCTACGATCAATAGCATCTACTGCACACCCATTTTGACGCTCATACCCTTCTCCCGGATCTTCATTCGTCAGCCCCATCCATCCTGCGCCAACCCCTCGGAAGGCGCCGACAGGCCACCACTCACCTCGTCCAACACCTCCCCAAACCTCTCAGTCTCCTTCTTCCCCCACTTCCCATCCACCTTGCACATATACCTCCCCTTCGCGCCTCCACCCTTGACTCTGCCCTTGGCACCTTCTTCGCCCAACGCGTCGAGCGCCACCGCAAGCTTGTCCTTGATCGTTTTGGCGAGCTTATCGTCCTTGCTATGCACGACGAGCAGGGCTGGTCTCGCCTCGGCGGGCGCCGAACTGAGTACGATGACACGCTCGGTCAACGGTCCGTCGGGAGTGGCCGCGGATGCTGAGACGGAGGTAGTAAACGTGGCCGAGACGGTGGAGAGGAAATCAAAATCGTGGGTGGCTCTTTCCGTCCTGTGAACCCAGACGAGATTCCCGTTATCTTTCTCCGAGACCTGCGCCAATGCTTTCTCCGTGACCCATCTCGCTAGTTCCTTCTTGAGCTCGCCCGACGCCCCAATGAGCTCCTTCCGCTGCGCGTCGGCCTGTTCAGCCCGCTCAACGACATTGCCCCGACTACAAGCCAGAGCTTGGGCAGCGAGGGAGAGCGTGCGGCTCGCGCCGTCCAGGAAACGCAGGGCGCGGGGTCCAGCGGTGAAGTACAGCTTTGTAGGGACGAGGGAGGCGGGCGTCGAAGCGGTCGAGGCGGTAGACGGGGGGATGACATGCAGGTGCATGCAGAGACCTAGGTGGGGGAGTTGGGTTCCGCAGCACGCGTTGCGATCTGTTGCGTCGATGTTGACGTGACGAATGACTCCCTGCACAAGGCGAATCAGCAACCACATTTGCACCAGGGCGAACCCGCCGATAATCGCTGCCCGCTCTCGCTGCTCGTCGTCCGAGCCGGAAACGGGCCCGGAGTCGATGACTGAATCCAGAAACAGACTCACCCCAGCATAATCCTTTGGGATTCCCCGACTCTCCCTATCCCCATCCCCCGTCTCTCCGCCATCGATCTGTATCGACACGTCGATCCACACCCTTCTCGCCTCCGCAATGAGCCGGTTACACGTATCCTCGACCTCCTGCGCCTCTGCCCAGGTCAGTGCGCGGGGGAGCTCCACATAGGGAGTCTCGAGGGAGGGATGCTCGGTCATGCTCCATGAGAGGGTCGGGAGGGATTTGGTGTCGAGCACGGCGGAAAGGAGGTGCTGGGCGGTGTGGAGGGACATCTGGGTGGTGCGTCAGCGACAGCGGGCGACAGGGCTTGATTAACCTGCAAGGGAAACGGTTTGCCAGGCAGCTTTGGCTTCATGAACAGCGCACCGGTGGGATGGGACGCAGAAAGAGGGGCGATATTAGATAGGACACGGGTCGGAGGTGGCAGGCTTCATGGTTGGCGGGTGGGTGGGCGCGTGCAACCGGAAACGAGGGCGATGTGGGTAACAACATGGGAGCATGAGACACACGAATGCGGAGGACGAAGCATACAGATCCAGCCCTGTAAAACCGAGCCACGCCCCACTCACATGATCCATCCTCCTCTCCCAGTCCACCTCCACCTCAACACCATTCCCCACCGCACTCTCCAGCACACCCTCCATCTCCGCCGGGACTCTCACGAGGTGCACGCTGTCGAGCTTCCTCCGCAGACAGCCCTCGACGACGAGCGGGGTGTGGGCGCCCTTCCCCCCGTTCGGGTCGAGGAGGTGGAGGAGGCCTGTGTCGGCGGGTTGGCCTCCGCCTGTTCGTGGGTCAGCGATTGTAGTTATAATGTTGTACGAATGCTCGCTCGAACGTCGAAACGTCGGACAATGGAAATTCGGGGCTCGGAACTCGAGATAGAGACACAGACACAGACACAGATAGAACAGAGGAGAATAGGTAGTCCCAATCAGACAGGTCGGATCCGGAAACAGCCCAGCTCACCTTCGGGAAAGATCACCGTATCCAACAGCTCGATCTCCCAAAGCCTCCCTGCGGGCGTAGCGGGCGATCCACCCCCCATCCAACTCCCACTCCCACTCGCTGCAGCTTCTGCAGCGGGATTATTGGGATTCGGAGTCGCCGTCCCGCTGTTCGCCCCGCTAGTTGCGCCGCTAGGCGGCGCAGACCCCTTCTTCTTGTTCGCTTTGCCTTTCTGAGGGGGCGGGGCGGCTATTGCGGCGGGGCGAGCGGAGTGGATGGTGGTGAGTAGTTTGCGGAGTAATGGGTCGCCTGGGGGGATTAGCTCGGGGCGGGCGCATGAGGGGAGGGGGGACGCGGGGGTGAAGGAGGACGGAGGAAAGCGCTTTCCTCGAGGAGTGGATCGTATAGCGTAGAAAAGCGGTGAGGAGGGGAGAGGGGCGATGTTCAAGGACACGACAATTCGGCACGAGACACTCACGCTGACATGCCAAAAGCCCCACGATCTTCTTGGAGGGTATCGTCGACCCATCAAACTGAAGTCGCCAATAATCACCGGGCGTCTCCTCGCGGACAATTGGCGTGGGGGCGAGAGTGAGTGTCATGGCGCGAAGTGTGTGACTGAGTCTCCGGTATACCGATCGATATGATAGAGGTGTGGTGCTCTTGATGCGACGTCAGTCTGGGGAACGGGACAACAATAATTGAGATTCGAAGAAAGAGAGGGAACGTTATCGATCGCACGAAGATGTGGTACCGTAGGATACTTTAGAGCAGAGTGGAGGCTCGGCGCTCGGTGCTTGGCGGCCTTCTCCGAACAGTCAGGCGACCTGGATCATCTTACACTGGATCAAGCTCGACTCGCACTCGGTTCGACAGGACACAGGACATGCATATATCCGTTCCTCATGCAATTAATACTATTTGTTCACAAAGGTATGTCTGTCTGCCGACTCGACTCGGCACGACGAGGAGCAAGTGCCAGTACAGGTGTCAGGGCAAGAGCCACCGCGATGGACGAGACAGGCGAGGTTAACGAATTGAATCGAATCAGGTTGGATCTAGGCGGATCAGATGATGAGATGCTCGCGCTCGCGATGACACGGTCGATGCAATGCGCGGCTGGGACTGGGAGAAGATGACTAAACTGGCGGGAGACACGAGGGAAATGTATGTGATATCAATGCAAATATCCGTAGACGATGGGGTGGGCAAGAAAACGAAACGGGAACGGGATATGGGATGTGGAACGCGAGAGTCATAGGCTCGACTCGCGGTCCGGTCATGCCCAAACGAACGCCCCGAGGAGGATCATGAGACCGAGGAGCATGGAAGAGGGGAAAGTGGGGAGAGCCCGCTGCGCCAGCGCGGCGGACTTGGCGGCCGAGAGAGCCGTTCCAGAGACGGAAGAGGCGGAGGCGGTCGTGTTGGATGACGAGGGAGCGACGACCACGGAGGACTGTGGCAGGACGCTGGCGGCGTTCATCGTCTGCGTCTCGATCGCGCCGGATCCGATCGCGAGCAACTGCGAAGCATTAGCGAGCAGCTCGACGCGATGCGATGCGATGCGATGCGATGCGATTGGCTCACCTGTCCGGTGGATGGTACGCCGTCGACGACGAGGAAGATCATGGCAGGACCCGGCTGGAAGATGTTGGCGTTCGGAGGCATCTGCGAGACGTAGAGTGTGACCTGGCCCGAAGCTTGGTCGAGGCTGTACGAAGTCTCCAGTTCGAGGTATCGCTGGCCAAAGTTCATCTGGTCGTTGCGTCAGCATCTCGTCGCATCGTAGCGAGGAAGCAGAGTCCAAGTTGGATTGGTTTCCACTCACGCAGTGCGTCGAGAAACCTGTGCGGATAACGACGACCTTGGTGTTGCCAGGGTTGGAAGACGAGTTGGTAGGCGTGTAAGTAAGGTTCCAAGCGGCACCGCCGTAGCTCAAGCTGTCGGGGAAGGCGGACGGTGTGGGTCGGGTCTTGGAGTACCACAGCGGGTACCACTTCTCGACGACGTAGCTCGTGCCCCACTGGACAGTGGTGACGTCCGCGTTGGGGTTGGAACCCGAGACGAGGATGGAGCCGTCGGCGAGGAGGATGGCGGTCGAGTGGTACATGCGCTCGTGGGGCGAGGCGGAGAGGCCGGTTCGGGAGAACCTCGAGCCGGCAGGCGCGTTCGGGCTGAAGGTGGTCAGCTCGATGTGACAGTTGACCTGCCGCAATGTAGCTGTGTGGGGCAGACCACTCACTTGTAGATCGCGGGCATGTACACCGGGTCCTGTCCGTAACTCTGACCAAGCGAGTACTTTTCGTTGCCATAGCCCGCTGTACCCATGCCGACGCCGTTACCGAGCCACATGGTGCCGTCGGGGAGGTAGATCAGCTGACCCATCGACCTCGGCTCCGGCAGCGAGTCGTCGTCCGTGTACTGCGGGCTGGCGTCGTCGGGGTTGATCCGCACACACGAGTCGTCGGCCTGCACGGCGGTGACGTTGAAGCCGGCGCCGCCATCGGTAGACTTGGACAGGTTGGCGGCGGATCCTCCGCAGAAAAGGATGGTCTGCGTGTAGTTGTTTGCCGGGGTGAGCGGGAGCATGACGGCGGCGGCGGACGCGGGGTAGACACGTTGTGCGTAGGGCATGTCGGGCAGGGCGGTCTCCGTCTTGGTGTCCATGTCGTACAAGATGGTCTTGTAGGCGGCCTGCATGAACAACTTGCCTGAGACACGTCAGTAGGGATTTGACATGTGAATGCGAGTTGACTTACCGCTGCTGGTGAGCCAGGTGAGCGGGAATAGATTCACGGGCACAGTCGCGTTGAGGAAGGCCATGCTGATCGAGCCGGAAGACTGCTTGGGCCAGTACTCGTACGTGGGGTTGTTCTGGGCGTATGTCGAGACGTAGCCTCCGTTGGTGTCACCGCCGAGCACGACGAGGGAACCATCTGCGAGACCCTCGATGGTGGGGTACCATCGCTTGCTCGACATGGTCAACGCGCTCCCTCCCTGCTGCCACCCGCAGCTATCATCCTCGCACGGCGTGAGCAACCGGATCGCCGCGCCGCCGTCCGCATCGTCGTAAGGGTTCGCCCCCGAAGGGTTGTTTGTGGTGTCGCTGACTGCCACACCGTTGTACGTGACCGGCTGGTTACCGCCAAACACGACCCAACTGCCGTTCCCGACCGAGAGTCCGCCCGCACAAAAGGTATTGGAGGTGACTTCCATCGGGGTGACGGCGTTGGTGTTCAGGTCGTAGGACACGCCCCAAGCTGGGTGGGTCACGCCGTTGGTGGTGAGGGTGAGCGAGTTGTTTTCGGTCTCTGCGGGGGTGTAAGTGCGGCGCAGAACCAAACGGGGACGAACAGCACGGGAAGGACAACACGTGGGTTACCTCCGCTTAAGGTGTCCCCGTTGATGATCCCCGTGCTGTCGTCAAATGACTTGCACTCACTGTCAAGAATGTACACCGTGTCGGCCGTTCCCAAGAACATCATCTGCGCCGACACTCCCGAGTTCCCCACGACCTCGTAACCGCCGAGAGGGACGCTGCCCGCCTTGGGTTCGAGGGTCCGCTTCGAGACGGGTGATCGGGAGGTGGCGGACCGGGCGAGGTCACGGTGTCGCAGATTCCGTTCGAGCGGGGGGAGCGAGCCGGACGCGGCGAGCGCGACTGGCAGGGCGAGCAGGGCGGCGGGAAGCATGGTGGGGGGTGTTGGGGATGATCAAGACGAGTAGATAGGAGGAAGGAAGGTTTTTATTATAGTCGATGCAAGCAGGTGGGAAAGGAATGGACTGGTGGTAGGCGCTGAAAGAGCGTTGCGTTGTTGCGTTGTTGCGTTATTGTGCAGGTCCTCAGGGGAGAGGATTGTTTCGCCGTGTCGAAACTGAGCGCGACGACTCGAGCCGGACAGCGGTGAGGTGGGGCGAGAGGCGCTGACTGAGGATGTGATGACAATGAACAGGCCGAGGTGTTGTAGAAGAAGAAAAGGATGTCGAGTGAAGATGAGGAAGGAGTTAGGATGAAGATGGTTAGTGGATAGTTGCGCATGGACCGAGTGAGTGGTTGGTTCGGTGGATGTTTGGAGACTCGAGGGGTTCAGGGTCCAACCCCGTTCAACGTGACAGGGACAGAACGCACAGAGGCGTTCAGGTAGCCTCAGGGGTTTCAACAGGTGGTCCGGGCGTCAAAGGGGGTGGTGAAGGCGTGGGACCAGAGGGTTAGCACATCATGACCCCGTCGGACGGACCCATGGAACGACGGGGGCTCAGGGTATTCGTTCTCACCACGAGCCCACTGACATGCACCCAAACCATTCAAATGAATCACCTAGCGAGGTTACGAGGATACGAGGTTCGAGCAAGGTATATTTGTGGTATCCATATGTATTTGTAGCACAACTAGGACGGCGACGGGCAAGGCTGTGCACGCTACCTTGAGGGAATGAAATACTTGACAATGAGAGGGCCATCAAGGAGACAAGGACCATGCGACATGCGCAGAACGGGGGGTGCGACAGGTTGAAACGCCGTGCTCAGGAACAAAAAAGCAATCACGTCTGGTCGCGCACGACGACAGAGGCAGCGCCGTGGCCCGGGTCCACACGTGGAGGGCGAGGCGTACTCCGGGCCCAATTTCTGCTCCCGCCAGTGCCAGTGGGCCAGTGCCGCAGATCCAGATCTGAGTGGTCGTCAGGCCGTGGCGCTGACTCGGCGTGGCGGTGTCCGACTGTTTATAACACCTGCCAAGAGCCAAGCGTTGAGAGTCAACAATGTTGATACAGAGACCTGCATAACTATGAGGTGCAGACACGACCGATGGTCATTGGCGCGACCGTAGAGGTGGAGGACTTCGTGACTGCCATTATCCAGACCATTGCGAATCGTGAACCCTTCGTCGTGGTCCGCGTCTAACGCGCGGCTTCACAAACGAGACCATCCCAAATTGCGCGTCACCTCGCAGTCCGCGCGTGCTTGGAGAGCTCGGGAAGTGGTTCAAGAGGTCTATCAACGAGCATGGGTCTCGGCTGGTATCTCGACTAGTCTCCAAATGATGGGCGGCTGTGTACTGGTCGAGACGCAACGGGCGTGTCGGCCAGAGACGGTGGTGGATCATGATGGAGAGCGAACGCTGTGTCACGGTCCTTAGGTCGAGTTGCGTCGAGTTGCTTGTCGGTACCGACGTACCAATAATAGCTGTACTAGTTCGAGCGCACTGTTTGAGATGTCCCTTCTGTCACCCAAGAATGGTGGGATCGCACAGCTTCCTTCGTAATCACCCAGCGTCCGATGGTAGAAGGGACCCTGGACTGTATCACGACTGACCAGATGTGCCGCTGTCGGGTGCGACTCCTCGAATAAGACGATATCTGGGAGTATCAACGAGAGAGGCTTTGCACAATCCAGCTCAAGTTTGCTCTCAGCAAGCACGGAGTTTGGGACAGCGCGGCCAAGAGTCTCAGATGGAGTTCGGAAGCGATGTGGATAATGAGCGATGGTTTGACCAATTGAGCTCCCGCCGGCTTGAACTCAGATGGCAATGGCAAGTCCGCGGGCACGACGACGATCTGATATCGGCTGGGGCTAGGGTCGTAACCACTCCTTCCGCACAATCACCTGCCAACGACTATGGGGTCGGCTCCGACGGGCGCTCTGGGAACGTAGGCCATCTCATGCAAAATCATACCCAGAACACAACGACGTCTCGACCACACTGGGCTTGCCGGGCTGCCAGGAGGGACGTGGAGAAGGTGCATCGACCACCATGAACCGCGCTGCGTCTCTCCTCCTGTGCTCATTCCTTCTCATGCCGGGTGCGGTGACCAGTCGCACCGGTACGATGGCTATTGGTATACGCCTTACGAAATTGAATTCCTCACTTAAGCTGGACCATTTGCTTCTCGCCAACCACACGGCAAGCGGTGTTCAAAGCCCCGTTCTGCTCTCAACTGCGACGAGACGAGACAAGGAGCGGTGACCAGAATCGAAACCCGTCGCGCCGTCGCGCCGTTCGGCCGACCGCGGCCGATTTTTCTGCCCGAGTCGGGCGAAACGGGATCAATTTGGCCATTTCGGGTACCGACACCGACCACTCGCACTCACTGCCGATCACATCTTGGTCGTCTGCGTCTGAACATACTCGTCACTGCTCTTCCGTCTCATTACCAGCACAGAAAGATCACCAGGAAAATGTCCAAGGCGTGAGTACCGACGTCAACCGCCCCAACCTGCTCCCCTCTGGTCGTCGTGGAAATTTCAGAGGCACCTTCGGCCTGCTTCATGCTGGAAAGGCTCTTCCGCTTTCGAGCTCGTCACATCGTTGCGACAGTGAACGAATGATCGGGACCACTCGCGCCCGCTCTCCACTGCCTTGCTGCTCCCCTTTCCCTTGTCCTTTGTACCCTTGTCCCTACCCCTCCCGGTTCGCTCCGCTCCGCTCCGACGCTCTTGTCCCTTATAACCCGCTCACTTGTCAGATACAAAATCACTGTCCTGCCCGGCGACGGTATCGGCCCCGAAGTCACCTCCGCGGCCGTCCGCGTGCTCGAGGTTATTACCAAACACACCCCGCTCCAGCTCGAGATCACCGAGCAGCTCTTCGGTGGCGCGTCGATCGATGCGCACGGCGTGCCGCTGTCGGATGAGACGCTCAAGGCGTGCAAGGAGGCGGATGCGATTTTGCTTGGTACGTGGAGGCGTGGGGAGTGTGCTCGACTCGAGGGGAGGGGGGCAGGGCCCTGCGGGGGAGAATGAGAAGGGCAAGGAGAAGGGCGTGACATGAGCGAGGGTAAGGGAGAGGCATGGGCAAGAGACCCAACCCGGCCTGGGCCGGATTGGGCTGGTGTTCGTGTCGTACTGGAGGGTGGGGTCGGGAGGACTGGCGGGAGACGAATGGTGCGGTCAAGTCGAGTCACGTCGAGGTACTTCCCCGAGCCGAGGATCCGCACACCTTGTTGCGATCGCACCCTTCCCACATCCCTCCAGTCGATCCTAATCCACCATCTCACTGCTCAATGATCTCTGTACCTTCCTCTTTCCCTCCCTCCTGACCAACCGTTACCATCATCCCATCCCCGGACTCTTTCCCCGTTTCTAACTGTGCGCCGTGACTTCCGCTCGCTCGCGCGTATGCCTGCCCGTTCGCTCCGCTCACGCTCGGTTCCAGGCGCCGTCGGTGGCCCCAAATGGGGTGTCGGTCCCGTCCGACCCGAACAAGGTATCCTCAAGCTCCGCAAAGAGCTCGGGCTCTACGCCAACATCCGCCCGGCGTCGTTCATCTCCGAGAACCTGCTTCAGTACAGCCCTCTGAAGGAGAGCGTGGCGAAGGGAACGGACATTGTGGTGGTTCGGGAGCTGACGGGGGGGATCTGTGAGTTGAGCTTGTTTCGTCTTGTTCTGTGAACATTACGGGTGCTTCGCCTGTGTCGGAGGAAGTCACCTTCGCCCTTCGACCCAAGGAGAAGCTATTGCCCCAAGCTATTACCGCCCTTTCGCCCGCTCTTGCAGCGGAGTATCCCATGTACCACGCTATCCCATCTACCACGCTGGCATCGTGGATGTCGTGGCCATCGCGACTGTGTAGTATTGGCCCTCTATCCGTCTCTGCTTCGGATCAACTCGCCTCCGTTTCGACGTCTTAGGTGCTTGTGCACCCCGCTGACGCCCCGCCAGACTTCGGCGACAAGGTCGAGTCCTCCTCTGTGTCCGGCGCGCACGCCTCGGACCTGTGCGTCTACTCGCGCGAGGAGATCGAGCGGATCATCCGTGCCGCCGCGCAGATTGCCCTCGCCCAGAACCCCCCTCTCGCCGTCACGTCCGTCGATAAGGCCAACGTCCTCGCCACCTCGCGTCTCTGGAGGCAGGTCGCCACCGAGATCATGGAGAAGGATTACCCCCAACTCACGTTCTCGCACCAGCTCGTAGACTCCGCGGCGATGATCATGGTTGCGAACCCGAGGAAGCTGAACGGTGTGCTCGTCATGGAGAACATGTTTGGGGACATGTGAGTGGAGTCGAGTTTGGACATAGGTTGGCGCCAAGTCGAGACGTGGCGCGTTGCGCGTCACGCCCTGCATCGTGTATCCTTGTGCTCGAGGGGTTGAGGGGGAAAGGGCAACCGACTTGACACGACACGACATGACATGGCATGGGTTTCGATGCTGACGAGCTTCTGCTACAGCTTGTCCGACGAGTCATCGGTCATCCCCGGTTCGCTCGGCCTGCTTCCTTCTGCTTCCCTCGCCGGCGCGCCCGACCCGTCCAAGACCGTCTCGGGGATCTACGAGCCCATCCACGGTTCCGCGCCCGATATCGCCGGCCAGGGAATCGCCAACCCGATCGGCACCATCCTCTCCGCCGCGCTCATGCTGCGGTACTCCCTCGGCAGGCCTGACGAGGCCGCAGCGATCGAGGCGGCTGTGCGCAAGGTCCTGGACAGCAAGGCCGCCGGCGGGCTGGACCTGCGCACGAAGGATCTCGGCGGGGAGGCTAACACCACCGAGGTCGCCGACAGGGTCTGCGAGCAGCTCGAGAAGATCCTCGCGAAGGCGTAGAGCGGAGGTAACCTCTGAAAAAATCATGTGTCAGAGTGTGCGTGTGCATAGAAAGGCGTTCGGATCCGGTAGCCGGGATGGGAGGGTTGTAGAGACGCAGAGACGTGCGGTGCGCTCGGCCGAGCCGCGATAGGAGGGCTGGAGGTATATATGTTATGCAGATTTGTGGACGAAGGCCAAATTACCCAGCTCCAGTAAGTGAGCTTAGCATCCAGCACAGCTTGTTGTACGAGTACCACCGAGGCTGGATACTTTGTGACTCGCCGACTACTCTGCTGCTATGCAAGCTGTGCGAGCAATAGCGGTGGTATCTGTGGTGTCTGTGGTGGTGTTGCTGGCCCCGTGACCGGCTAAGGTCCGACCGGGTTGGGTTGGGTTTCGGCTGTGTCACTGGGCCGGTGCAACGATTCCAACGCGGTGCCGATTCATCGATACTTTACATCTTGTCCCATAACATCAGCAATCAACACTCGGGAGAAGCTGTATCCACGCTCGACCGCTCGACCGATTCTTGTGACATATCCACAGACGAGCCACGACTCACCACTATGCGTCTCGCTGCGTTTGCTGGTCTCTCGTTGAGACGTTTCCCGGTGAGTTGAATCGAGGACTGACGATTGGTCGTCCGGTTTCGCGACGATACCTCAGCCGAGAGCTCGAGATGAGAGCGGTGCGGAGGACTGAACCGGACGAATGGAAGCGGCAGAGGGGAAGGGTGGAAGGGCAGGGTGGAAGGGTGGAAGAGTGGAAGAGAGGCAGTGTGGAGAATAGGAGTGCCGTGATCATGTCTGACTGACGCAACTCCAGGTCGTCGTCCGATGCAGGGCGTACTCATCATACAATGCAGCGGTAGCCGGTCTGACGCCCGAGCAAGACGAGGTGAGTGGAGTGCAGTACCCTCTCGCTGTCTCTTTCCCTCTCTCTCGTCGAGATGCGCGATGTTCTCCCCAGACACTGCTTCCCCCCTCGCGCCGAGTCACCGCCGCTCAACCCTCCCTTCCACGAACTTGGTTCGTCTGGGTTCAGCTGGCTTCGCTTGGCTTCGCTCTGTTACCACGACGTCTATGCCTTGGAGCGCGTCGTGGCATCACCGCTGACACCACACAGTTTCGCCAGGTCGTAGCCCGTTTCGCGGAGAAGGAGATCGCGCCTCGCGCAGCGGAGATTGATAGGACAAACAAGATGCCAGAGGTGGGTACCGCGGCGGTGGCGACGTCCTCACGATTCATCACGTACACTTTACCAACCCTCTCCACACATACAAAGACACACGCGAGAATCTGCCGGAGGGACCTGCTTTGGCCGCTTCGGCGACCGCCCAGGTCTGTCATACTACGCCCGGTCGGCACCCGAATAGCAGTTCGCAACTACCAGAGCAGTGCTCACACCCGACGCCCGGCTGACCCCGCAGGACGTGTTTCCCAAACTCGGGGAGATGGGGCTGCTGGGCGTGACGGTCCCGGAGAAGTGGGGTGGGCTGGGGCTGGGATACCTCGAGCACACGATTGCCATGGAGGGTGAGTGGTCGGGAACGGGCATGGGGCATGGGGCATGGGGCATGGGGCATGGGGCATGGGGCATGGGGCATGGGGCATGGGGCATGGGGCACGGGGCATGGGGCATGGGGCAGCGGAGTGCGATCAGCGCGTTGGTGCTCCGTTGCAAATCCAAATGGACCAGATGGACCCCGTGATGTTTTACGCGCTGGGGACTCTTCTTCCATCTGGGAGTAGGAGGACAAGGGACTCACACGGTGGTTGTGTCACACGGCGGTCGTGATCGAGATGGCATTTTGGAGGACATTGGTTGTCAAGCTCACGCGATATCAGAACTCAGCAAAGCCTCCGCCTCCGTTGCTCTGAGCTACGGCGTGAGTGGGGATATCCTTCGTCGCTCGAACCTCCCAATACACCGCCCCCGCCAGCTTGGAGGACTGGGCGAATGCCGTGTCCGAGAGGTGCCGCGCTGCATCCCTGCTGGAGCGACGAGATCGGGACAGCACAGTACAAGTACACAGACTCATCCCGTTTAGGCCCACTCGAATCTCGTCGTCAACCAGCTGGTCAGATGGGGCAGTACGTCGATCGTGATGGCCATTCCTGTTTGAATCCATCTGTCGCCCAGCCCACCTGGTTACTCTCTCCTGATATCAGAACCCTGTCCTCCTCCCCTCCCCTTCCCTCCCCTCCCCTCCCTTTTGCTTCCCCTTCCTCCCCATCTTTCCCCCACCCGTGCCATCTCCCCCCGCGGCAAGACGCTCACTAACCCCACCCAGCCGACACCCAACTCACCAAATACCTCCCCCCTCTGCTCTCCGGCGAGCAGATCGGCTCACTCGCCATGTCCGAGCCCAACTCGGGCTCCGACGTCGTGAGCATGCGGACGAGGGCGGAGAAGAAGGGCGGGAAGTGGGTGATGAATGGGAGCAAGTGCTGGTGGGTTTGCGCGGCGGTTTCGAGTTCTGCTTTGTTTCTGTTCCTATGTGTTTGGCTATCGGTGTCCGTCCCGCTGGTCTTGGTCCGTCTCGCTGGTCTCGCTGGTCTCGCTCCGTCCAGCGAAGGCTTTGCTTCGCTCGCTTCTTCTCATTCTCTTCCGCTGTCTCTCACGTCCTATCACCGTCTTTCGCCCTCGCTTCAGCTCCTTTCTCGCTCTCGGTGTTTTGGCAGGTCACCATTCGCCGAGTGACAGAACATCGTCACTCTGCACTACGCCAGTCTCTCGTCGTGATAGCCCCTCTGTTATTCGCCTTCCTAAAGACCTGACTTGAGACCCCGGCTCGACCCCGGCTCAACCTCGCTGACCCTCTTGCAGGATCACCAACGCCCCGCTCTCCTCGACGTTCATCATCTACTCGCGCTCAACCAAGGACGGCCAGCCCAGCAGGGGTATCACCGCCTTCCTCGTAGAGAGGGGATGGAAGGGGTTCGAGGTGGGCGAGCACCTCGACAAGTTTGGCGTGAGTGGGGGTGATGATGTCCCTGATCACTTCAACGGCTCCAGGGCTTAGGCCAATTGGGCTCTCTTGGGACTTGTATCACATTCTAACGACCACGCCTTCTGCGAGGCTGTGCGCGTAACGAGGCGGGAAGGCACTCCTGACCCGGAACAGATGAGAGGAAGCCCCACCGCCGAGTTATTCTTCGATAACGTCGAGATCCCCGAGGGTGCGTACGAGTGCCCTCTGCCCTGCTCGGAAGATATGGGATCACGCTGAGTCGTCCTCGTAGAAAACGTCCTGGGCGAAGTGAACAAGGGCGCGGCGGTGCTCATGTCCGGACTCGATTATGAGCGTCTCGTCCTCTCTGGCGGACCACTGGGGTGAGTCGAGTCTGCATCCGCGAGTCGGCCCGACTAGCAGACGAGTACACCGAGTCGAGTCGCTTTCGTCGTCGCTCCCCGCCTTTCACCCGCCTCGTGCGGTGGTCGTGGACAGCTGGAAAATACAGTACTCTCACATTGTTGGGGCCACTGGGGGGTATGCGCTGAACGTTCTGCGCAGGATCATGCAGTCCGCACTCGACCTTGCGCTCGAGTATACCCATACGAGGGAACAGTTCGGGAAGAAAATCGCGACGTTCCAGCTCATGCAGGGGAAGCTTGCGGGTGAGTCCGAGTGGCGCGATGACGCCCGGATCTGCTCAATCCACGTCTGATTCCACACGAGTTCCACGTGTCGCCACGCCGCATGCCACCGCTGACATCTCAGACATGTACACCAAGCTGAGCGCTTCTCGGGCGTACGTCTACGCCGTCGCGAGGGCGTGTGACCAGGGCAACGTGTCTCGTCAGGTGCGTGCGGGTTCCGGGTGGCTCTGGGGTGTAGATCTGTACCTCTGGCTTGAGTCTCTGTGACCTGTGAACTCGACCACGGGTCATTCACTTGGCGAGCTGACGCCACGCCGACAGGACTGCGCGGGTGCTATTCTGTACTCGTCCGACCGGGCTGTGGAGGTCGCGATGGAAGCGCAGCAGTGCCTCGTACGTGGAATCGGGATTAGTATCTTGTGACGGATGTCGATCTGACCGGGGTTTGCGCTGACCTCAATCAGGGAGGAAACGGGTATATCAACGGTGAGTCTTCCCCTAAAACAGCGATCCACCTGGATCATATCTGCGTTACACTAGTTGCGATGTTACGTTGCAAAGTCGCGACGTCGCGCGACGTCGCGACGTCGCTGATCCGTCTTCTCGCAGAATACCCTGCCGGACGACTCCTCCGCGATTCGAGGCTCTACACCGTCGGCGCTGGCACCCAGGAGATCAGGCGTATGCTCATTGGACGGGGCTTCAACGAGGCGTTCTCAGAGGCAGAGGGCAGGGGCATCGCGCAGTGATGCGTGGGCCGAGGAGCTTATTCGAGTTCGACTTGACTTCGAGTTCAATGTCTCATTGTCGGCCTCTCGTGGAGGGTACATGGTGGAGCAGAATGCCATTGGCCGTACGAGGACGATTACGAGTGGAAGTATTCGTACCGAGTTTCAACGCATGGGCATGGATATACAGTACTCGTACTCGTAGGTCAATTTGGCTAGAGTCAGGGAACGGCAACGCAACGACGTCAGGTCGATGCGGTCGGGTATGTGCATCCCGCACTTTTCAGTACACATGATATTTATGCTATGGACGATCCAGCCAATTAGGCATCTGCGGGCAGAACCGCCAAACGGACAACCAACCTCCAGGAAGAGCTCTCGTCAAATTCGTTTTCAGGACGGATCGACCAGCCCCACTGAGCAGGACACTCCCCTCTGTCTCAACACCGCGCCCCCACCACAAGTCGAACGTCCAAGAATATATGGTGGACAAGTGACTCCCTCGCACCTCTCACCACGCAGCCACAACGAGCTCGGCTTGCTTATATCATTCTCTCCTCCCTCCCTGTCCCTTTGGCGTCTCTTCGATCCCAGCGCTGACATCCACGCGCCCACTTCTTCTTTGCTCCTTGATCTCAACCGTATCCGTGACCGGCCCCCACCCTCAATCCCCTCCCTGCGTTCACAATCACTTCTGCTCCTGGGCCAACTCCCTCGCTTGCGCCTGAGCCTTCTCCTGCGCCCTCTTCTTCCTCTTCTCCCGCTTCTCGATCGAGGCCGAACTGTCCCAGTCCACATCCGCAGCGAGCAGCTCGGGCAGGCCGTTCTTCTCGAGTTTCGAATCGAAGAAGCCGTCTCGGTAGCCCCGGACTATCCGCTCGAGGAGGTCCGAGGTGGAGATGGCGGGTGTGCGGCGGGTGGGCACGAATTTGCCTGAGGGAAGAAGAGCGAGTCAGCGGGGGTTCGGGGATTTGGGACGGTCAGGGCTCCCGCAGCGGCGGGGGATGTGGTGCCCGGATCCCACAACATGGAAGGGACGAGTGGGATGTGCAATAGTGCACAACGATTATACGTTGGATCGATGAAAGGAAGAAAGACGCTTTGGGAAGGAGTGATCAAAGAGGCTCTGGGAAGAGGCTTTGGGAGGAGGCTTTTGGGAAGAGGCTTTGGGAAGAGGCTTTGGGAAGAGGTTCTGGGAAGAATATATAGTGTGATGCCGCAGCGGGTCACGCCACGTCACATGTCGCTCACCCGTCCTCTTTGCAAACGCGTACACATCCTCATGGTCCTTGCTCGGGTACACCAGCTCGTCATGGGCGATATAATCAATCTGGTGCTTGTCCAACCACGCCTGGTCGACCACCCACGGCGCGTCGGGGAGCACCTCGTCCGCCCACCGGCAGTGCCGGATCGACTCGCACCGCTCCGCATGGGTCATGGCTGGGGCGGACTTGTGTTCCGCGCAGAGCTTGTCGGAGCAGACCCCGACGAGGAGGTGGACGGATGGGAAGGAGAGCTTGGCTTGGCGGAGTTGCAGTGCGTGACTAGGCGGGGATTCAGCACGACGTACAGCGCGGGGCGCGCCACGAATGTGAACGTAAGACGGGTAACGAGGCCGAGAGCCGAAGCCGGAGACGATGCGAGGACAATGTGAACCATGTTGGCAGGTGTGGTGCGCCTCACTCACCCGAAATGGAACAAGTCGTACACGCCGTCCGCGTATATTCGGACTGGCCTCCCCTCGGGCGGCGGACTCGTCTTCCACCATCTCTCCACGCCGTCCTCTTCCCCTCTTCCCTCGATAGCACGCTGCACGAAACCCCGGATATCCTCCAGGCTCAACTCGACCGGCCTGGAGTACATCTTCGTCGGACCGATGGCGCTCATCGACGACTTTGTGGAGAGCGGCATGGTCTGGCTCTTCCTCGGAGGTGAGAGCGCCTCAGATTCTTGCACGGGCACATCCGACGGTCGGGTCTCGAGGAGCCCGGCGCCGAAACCAGTACCAGTACCGGTACCGGTCGAGGAAAAGGCGTCGGCGAACGCAGGGAAGGTGGTGGAGGTGGGTATGGCAGGGGGCGTTGCCGCGTCGTGGAGGTTCGCGCGGGAGGCTTTGGGCGTGGGAAGCCGTCCGTATGGCGAGAGCGAGGCGTGTGGGTGGGTCGTCGAGGAGGCGGTGGTCGGGGAGCTGGGGTGACGCATGTGAGTCGCGTGAGAGGGGTGGAAGTGGGAGTGGACAGGGGTACCGCCGACGGTGGAAGAAGACTCGATGTCTCCGTCGTAACTGCGGGATCAGCGGGGTGAATGTTTCCAACGTACGAAACGCAAGTGCAGCCCAGACCAAGATCATGATCATGACGAGACCAAGACGGGTGAAAGTCATGCTCTGACTGTGACTCTGACTCTGCCTTGCAGTCCACTCGCGCCGCCGCACTCACGTCGGCGAGTC
This sequence comes from Saitozyma sp. JCM 24511, assembly GCA_001600855.1. NCBI lineage: Eukaryota > Fungi > Basidiomycota > Tremellomycetes > Tremellales > Trimorphomycetaceae > Saitozyma > Saitozyma sp. JCM 24511. The sequence goes on along the minus strand of BCLC01000004.1, from coordinate 1,019,636 downwards.
CAGCCCTTCGCTCTGGCTCCCTTCCCCCGATAGCTCGTCCACCCTCCTCGCTCCGCGGCGGAACGGTTGGCCCGGGAACAAGTTGGCTGTGGTGATAGCTGCGTGTATGGGCAGGTTGGGCGGCGGGGCTGCGCGCGGCGAGGCGACTGAGGATGTGGTCGACGCCGTGGCGTGGACGGACATGAGGGATCCAACGTCCGACGCGTCTTCCTCGTTATCTGTGGCGAAGTGTTGCGGGCGGAGTCAGGTGTGATGGCGGTGGGGGGTAGGGATGGTCGGGTCGTGGAGAATTGGGCGAGACGTGATAGACGCGAGAAGACATGACATTGTTGGTCGTGTGATGGCGTCGCAAGCGGAGCGGGAAGCAGACAAAGTCAGCTCGGCTCGAATTTGATCTCGAACTCGTCGTCGTTGTCGTTGTCGTTGTCGGCGTCGTCGCTATGAGACGTCTACTCACCTTCCTCGCTCGCATCTCTCGAGCTCCCGGCGTCCCTCCTTCGCTCGCCGAGCCGCTTGTCGCGGTGTCGCTTCGGTGGACCCGCGATGCTCGCCATGGTGTCAGAGATGGCCGCTGGGATGTAGTGAGTGAACAGTGAGAAGAGAAAGAGATGGGTGGAATGAAAGTATAGCAAGGATTATGACGAGACACACAGACACCACGGGGGCGCGGGAGGAAACTGCCACTTTGGGCAAGTGCACAAGGCGGGATCGAATCAGTGCACCCACGTGACGCGGCGGGATCAAATGGGTCGCGCCTGTTCTTCGGCCTCACGTTGTCAACAAACCAAACACAATCCCTCAATTGAATCGATATCGTCCGTCCTCATCCTCTTCGTCCTTGATCATCCTCTTCACCACGCTTATCGACCCACCACCATGGCCACGGCAATGCTCTCACCACAACCCCACCCATTTGAAGACGTGGAACGGTCCTACAGCGAGGCTGACCAGTCGTCGCAGGACCTCTCAGAGGACAGCTGGCGGCAACTCGCGTGCGTCACAGCGCTTCCAGCTCAGCGTAGCTAAGTACCCGGAGTACCGCCTGCTGACACGCCGCAGGAAGATCGTGAGGGATGTGGGACCCACTCTGAGCCCGGACGAGGAACTTGGAGACTTGGCGGCGGCGGAGGCGGCGGTGCATGCTCGGGACGAGGAGAGGGGGAAGGACCTGGACGAGCTACAGCGGGAGCTGCAAGGTGTGTTGGAGTTCACCAGCCTGATTGTTGTCGGTCCACTTCGGCATACCGCGCTTCGTCTGCACTGAGGATCGGAGGGACTCTAGCGAGGAAGGGTTGACACGACGCCAAAGTGATGTGCTGGGATGTACCGAGTAGCTCGCTGACCTCTCAGTCCTCACGCGCCAACATTCCCAAGCCGCAGCAGCAGCGCAGAGACCCGCCGGCATCCCCAGTGCGGCCGAGCATGACGCGCAAGTCCGCCAGCTCGAGCAGACACAGTACTCCGTCAGCAAGCAGCTGAACGAGGAGCAATCCGCGATGGGCAAGAAGGAGGTGGAGCTCGGACGGTGGAAGGGCGAGAAGGACGAGGTGGGGAAGTGGCAGGTCGGCGACGAGGAATGGAGCGACGGCAAGATGTGAGCGGATCGCGCACAGATCTCCTTGGCGAGATGGCGGGTTGGCGGGACTGACTTCGTGCTCGTGCTCGTGCTGATCTGGGCTAGTATCCGATTGAAGCTGCTGAATGAGATGGGATTCACCCTGTCGTCGACACCGGAGAACAACGCGACGGTCAAGCTGCTTATCCGTAAGTCGCAGCGCACCACTCAACCACCCGGGCAGCGTGGTTTTCGGCCCCATCACAAGGAGACGCAGCTGAGACACCCAGGCAACGAGGCCAAGGCCGATGTCCACCCCGTTACAATCGAACGATCAAGATCAAAGGCGTATTACGCCAACCTGGTCTGGGGCTTGGCGAGCGAGTAGTCCGTTCACGACGGGAGTGTTAGAGATTCTATCTGGGATTGTTGATGGCTTGTATGTATATCGTTTCGACCTCCGCGACCTGCCGGCTCAACACACCACGACTATGCTGGCACCATACCGGCAACACCGGTGACACCTGGAATATCCTACCATCATGCTTGCATACGTGTCGCACACCAACGCAGCCAACTCCTCAATGATCAAAACCTCCCTTCCGCACCTTCCAGCGTATGTCAGATACTGTAATTCGCTTTAGCCGGACACCGCAACGCCTACTTGCTGCTGCAGTGGGTCCTCGTCGCAGCTGCAACAGTAGCAACCGAGCTCTTCAACGTCTCGGAAACTGTCTCTCCCTTGCTCTTCAGCGTCTCGAGCCACTCTTCCGCCACCGAAGCCTCGTGCTCCGTGTCCCAGTGACCTCCATGACGATTCGCATAGTCCACGACGTTCTGCAGGTTCTCGACAGTTGCGGATTCCGACATGGTGTTGGGTTGGGATGTGCCTTGGGGTGTGAAAGGGTGCGGTTGCTGCGATTGATTGGGCAGAGAATGAGTGGATGGGAGAGTCTAGAGTCCAGTCGTTTTGAGTGAGTTTAAAAAGGCCTAACGCTTGAGATGAAAACCTTCGCTTCTCGTTCAGAAGGCCTCGGTTATGCGGATCAGTGGATCGAACGTTGACTTCGTGGTGGAAGGCGTAGGGTAGACCGCCCTCCGGTAAGAGCTCGTCGAGAAACTCCTTTCTGTGCGCTCGAAGCTCCACAAAGGTACAGGGTCTATATTCGCTTGACCACCCACTCTGGCAGTGAAGCACGCCCCAACGCATGAGACGATGATCGTACCAAGTGAACGATACTGCTTTCTGGCGGGCGTTCGCCGGTCGCTTCCACGAGACCCGACGGAGTTGGTATAACCATTTCTGATAAGACCGAGCGCGGTGCCGCCTGGTGCGACCCGGTCGACCGACCGCTGTATCGCGCATCGCTGACACACGCTGCTACTGCGGCTTGACTGCGCGAGACGGAGATGGAATGAGCAACGATCTCGCGCGTGCTCCCGAGGGGCGGTTGGTGGGTTGTGTCAGGAAGTGGCCACATCTCTCCACATCCGCTGTCTATGTCACCTCGACCTTCTTGGCCTGTCAATCCGACACGATACGATACGGCTTCACTGAAGCCATTGCCAAGTGGTACCTGTCAACTCATCGTCATGCTCGTGCATATGCGCGACACCAACGCGACAAGTTCTCTCGACGATGAAACCACTGCCTTCACCACCTCTTTCGTCCCTTTATCTCTTCGTCCCTTCACCCCTTCACCCCTTCCAACGCACGTCAAGTGGATAACCCCACTGGATCCCCGGACGGCCTAGCACTGACTCGCGCAGTCGTCTCCGCCGCTGCTGCAAGAGTGGCAAGTGCACACGGTGGAAACCTCATCGTCCTCGGCGTCCAGATCTTCGTCCCCCTCCTCACGGTCGTTCATATAGTCCATATCGTCCTGCATGGCGCGGTGTTGTTGTTGCTTTTCGACAGATATCGGTGATAAGTGTCGCGATAAATATCGAGAGTGATTGTCGAGTGAGCGGATACGGGACCTCCTGTCGCGTTCACAGACGTATATGTACCCAGTGCTACGGATATACGCTTGCCTTCGCTCGAAGGCCTCGCTCGCGGAATCACGCATGAGTGGATTCAGCATTGGTAATTCCATGAGAGCGCTCAAACACTCGACCTCTCTTCCGACTTCGAAATGGAATGTCCGAGACCTCCTTTGTCGGCTCTTGGCTCCCAGAAGGACGAGATAGCAGCCATTATCGATTCGAAGGCCCAACGTGCGATTGAATCACACGGACGTTTGAGCAACATCTCACCGGGATCACGACGAGGAAGGCCCGGATTATTCTCACGACATTCGGTCGATTTGGTAGACCCGTTTCTCCTCCTGCGCCTTCTTTTCCGACCAGCTCGGCCAAGAACATCCTCGTACACCGCTGACAGACACTGCTACTACGTGCGGGCTGGCAATTGCCAGAGTGGGACGGACGACAAATCTGGCAAGGGGCGGTTGGTGACATCCCACTCACGTGACCCGGATCTGACGTCGCACATCTTTGTCCACTTCCGCGGTCCAGATGTCCAGAGTCAAAGCATGATGATATGCGACACTTGGTTTGTGACTGTGACTCCATTCGTCCCCCATAGGCAGCCTCCATCATGCGCTCTTGGACAGTGCGATCCCTCATACTCCTCGCATGGTCCGTCGCCGCCTTTCCACTATTGCAATGGGATCAACCCGCACAGCTACCTCTGCTCTCGTCGGCTGTCGACGATGGTGTCCGGACCGACGCGGCGTCTCGACTCAGTCACCTGAGCGAGTGGTGCGCCTTGTCCAAGCGGAACTTCATGGACGACCTGGCGAGGAACAAGGCCTCGGAATGGATCATGGTCATGGGGAATGAGGCTGGTGGTGAGTGAGGCGCGACAGCGTCCGGCAGGACTTCGCCTCTTCGTTGGTGGCCCGTCAACGCCTCTGGGCGGCACTTGACGGGCTGGCGTGCTGTGGTGTGATATCGTTTGACCTGGCCTGTGTGCGGCACGGTGCGGTGCGGTGCGGTGCTGATACGAAGGCCAGACCTCGACTCTATGGTCTCGGCCATCGCGCTGGCATACGACATCGCGCACACCAAAGGCAAACCAGCCAAAGCCGTGCCCTTGCTGCAGGTCACGAACGATGCGATCGATCTACGGCCGGAGAACAAGCTGGCCCTCGACATGGCGGGGATGGAGAAGGGGCACCGTGATCTTCTGAGTGAGTGTGGGCTCGAGTGACCAGATCCTTGGGCTGTGTTCACGTTTATGACCTATGTCCCATGCCCCATGTCTCATGCCTCATACCCCATGCTCCATGCCCCATGCCCCGTGTACCATGCCATGCGACCCATGTCCTCTGCTCTGTGTCGCTGACCTCGCCGCAGCGCTGGATGACCTCCCGTTCAAGCCGTCGCACCTCTGGAAGCTCGGCAAGCGTATTCAGGGAATCATGCTTGTCGACCATAACATGCCATTGTCGTACTGGAAGGACACGCCAGTGCTCGGTATGGTCGACCAGTGAGTGCGGCGTCAACTCAGATGAATGCAACGATGACGGATGCGTCGTGTGTGAGGGGTATGAAGGGTGAAAGGGCTGACTGGTCTTCCCTAGCCACCATGACAAAGGTGTGAACAAGACTGCCGATCCGCGTACGTCGCATGACCACTTCGGCCTACCACTTTGGCTATCACCTCGGACGGATGTCTACAGTCTCGCTCACAGCTCACGTCCGTGATAGGTGTCATCGCGCCATCAGGCTCCTGTTCGTCCCTCATCACCTCCATCTTCTTCAGCCATCACCACACGCATGGTCCCGTCCCTCGATCGCTCAGCGACCTCCTGTTGTACACCATCGCGATAGACACCAAGGGTCTCAAGAAGGGGACTGAACTCGACCAGCGTGCGGTGGAGACGCTGTTCCCGCATTCGCAGTATGCGGACCAGGACTACCGGAAGGTGATGAAGCGGTTGTCCAAGGAGCTGAAGAAGGCGAAGAAGGATCTCGACGGGTTGACACTGACTCAGCTGATCCAGTGGGTGTGGTGTCGGATTCCTTCGACCACTCTACCCTCAGCGATGTCGACGTCATTCCATGCCGCGCAATTCATCTCGATTCCATGTGTAACTCGTCGCTGACATGACCGCTTCCGTGTATAGGCGTGACTGGAAAGGCGACGTCGTCTTCGACTCGACCGTCCCCGTCCATCTCGGGTTCGCCAGTATCCCCCGATCCCTCCGGTCCATGATCTCGCAAACAGCCAACCAAACCGCCGCGGCCTTTTTCGAAGTCGATAATGCCTGGGCGCACGACAACAAAGTAGACATAGCCATCCTTCTGACCAACTACAAGGACTCCCAGGGAAACAAGCAGCGCGAAATCATCATGACGGTCCGCGCGGGCCACCGGATCGACGAAGCGGAAGCGGAGAGGTTGTTCACGGATGTGAAGAGGGAGATTGAGGAGGCGGAGGAACTTCAACTGACGCCGTGGAACGACGGGCAGGATCTGGGGAGGTGGAGGGCGGCTTGGACGCACAGTCGCGCGGACGGAGGACGGAAAGTCGTGAGACCGCTGGTGGAGAAGGCGGTTCAGCACTGGTGACAAAGCGTCGGGTTTCGCGCCGTGGTTTGGCGGGTCCGGTAACCGGAATGATTGTACGAGTGGCGTAGCCTGTACGGGCGGGGTGGGTTCTGCGAGTATAGTTGTCTTGCCCGGGTCCATGGGCTGTACGAGTAGAGTGGATTGTACGGGTACATGGAGGGAGCATTGAGACTAGCCTGGCTGAGGCGGGTTTGGTAATCAGGGACGGAGAGGGAGATCCAACCGCATCTGTTATGTACTGTATCTACTGGCTCTGATCAAAATGTTCACCAGGCTACGTGCAATCACAGACACTCCATCTGCTCCGCGGAGTTACGAGGAATGACACTTCCGGGTCGACACCAAGCGTTGCACCTGCCCTGACCCCACCGACGTATAGCATATCTGATTGGCCCCCGACCATCTTGCCAAGTTGGCTGTTTTCTTCAGTTTCTCGCACATCATCTTGCCTGTCCGGCAGTTGCAGAATATGGCAAATACAATCATATCTCACTGATACCACTGCCTATCTTACAGCTTCAGGATGTCCTGACACCCATTGCAAGTTTGGACTTTGACTTCAGTACGACCCGATTGATAAGAAGCCCGACCTGTTTTGCCAGCTACCGGCTCATCGTGCCGGCGGACATTGAAACGTGGGCAGGGTTCGGTGTGGCGTTGCCGCGGTTGTGGCGCGTCATCACCGTCGAGATTCTCGTTTGCCTGAATGTGTACGATTTCGCTTCGACAGCACGACGCGATGGAGGCGAAGTGGATCAGCGTTGAGGTATGGTTCTCTGCTTGTAGATGGGGATAATACATCGTTCCGTGAAAGCGAAAGAATACAGCTAAAGCCGAGAATTGTTCACTCACTTTGCTGAGTTCATTACAACCCGGAGTCCGGTCGACCACACCTTCGCAGCTCGCCGACACCATGGGACTATCCGAAGCCGACCTGGTCGATCAGTCGGTTCGACTGAGCTTCGCAAGATTCGTGAGTGATCGGGCCTCTGGACGGGTCCGCAGATCTCAGGCAGGACAAGTATACGATACGGATTGACTGAGCTGAAGACGTCGGCGACGTTCCTCCCAGATCACCATCTTCATCGTCCTCGAGCTGCTGTTGTTCATAGCGTTTGTGGACCAGTTCTGTGTATCGACCATGACGCCTTACATGGCCGAGAGTCTGGGAGCGGCGGATAGCATCACTTGGGTCGGCACGGCGGCGATCATCACGACGATTGCTAGTCAGATGATTGTGGCGAGGTGCAGCGACATCTTCGGGGTGAGTAGTGCCATGATTCTCGACGAGCCCTTCCTAGATCTACATGTTCACATCTACATAGTCGCCTATCTCCTCTTTCCTACCATCTTTCTGACAATCAGTCCCTGAGCATCTCGCGTGGTGCAGTGCTGATCACGTTGCGCCGTGCAGCGCCGCGCCGCATTCACAGCCATCGTGTGCAGCTTCATCATCGGTAATATCCTGTGCGGATTCGCCCAAAACGCCATCTGGCTCTTCGCGTGCCGCGGTCTCTCGGGCATCGGTGCCGGGGGCATCATCTCCCTGAGCATGATCTGCGTGGCCGACCTGGTGCCCGTCAGAGAGCGGGGGAAGTATCAGGGCTACACGGGGTTCATGGTCGCGCTGGGCTCGGGAGTGGGGCCGCTCATTGGGGCTGTCATGGCGGCGCGGATCTCCTGGCGCTGGGCGTTTTGTGAGTGATATGTACAGTACGGGTACAGTACTGTACAATGCGCACTGTATTGTACAAGTGCAGTATCTGTGGATAGTGATAGAGGGTTCTCACAGACGCTGATACTGTGTATCCTGAATAGGGATCACGCCGCCGTTCCTCGCCGCTTGTATTCCTGCATTGTGGTTGGTTCTCCCGGATCGCAAGACCTCGCCTTCACCTTTGTCCTCGTCAAAACCCTCGTCGTCGCCGTGGGACGACCTCCGCAAAGTGGACTTCATGGGGAGCTTCCTGATCCTGGCGGCGAGTATCCTCATTCTCGTAGCAATCTCCGGCGGGGGGACACTGTTCCCTTGGCATTCGGCGTCGTTTGGCCTTTTGCTCGGCTTTGGACTGGCCAGCCTCATCGGATTTTGCTTGGTCGAGCGGTTCTTCGCCTCCATTCCAATCCTGCCTCCTAGACTGTTTCGGTACCGCACAGTCAACCTCATTCTCCTCGCGACGACCACACAGGGTTGGATCTACTACGGCCTCATGTTCTTCGTACCGGTGAGCGTCGACCCGACCGGGCCTGAACCCCTCAGCGAGACAGGCAAAGGTCGAGGTTGAACCACGCGCTGACCCATCCGCTACAGCTTTATTTGCAGGAGGCCCTCGGTTTCTCAGCACTCATGAGCGGTGTGATGCTCCTTCCTCAAGTCTTCTCGCAGGGCCTGGCTTTGGGACTGGCGGGGTGGGTTGCAAGCACGACAGGATACGTATGTGCAGCCAGTGCTTCATTCGTCGACGAGGTGATCTCAGGGCTGAGTACATGACCCTCGACAGATCGTCCCGCAGATGCAACTGGGATACGCCTTGAACCTGGTCGGTAAGTATATGTCCTGTATCCTGGGACAAGCGAGGGGTCCTCAACGTGAGCTGAGCTCGCAGGTCTCGGTTTGATGTACCGCTTCGACACCGGGACATCCACGGGCTACATCGTGGGCGTTCTCCTCCTCGTTGGCTTCTCCACAGGCCTGACACTCCAAACGAGTAGGTCTCGCAACGTTTCAGTCCCACCATGTGCAGTGACGAGGTGTGTTCCTAGCTCTCGTGACGATGCAGGCCGACGCACCCGAGGATCTTCGCGCGGTAGTCACCGGTGCCCGCAACATGTTCCGCTCCGTAGGAGGCGCCATTGGACTGGTAGTCGCGTCGTCCGCACGGAACATGCGAGCACGCACCGACCTCGCCTCCATATCCCAACTTTCGGATGTCCAACGAGCCAAGATCCTCTCGGGGGGAGTTGCTTCCGCCCTCGTCGAAGATCTGAGCAGCGATCTCGTGTCCGCGATCCGCTCGGCAGAAGCCTCGGGATTCACAGTCGTGTTCCTCACGTTTCTGCCCCTCATCGCGGTGTCGGTCCTCGCCGTAGCGTTTGTCAAGGTGATACCTTCGTTTTCAACATCTCGACCTCGCGCTGGGCACGGCGCTGAGTTCTGACACGATCGAGTGAGAGCCGCACAGCTGATACTTGTACCGAGCAGAACGTCAAGTTGACCACGGCCGACTCTTGCAAGGCCGACGTTTCGCCGGGTGCTGCCACCCCAAGTGACGTGCCGGCCGAGTCTCCCATTGATGATTTGGAGGAGAAGCGATGACGTGCATTTGTGTCTCACGGACAGCCGTGGCACTGCTGCAGATGATCACCATACGCAGAGTACATACATACATGTACTGTAGCCTCTAAACGAGACTCCTGAGCTGCGTAGGACGGACCAGTCTTCCTCCTGTGCTCGGGGTAAACGCGTCTGAGGGAGCGATCTCGAACAAATCTGCAACCAGCTATGATCGAGTCGTCCTGCGTGCCTCATCACTTCATCTCACATCTACGAGTACGAGCACGAGCACTGCGAGTTCAGCAGCAGTGCCATCATGAAGGTGGCCATATACGGAGCAGGATCCCGGTTTTTACAGCCGCAGATCCCTCCAGTGGCCTCGTCAGCAGGTGCTAGGCCGAAGAAGCCCCCGACTCCCGCTCTCTCGTAGCGCTCAACATGGTCCTCGCGGCGCTGCGAGTCCCAGAATCCAGTCTCAAACTCTGAGCAGCAGAATCGACATGTTCAGCGACCGCCACCGAGGAGAAGGAACCAACATTAGTGGCGCTCGTAACGAGTTGCTTGACTTGCTCTTTAGTGGAGACGTCGGGCAGGGTGGTGGTGTCGGACTTTGGCTGACTGCGGAACATGGCGGCTTTCAAAGTTTACGAATTCGCTGTGATTGTCGTCTGCGTCGTGTTCAAGTCTGTTGGGTTGAAAGTCTGGAAAGGTCCATGTGTGTCGGGTTATATAGCGCGACGAAGGGTCGCTATGTCCGGTACGATCGGTCACGGACTCGAAAATACTCAATTCCCGACTGTCCATGACGCACGTTCAAGCCTCGGGCGGCGGAGCTGGAATAGGACGAGTACATACCGCATGAACGGAATGGCAGCCCAACAGCCTGAGCGACATAGGCGGAAGTGAGCTGAGTGTCTCCGACAGCGCTTGTGAAATGTTTCGGTAAAATAGGTGAAGTATCGTATCGTATCCTCACTGCCATCGCTGCGAAAGTCCGCATTGGAAGCCTTTCACGCATGTGCTGCCTGAGCCACTCACCACGTTCTTTCTTGCCCGAGAGATCCTTTCCGAGGACTGAGGGCCAACACGAAGCCGGCCTTCCTCGAATCACCAAAATCCGACAAGCCCGAAGGTCGGATGAGTATGCAGTCCACCTGTGAGTAGTCGCTTGATACGCGCAAGAAGGCTCGTTCCGAGCACTCGAATCCCGAGGGAATGCTGCGGTGTCCCCAAAACCGGAACGAAGTAGTTCGATGCCACGGTCCACAAGCACCACAATACACACAGAGATTACGCCACTTCCCTGCGCTGGCAACGGGCGGCTCCCCTTTCCTCGTCTTCAAAGCTCGAATACTGTAGACTGCAGCAGTGATGTGCAGTGCTCAGATGGCAATGTGTGCGTCGTGGACGTAACCTCGATTTGTGGCGGTTGAGCGCATTCATTTCCCGGAAAGTCCTCGCTCTACCTACGCTCTATGACAGAACTCTATAGACGTCGGCAGGACGAAGCATGATGGTATATGTGGCCCCACTGCTCCCGCCTGAAACCGCTCACAGACGGGAGAGCCAGCGTGGGGCCGAACGAACAAGACGAGGTATCGACTATGAGGGATATGGCGGATGCAATGGGTATAGAGGTGTTTTGTGTTGATGCGTTGTCGGGTGTGGAGAGTTGGGGCGGGGTGGGCGCGAGGTGGAACTCGCGTGGGGCCTCGAGGGTGTCCCAATGCCAAGGAAGGGGATCGGAGGGAAAGGATGACTAGGGGTTGTGGTGATTATGAACAACAAGGAACCAAGACGGGAAGGAAGAGCCGCTTAGAACTTGAGCTCCTTGGGCTGCTCCCACGAGTAGGCCGGGTTACCGAAGTGACCGTACGAGGCGGTCTTGAGGTACTGGGGCTGCTGGAGGTTGAGCTGCTGAACGATGAGTCCGGGACGGAGGTCAAAGTTCTGGCGGATGATCTCGACGAGCTCGGCGTCGGGCTTCTTGCCGGTGCCGTAGGTGTCGACAAAGATGGAGAGGGGCTCGGCGACACCGATGGCGTACGAGAGCTGGACGAGGGCGCGGCGGGCGAGACCGGCGGCGACGAGGGACTTGGCGATCCATCGGGCGGTGTAGGCGGCGGAACGGTCGACCTTGGACCAGTCCTTGCCGGAGAAGGCACCACCACCGTGGGCACCCCAACCGCCGTAGGTGTCGACGATGATCTTTCGGCCGGTCAGACCGGCGTCACCCTGAGGACCACCAATGACGAATCGGCCGGAAGGCTGGATGTGGTAGACGGTGCGCTCGTCGAGGAGGTTCTTGGGGATGACGACCTTGATGATCTTCTCCATGATCTCCTTGCGGAGGTCCTCGGTGGAGATCTCCTCGGCGTGCTGGGTCGAGATGACGACAGTGTCGACACGGAGGGGGATGACGGCGCCAGAGGGGTCCTTCTTGTACTCGACGGTGACCTGGGTCTTGGAGTCGGGGCGGAGCCAGCCGAGCGAGCCGTCGCGGCGGGCAGCGGCCATGGCGGCGTTGAGCTTGTGGGCGAGGGTGATGGTGAGGGGCATCATCTCCGGGGTCTCGTCGGTGGCGTAGCCGAACCTGAATCGCAGCGTCAGCACGGCTCGAATCGATCTCCATTGACAGCTCAACTTGGGACTTCGGATCACTCACATGATACCCTGGTCACCGGCACCGATGTTCTCGAGCGCACCGTGGTCGAGACCCTGGGCAATGTCGGGCGACTGCTGCTCAATGGCGACGAGGACGTTGCAGGTCTTGTAGTCGAAGCCCTTCTCGGACGAGTCGTAGCCGATCTGCTTGATCGTGTCCCGGACGACCTTCTGGTAGTCGACGATGGCCTTGGTCGTGATCTCGCCGAAGACCATGATCATACCGGTCTTGGTGGCGGTCTCACAGGCGACCTTGGAGAAGGGATCCTGGTGATGTCAGCGGGGGCTTGGGGGGAAGGGGGAACGCGACAGCGACGGATGATCAGCCCTCGTGCTCACCTGGGCGAGACAGGCATCGAGGATGGCGTCCGAGACCTGGTCGGCGATCTTGTCGGGGTGACCCTCACCAACCGACTCGGAGGTGAAGAGGAAGCTGCGGCGTCAGCGTGAGACTGGAAAGAGGTCAGGCGAAGTCGCAGCCGGACATGAGCTGGAGTCGGACGCGCTGCTCGGCGCGCGGACGTAGCATCGCGGCTGGTGCAAGCACCGTGCCGCACGCACGTTGCTGCGTGCGTCGGGATCTCCCCAACTTTTTGTTCCGCAACGAGGATGGACGGCAAGCACTCACTGGCCAGGGGCAAGCTGGGTGGCGGGGCCGTTTCCGTTGACAATGCCGGTCATTGTGGGATGGATGTGTGGAAGTGGTGTGAGAGATGTAGTGGTATACAGCAGACGAGGAGAAAGAAAGATGGATGTCAAGTCGAGGAAGAGCGAGATGGAAAAGTCGTACGGTGGCTTCCATCCGTGAGGTCGTGTCACGCCATCCGACCCTGAAAATACTTCCCTCCCCTCGGCCCTCGCCGCCACAGCCGCCACCCACCACCCACCCCACCGGCATTACACAGCGTCTCTCCTTTGTGGCACTGGCACTGGCACTCTTCCCTCGTCCTCCTCGTCCTCCACGTAAGCGATGCCGCAGCCTTCATCGTCGTCTCGGGGATGGCGATGCGACTTCCAAGAACGCTGGACGAGGGTCCGACTTCTTTCGAATCCATCGAGAAGAGAGACGTCGAGTGGCAAACGTGCGTTTGGAGACGGGACGCCTTGGATATCTGATCCCGCTCGGACGGATGTGGCACTTGCTTTGCTCTTCGATCTCTCATTTTGAAGCCCGCCTTTATGCCTTTCAAAATATGTAGAGGAGTTCAGCCCCGAGGTGAAAGGCCTCAGAACGACAGACAATAGCTGTCACACGTTGTGCTCCTCAGAATGGGAGGGATGCAGGGCCCAAAAACCCACTCGAGGGGGATATGGGACATGCCCCTCTCCTCGGTTTGTTCGTGGCGAAGAGTCGTCGCCGGCCTCCCGGGTGGTATCCTCCTGTGCAGCGCCGGCCACCTGTTTTGCCTTCGGTGATTGTCGTGTTTCCGCCAGCTCGGCATTTCAAGAGCACCTACTACACCCCAACAGGCGACACCCTCACAGCGACAGGAAGGATCTTCGGATTGCACCAAAAAGAAGTCAAAGGATAGCAAGAGAAGCAAGGACGTTCTAAAAATTTCTCCGGAGGAGAGTCGAACTCCCGACCCTTGTGAGATAAAAGGAAACAACATAAGCACAAAGCTCTAACCAACTGAGCTACCGGAGAGGCTCAAACAAAGAAGGAGGCCTTTGAAATTTATGTACACGATTCAATGCGTCAAAGGCGCTACTCGACTCACAGCTCTCGGCCGTCCGCCTCCACGCACCAGAGTGAAGCTGCTCAGTCCCTTTACTCCGCCTTGCCTCACGCCCTCACCGTCGTTGTCGCCCTCGGCGCTGGAATGCTCGTCGTGTGCAGAGCTAGTTTGGTGCTCGTCCGGGTTTGGGAATCGGGTCTTCAAACTGGAAAAGGGTCGGGAGTTCGAATCTCCTCCGGAATGACTTTTACTGTCGTTTTCCCTTGCACCTTGCCCTTTTTGGTCTTCTCCCTGCAAATTTAGCTGTCGGTCGCTGTGACGCCGTTGCAATAGACATATGTGTCGGTTGTCGAAAGCACCCGGCAGTAAACCCTGCCAGTGTTGACTCTTGCTGGTACTCCAGAGCGTGTTATCCGCGAATAGTCTCTCAGCCAAGTTCAGTGTTGGCTGATTGCCTCGCATCTGTCCGGTCTGGTTTGAGATACGTTCGTACTTGTCCCTTACTTGGGATTGGAAACGTCGTCGTATAGAGATGCAGATTACCGGCGGGGTCGAACACGCAGAGGCGGACAATGGGTATCCAAGGCCCTAAGGCGCGAGATGACATAGGTTCTGTAGGTTACATGACTTGGGTAGACAACGGTGTAAGTAGCTGGATGAGGCGCCACGCAGCCGGGAAGGCTCCAGAGCACGGCTCTCCGACGCTAAGCTGTGGCCACCTCTTCTCTGCCACCCTCACCTTCTTGCGCGAACTCGTTGACTCGGTATGTCGCAAACTTCCTGGTAGGTAGCCGCTTCTCAAACATGATGTCGAGCTCCCCAAAGGTTCTCCGGCTCGTCTCCGGCATCCGGAAGTATCCCCAAATGAGCGTTAACGTTCCAAGACCGAACCAGACGAAGCCCGTCTTGCCCCGTAAGTTTGCTTCGGTCGGGTTGATGAGTTTTGGCTCGACGAAATTGGCCACTATCGCCGATACGTAGTATGTGTTCCGTGCCAAGACGATTGTTTTCGAGCGAAGACGGGTCGAAGAGACCTCTGCAGGTATCGTCCAACCGACTGGCCCGATGGACAGAGAGAAGGCGAGAAGCCAGATGATGCACATGGCAGCTGCAGCCCAGATGGCGGCGTTGTCGTCCTCCTTGACACTCAAAGCTCCGATGATGAGCAAGCAGGTGTTCATCACCGCCAGTCCGCCGAGGTAGTGAACGCGATGTCCGAGATTTCCCATCAGGAACCAGCTCGCGATTGTGCCGACAAAAGCGATTGCCGTACCCCCAAGTGACAGCTTATAGGCATTGTCCGCACTCATACCTGCTTGCTCGAAGAAATAGGTCGACGAGTAGGCAAATTGACTCCCCGACAAGACCTGGCCAGCAAAGATGACGCAGGCTATCTCCGTTCGACGTCTGTTGGTGCCGCGGAAACAATCGAGGTAAGTACTGCCTTTGGTCGCCGCCTCTTCCATGGCGTTGGTATGTTCCATCAATGCGATCAGTTGACGAACTTGGATGTCGTCGGGATGCGTCATCAACCTTCTGACAGAAGCCGCCGCCTTGTCTAGTCGGCCCTTGCGTACCAACCACCACGGTGACTCCGGCATGAAGAAGCCAAGCACCAGCAGGAAGCCTGGCCAGGCCCACTGCACAGCAAAAGGAATGCGGAAGGACCATTCCCCGTTGACGTTGATTGTGCCTTGCAGTACACCCGCAGCGATGAATTGACCGATGGCGAAGCACATGTTTGTGTACGCCGTGAGGTATGGACGCAATGCCAAGGGAAGGATTTCAGACGCATAGGCTGGGCCCATAGTAGCGAATATGCCCCATGGAAGACTGCATTAGGTGAGTATACTGCAGGCTGGCTACTCTGAGAAGCACTCACCCGCATAGCGCTTGGCCGACCACTTGCAGACTGACTGAATTGCCGAAAACGGATATGGGAATGAAGGCGGCCATCAATACCAGACTGCCCATGAAGACGGGTCGGAACCCGAAGTGTCGAAGAAAGTATCCGTTGAGTAGAGCGCCGACGAAAGCGCCTACACTTCCCAAGACGCCCAGAGCGATCTGCCATTGTCCGGAGAGTTGATATCCCGACGACTCGGAATACGTGCCAAAGGCACGTATGAAGGCCGGATACCCATACAGCTGCGGGCAGTCAGGCTGAGAATCTACACGAGTCGGTGGCACAACTTACGTTTCCAATGAGGGCGGTGTCATAGCCTTCCATGATGATTGACATGGACAACTACAAGTGACCATGCCACAGCCCATTTCCACTGCTTGAGCGCTTGACGAAGCGTAGTGTCGTGCTCAGCAGCAGTGGCTAGATGGGCGTCCTGCAAGGTGCCGGTACCCTGCACGTCGATGTGCTCGACCAAGTCGTTCTGAAACTTCTCCATGGTGTACAAAATATAGTATGACGAGAGTGGACTTCAGGCTTCAGGGGAGGATGATGGAGAACATGGAGAACCGTGTGGGGCTGGGAGGGGAGACTATATAGTCATTCCACGGGGCTCCTTGGGCTCGGCAATTTTGGTACTGTAAGTTTCTCAGCTCGATGGCATCCGATCGGGGTTGGTCGGGTTCCTGTTCTAAACTCGGCTCGGTGGGTTTACAAGGCAATTCCCGCTACGTCATCCCGCCGAGAAAGATGCGATGCGTGGACCTATAAATGCTCAGCATTCATGCTCGGACAGCCATAGACCTGTACGGACGGCTTACTTACTACACGACACTGTCAGACTACGGTACACCTCAGGCACGACCAGCAAAATGTCACCTAAATCGACGATATCCTTGGAGAATGCTGTCCTGAAAGCTGTGTTCTGCATCGATGATCAGTCCCGCGCACCCCTGGACGGCATCATTGCACTTCCCAATCCAGTTGCTCGGCAGACTTCGCAATGGTTCGACAACTCTTCGTTGCCAGTGTTCGAGAGCCGATTGAATGGTCAGGGCAACGATCGGGTCCACGACAAGACAGGCAAATGTCTGGTGGGCAGTATCGGTGGAAGACACTTCCGATATCGATCACACGATCTCAAGCGAAAGGGGGCGTGTCAGACGTTGGATATCGAAATGTGGGACGAGACAACAAAGATTGTGGTGATCAGTCACTGGACGCTATACGACGATTTGCCCGTTCTGCGATCCTACTCCACCATTCGGAACGACTCCGCCGAGGCAACAAATATCAGCCAATTGACGAGTATGGTCTTCGGCGGTCTCGTGAGCGGTTCCCAATGGTGGAACGACTACGAACTCAGCATTCCGAACAACACCTGGTTTCGAGAGGCACAGTGGCAAACGGTTTCCCTCCCGAGCGTCGGTTTGAGCGACTACGGGGTATATCAACTCACCACCAATCGACATCTCGGCTCCATGCACGTCTTCAGCCTATCTAATCGCAGTACCTTCTCGACACAAGGTCATCTGCCCATGGGCATGTTGCAGCGCAAAGATCACAGCGCAACTTGGCTCTGGCAAATCGAGAACAATGGAGCATGGCGATGGGAACTCGGTGACTACAAAGACAGCTTGTATTTGGCGACATCGGGAGCAGAGGCACAGGACCACGAATGGAGATTCAAGCTTGAGCCGGGATGCCAGTATGACACGCCCCCTACCGCTCTTGTGCACGTCGCCGGTGATCAAGACGCCACATTCGCAGCCCTCACTCGCTATCGTCGCCAGCTTATCCGGAAACACGATGACCACAAGACCCTTCCAATTATATTCAACGATTACATGAACTGCTTAATGGGCGATCCGACAGAGGAGAAACTCCTGGCATTGCTGGATCCAGTAGCCGCGTCTGGAGCAGAATACTTCGTCATCGACGCTGGATGGTACGCGGAAGACAGCAACTGGTGGGACGATGTCGGTGCTTGGGAACCGTCCAATTGGCGATTCCCGCGGGGTTTCGCGTGGCTGATCGAGGAGATTCAGCGAAAGGGGCTCAAAACTGGGGTCTGGATCGAGCCAGAGGTGATCGGGGTTCGCTCCAAGCTGGCCAACCATTTCCCGGCAGACGCTTTCTTTCAACGCGATGGCGTTCGCACCGTCGAAAAAGGTCGATACCAGCTGGATTACAGACACCCCGCGGTCATAAAACGCATGGACGGAGTTATCGATCGCCTCGTCAACACGTATGGGATCAAGTACTTCAAGTTCGATTACAACATCGAGATCGTCCTCGGCACCGATGTGAATGCTTCCAGCGCCGGTGTTGGGCAAGAAGGTCATTCGAGGGCTTATTTGGCGTGGGTCTCTCGCCTTCTGGATCGCCATCCCGGGCTGGTGATCGAGAATTGCTCGAGCGGAGCCCAGAGGATGGAATACGCCATGCTCTCTATCCACACTCTCCAATCAACCAGCGACCAGCAAGACCCAATCCTGTATGCGGCCATCGCGGCAGCTCTACCGACTGCGGTTCTACCCGAGCAGGGCGCGACATGGGCGTATCCCCAGCCAAGTTGGTCGGATGAGATCAATGCTCTCACTGTGGTGAACTCTCTGCTGGGCAGGATTCACCTAAGTGGAAGGCTCGATATCATGTCTCAACGTCAGCTTGAGCTCGTGTACGATGGGATGAAGGCATACTGCGTGTTGAGGCAGAAACTCAACTCGTCCACGCCGTTCTGGCCTCTCGGTCTCCCTACTTGGCAAGACGAATGGCTCGCGCTGGGCATGACTGCGGGATCTGAGTGTTGGATCTCCGTTTGGCGAAGGGGCGGTTCAAAGACTATCAGGTTGCCGATCGGGCCCTTCAGGGGTATTGTTGGGGTACAGGCAGAAGTCTACTACCCAAGGACGCTACCGGCGGAGATAGCGTGGTCTGATTCCGATCACAGCTTGGAGTTGACGCTACCCGAGACGGTGTGCGCACGACTCTGTCGATTGACCGTGTCGTGATGGTTCAGCGCAAATCCCCCTTGATAGGACCGGAAAGTCAGACGGAATTTTGATACGTGAATAGGGATGCATGCATCAATGATACATGCACTCGACGAGACGTTGCGAATTTACATCAGTTATGAGAGATGCCCCAGACGTGATTTCGACGGCGCCCATTGTCCGCGGGCGAAAGGCGGTGATATGACGAGCGTTTTTGAAAGGTTTCAGGTGAAACAGAGTCCGACTTGGGGTCTATAGTTGTGATACTGTAGATACGGCGAGCCGCGGTGCTCAACAAGAGCGCCAAGTTGGAATGCTCCTGAACGAAATGCAGGCTACAGCCGATCTGATGAGTGAAGAACAGGCTTGAGAGGCGCAGCTCTTGATAGCAAGGATCTCCAAGGGCGCATGACAGTGATGGTCAGTCCGTAGGGATAGGAATGCATGAGAACTTGGTCGAAACGGAACAGAAGCGGCAGCACAACCAGCAAGATCCCCACTTTTTCCACCTGGGGCACTCTACAGAGTCCTTGTCCAACTTCTGATTCAATCTCGTGAGTCGGAGCCGCTAGAGGAGTGCGACGTTTCCGCTTGCCAGATGTTCATGAGTGTGGCGAAGTGATCAGAGGTGCTTGGACTCGCCGTAATACGGCTTCTTCCGTTTTGCGACAAGTGACATAGGCAGGAACACGTTCCCTCTATAGTTTCGACATCTGCTCACGCTCAGTTAGGCAAGAAGGGGAGCGCGAGTTGGAAAAGAAGCTGTAATCCGCCGTTTCGTAGCTCCACACGGGGTGAGATACACCATGTTGGAGGGAGGGGTGTCGGGGTGCCTATTGCGTGGACGCCATTGATTCTGCCGACCTGGGTAAGCTCCTCGCTGCTTACGGGGTTTGACCCTATGGAGCAGATGCTTTGAATAGGTCTTTCCGCTTCGGATCGATGGGCAGCTTCTATTTGTAGCACTTCACTCCACCTGTGCGGCATTGAAGGCCGTTGGCGCAACCAGGCTGGCTCCAACAACGGGGTTCGGGTTGGATGCAAGCATTCTCGTCAACAGCTGATCCGGCCCCAGTTGTCAATGCTGTAATCCCCTTCTCCGCTTCTCCGCTTCTCCGCTTCTCCGCATTGCTGTTTGGTGAGCTCAGAACCCTCCGAAACACAAAATTCACTTCGCGTGAATCGAAATCGGCATCTCCCAGCCGAGAATGTCGGGAGGTTTCCTGGGGGACGCTAAGGTTTAGTTCATCACCGATTCCTTTCTGGAAATTCTCCAGCAAGGACAGAGAATGCTACACATCAAGCCCGAGTCAGAGAGACCTAGTGTCCCACTCTCAAGACAAAGAAATGCGCGGGGTCTTGACAATCAACTGAGGAGTACAGTATGGGAAGTCGGTCCTGGAGCTCAAACCGACGCTCTATGAAGATGAAGTGAGAAGGTGGTGTGGGACCGATGTTCGATCGCCTCAGCCGGCATGGCTGAGGCCCTCTCAAGTATGTGGTTCGTCTCATGCTTGTGCGCTCGTTGAACCTGGTGACGCGTGCTCTGTCGCCTCACTTGGAAGGGCGTGAGAGAGCGCTCATGGTGTTACGGTGTGATTTCGGTCACTTAGAACAGAGATGGTGTCTGGAATATGCGTCGGATCCTGCGGGGGACTCACAGTTGTCGTGATCGTCGACGTTTTCACTCTGTTCTTCGTCTCACTGGGCTCTTACAAAGACGAAGACTAGACGTTGCACTGCTGAGATACATAGTATTCGAATCAGTGCGGGGTATGTCCTGAGCTTTGAGCCACTCCACCAGAGTGGAGATCGAGAAATGTCGCCTCTGCATCAACCTCGGTGGCATACATAACCTCGACAGCTGAATGTCGTATTGGTCGCGGCGCGAACCTCATTGCCGTTCAAACATGGTCGGTCCATTTCAACTCAGCGCAAAAGACACCGACAAAGGCGCCTCTCCAACCCCTCCCGATGATGCGGCACAACTTGCATCTTCATCCTGAATACTTCCACCACCCGCTCTAGAACGCACTACTCGTCCTCATCTGCTCCAGCTTCTTGAGCACGTCACCCACGCTCCTATCGAGATCCGCCGCGATGCCCTGCTGTTTAGGGTACGGCAACGAGCTGAAGCTCTCGCACAGGTCTCCATCCACGACGTCGAGGACGGGGACGTAGTATCCCCTATAAGCGAGGTGGTCTCTGCCCACAAGCGAGACGTTTTGGGCGCGCATGTGCTGGGGAAGGATGTCAGTGTGGTTCCAGTCCGGCAACAGTACCAGCACTAGCACCAGCGACCAGCGACCAGCATCTCCACCCAAGTCCTTACTTGAAGAAAAAGAGAGGGAGAGAGGAGAGTACCACTCACCATTTCCAGCGTGGTCATAAACTCGACATCGTCCATGGACACGAAAGGGACCAACGCGCCGACAGCGCCCGAGATGGTGGTGTATACTATCACGTCCCGACCACCAGCGACGAGTGAGACCTTGGTCAACCTACCCCAACCCCGGTCAGCGAAGGTTCACGTCCGGCACAGCCAACTCGCGTCGTTTCACTCACGATGTCACAACGCTCCCCACGTTGTAATGCGCGATCAACTGCGTCTTGTGTGCCGCACCCATGAGGAAACCCCTCTCATGCAGGATCCCGGCACCCGTCGGGTCATCGTCCACATTCTCGCTCACGCGGGTGTCCAGCCGGTTCAAGAACACGTTCCCGAACTTGTCTCCGCACGCGACCGTGTCGTAGTCCACGTTGGTGACGCACGTGAGCCAGCGTGACTGCGAGTCGTCGGCGAAGATGAGCAATTGACGGGTCGGGATGGATCGATAGACGCAGTAGAAGGTCGACTCTTGCATGTCGCCGACGATGATCCTCGCCCCAATGACGTTGATCGTAGCAACGCATGTAGGGAAGCTCTGCGAGGGGTCAGAAGGAGGGCTGAAGCCGCAGTCGATGCGGACTCACCGAGTTCTCGCACTTGCGAAGAAGCGCTTTCTTGCCCATCTCGTACAACCGCAGCGACCGACCGATGCCCGCCAGCATGTATCCCTGGAACCCGGCTATGCACATTGGTATGTCGTCGGTCTTTGTCTGAGCAGAGTCAGAAGGCGTTCCCCCGCTACATCGCCCAAACATGGTGACTTCATCGCAGGGACGAAGAACCCCGCTCGACTTACCTTGTGCATGAACTCCAGTGCCCTGCCCTGATCCTTGATCGCATACACCCTCAACCACCCCTCCTTGCACCCCCTCGGCATGAGCGTCGCCTCCACTGCCGTGCCCACAACGAGAGTCGGCTCGCCACCCATTCGCTCAAAGTAACAGATGGACATGGAGAAGGCCGCCTCGTTCTCGTCCAATTCCAGAGTAGAGAGTGATTCGTTCTGCCTAGCTCAGCACGCAGCAAAGGTGCAACCTAGAGTCAATAGGGACTCACCGAGAGCGGGTCAAGGACGCGAATGAGCGAAGCCCACTTGCCGGCCGGCGCGCGTATCCGCCCAAACTCATTCGGCGGGAGGTCTAGCACCGTCTTGTCTATCCGATCACCGGCGGCCTCCTGTGCAGACATTAGCAAACGCAACACAGCCGCGTAGTCACGGCGCGCTCTCGAACCCACCTTCTCGCCTAATATCCGCTTGACGGACGCCGGGCCGTACGTCCGATGGTCGGACTCGATCATGTAGAACACGTTGAAGTAGGGGTTGGAGATGAACTTTCGTGGCGTGTATGTGAGCGGCAAAGTATCTTGCTTCAGCTTCTCGCCGAGTTTCGGGATAGTGAAGATTCTGCATCCTTTCAGCACCTTCTCCGACCAACGTATAAACCAACCACTCACCTCAAAGTGTTCCCCGAAATGCCAATCAGACCTTCCGGGCACATCGCTGCGTTGAGAGTCCAGGCGTACTCGAGCGTGTCGTAGATGAGCGGCTGGGTCTGAAGCATGTCCTGATACGTGTACAGCAGCCATGTCCTGCTGGAGAAGGCCAACACGGATGGACTGCCGTGAATCGTAGCGCGAACGAGCTTTGGTGGCTTGGCGCCGAGGAATCGCAGCCGTGTGTCCGAGAGAGAGCCGTCGACGGGATCGACCACGGTGCGCAGGAGCACACCGTTGACGAGACCGATGTTGAGGAACATGGTGGGTCGGTTCTTGTCTATCGAGGTGTCGAAGATCTCGGCGAGGCAGATGGCGGATGGAGGGGCAGTGAGCGCTTGAAGGGACAGGGTGGTGAGGGTCGACTCGGGCTCCAACGAGATGACATGAACGGTTTGGTTATCACACCCGACGGCCTGGCTCGTCAGCAAGTCTACTGCAAAGGTCCTGTCGACTCACCAAAAACGAAGTCCTCCTCCTGCCTTCTGGAACCTCGGCGATACTGATCGCCGTGGCGTTCCCAGGCAAGCTCTTCTTGTCCTGGTACTCGCTCAGGCTTCCCTCAGGATCCAGCTCGAAATACACGAGCTCGGCAGTACTCAGCGCAATCACCACCTGTCGCTTGTTGGTTGTCGCAGCGACGATGGTCGTCCCGGGCGGGCATTGCCACTCGTCCACTCGGTCCGCGGCGCGGATGTGACGGAGACCGTACGGGTGAACCTGGAGCAGGCCTGCATCGCCAAGCTGTTGGACCGCGAGTGTGGGACCGGAAGAGAGGAAACCGGTATCGTTGACCTCCTCGATGGTCTGGCCGATGGAGAGCACAAGCGTGCCGTTGGGGAATGAGAGCACGATATACGAGTCGTATTCATCTGGAGAATCAGCATGCATACCCCACTTGTTGCCCCGCTGAGACTCACCTTCCTCCGATAGCTTGAGCGTCCAGACAGCAGTGGGAACACCGGGCAGCGGGCTCGCCACGAGCGGACTAACGTCCAGACCATGCCTCAACGTCCTGAACGAGCTCCTCGGCCCCTTTCCGCACGCCGCGTAGATCTGAGGGGTGTCCGAGCTCTGCCCGAGCAGATTGACGACCGTTGCGTCTGTGACGGGGTCGAGGGATGAGAGGGTGTCGACGAGGAGGAGATTCTGGAGGGGTCGCGGGTTGAAAAAGGCGTAGGGCAGGGGTCCGTCATCATTGCCGTTTTGAGGATACTGAATCGACGACCACTCGGGCTCGTCGTCATCGTCGCCCAGATTCTGGAACTGGTACAGTTTCCTGACCCAGTCAGCAATAGCGACGACAGAGGTGACGGAGCGCGGGAAGACGCACTGGTCGCTAAAATCGCTGGCCGCGAAGAGGTACCCGCTCTTCAGGATACACAAGCTGACCGAAACTGGCACCGTGTCAAAGTACTTGATCTTGAGCGAGCGTACTTCCTCGCCCTCATGCTCGATCGTGACCTTGAACAAGTCTCCGTCCTCGTTTTGCAGTAGGAAGAAGAACGCGCCCTGCGATGATCTCAGCCCCGCCGGCTTTCAGACCCTGATGGTGGACAGGCAGGGACCCACCCTGATCTTGTGCATCACCGCGGCGACGATGATGTTCCCCCGACTACTCTCGCCACGCTGAACCAGCGGGTTGCGGCGCCGTGGGATGGGGACCCGGTGCGCCTCGGCGTCCATGTGCTTCCAAATGATGTGGTCCTCACAGCAGACCAGCACGCCAGAGGGTCCATCAAACTTCTCCGACTGTGCGTTCTGACCTCCGGGAACTGCAAGAGTCAGCTCACGCGACAGCGTGAACGGAACGAGCTCAGGACCTACCCTGCACTAGGAGGTTCGCTCTCCGATCTGTCGGCTCACTCCACTTGCGTACGACATGATTCAAGCCCAGATCCAGCTCGTAAAATGTCAAATACTAACTCATCATCAGCCCCATCTCCGGACGCTGCAAGTGTTTCCGTACCTTTTGGGTGTTGACAAACGCTTCGCCAGTCGGATCCTCATCTGCGTCCGAGTAATCAATCTCAAGCGCAGCATACAGCGGGTTGTCGTAACCCTACAGCCATCAGCCACTGTCCATCGGGCGGCGGCACCACTCCATGGCCGAAGCACCGCTCACCTGGTCCACTGCAATCAGATGCGTCACAAGCGTGTGGTTCTTGTGCGCCTCGAGGGGTGATGACGGAAAAAGCTTTCCCTCCGAGTTGCGATTCAGAACGTAAACAAGTTTTGACCTGATGTTTCAGCATTGTGCACCATGTTCGGCCTGAAGTCGGCCTGATGACTCACTTCTCGACCCTAAGTGGACGTTAGCAAGCAAGGTAACCACGCGATATACAAGAAAGACGTACGCTCCAAACATGCAGCTTCGGCCCTTGGGATCCACCGCCAGAAATTGTCCCGGAACGACTCGTCTACGGCACGTCAGTCATGGTAATGTTCGTGAAGAAGTATGACCGCAATCACACACCTGCTTCCAGACTTTCCAAACACCTCCTGGTACAGACTCTCGAAGTGCGGTGTTGGGGAGACAACAAACTCGACGATGGACATCCGTCCAGAGTCGGATGAGAGGAGGATGTAATCTGCAACGGCGTGAGCTCCAAATCCAGGCGTACTACGAGTAGCATATACGGCTGCAGCGAGTCAGAAGGACCTGCTCACCCTTTGTCATACCCGCTAATCTGAACCCAGCGACATTACGAACAACACCGAACGCCTGATCGGCCTCAGCACGGCACACCATTGTTTGTCAGGGAACATACCTCTGTCGTGCAGATCGTGTCCACTATCTCAGTCAGCACGGTTCCATCTCGCTTGTGATGATGATGTACACTCACGCTGCCCTGTCGCCGCATTCAGCTTGAGGATCTCCAACCTCGTCCCGCCGCGAACGCAGAGGATCTCCTGGCCTTTGGTCCCAGAGAAGGAGCCCACCGCAGCGGCCGAGATGGCCGTTGGCGACTGGAGAGTGAGGTTGAGGAGGTGCATCGTTCCGATCCGAGTCGATCCGTCGGGTCGAGATGGCGATGCTTCCTCAAGGAACAGGCAAGGTCGAGAATGAGGAAGGAATGAAGAAAGAGAGCCGAATGATTTCTAACCAGCGTACCAAACGACGAAGAGGCAAGACGAGGTGGCCACCGCCGACCCGGGAGGTGCCTGGGAATTTAATCCCATCGGCGTTTGTGGCATTTCTCCCGCGCGCCATTGCACCTGGCCACTGGCGACATGACAGTCGGATGTCAAGTTTCCCGTCTTCTGCACTCTTCAAAAGACATTGCAGTCCCTGTGCACAGAACAGCCTGGCTGGCAGTCATACATGCCTCGAAAACAAATAGTAAATAGTAATAAAACACGCTCTCGAAAGAAGCAATATACGTTTTCGACCAGCATTAGTCTGTGGCCATCCCTCGTGTCTCAATGTTATGGATCTTGTACAGCTTCGCCGTTACTTCTCTCGAACACCTCCGTCTAATCAGACAAACGCGTCCCACTCTCGAGCTCGAGTGCATCATGCGGCGCGAGGCTGGTTTGCCTGGGCATTGGTCGGGCTGGGCTGGGCCGGAGCGCCGGGAGCGGCGGGGGCGTAGGCCGTAGGCGCGGCACCGGGGTAGGTCTGCGGCATGGTGTAGCCGTGGTATGGCGGGAAAGAGCCGGTGCCACCTCGGGCAATGTCGAGATCACGTCGGAGACGCTCGACCTCACGCGACATCTCGCCGCTGGTGGTCTTCAGCCAAGCAATGTAGTCGATCGCTGCGTGCGGATCAGCACCAGTTGCAGATCGCTGACGTCATACCAGGCGAATAACACTCACACTTTGATAGGATCTCCCACTTGCTCGACTTGCTGCCCCTCTCGGCGGGGAGGAGCTCGCGAAGCTCGTCGAAAAGGTCCTTCATCTCCTTTCTGCGCTTGCGCTCGGCAAGCTTGTGGCTGACCCTGAGTTCGGGGGAGCGGGAGAACGGCTGGTCCTTGGACGGCTTGTCTTCGTCCTCGGGCACGGCGAGCGACGACCCCTCGGCGGCAAGGGCTGCGGCCGCAACTTGCGAAGCGTCGACTTCGGCACCGGGAGCAGTGGCCGAAGCGAGGGTCTCATCCGGGAACCGGATCTCAGGAGCCGCACCGGCCGCCGAGGCGCCCTGTTGTCCCGATCGGACCGAAGAGGTGGCGGGGTCGACATTTACGCGATCGCCACCTTGGGCAGCGGCGGGGTTGGCGCCGTTCGCGCCGCTGTTCTGCGCGGAGGGTTGCCAGGGGAACTGGATTGGGAAGGCAATGACCGGGTCCTGGGGTCCGACAGGGACGCCAGAGGCCTTGCTGGCGGCCTCGGAAAACTTGTACTCCTGGAACGCAGCGGCGGGATCATGTCGATCCCATCCGTAGAGACTGCTGTAGGACGACGCGGGAGGGCTGGAAGAGCTAGCCTTCTGAGGGAGAATCTTCTCGGTCACGATGCGAGGGGACGACGCGCGGCGCTTCAGCGAAGGCTCCGGGACTTCGAGGCGGGGAGTGGCGATCTCCTGCGAAGACTGGCCGTAGGACGAGAATGACAATGGCGAGGCCGGCTCGTAGCCGTCACTGTCGTCGCGGTCGCTCCCCTTGCGCTTCCTGCCGTTCGACCGCTCGGGGCTATCGGTCAAAGCTGCGATGGAGCTTCGTCGGCGGAGATAGTCGTCGCCGAGAACGACGCTGGCGACCGAGTCGCGCCGACCGTCGAGGCGGGGTCGGGGGAATCCGCCAGAGATGGATCGGGGGCTGCTGGCGGGCTCGTCGAAGATCTTGGGCTTCTGATCGGGAGACATGGCGTATCTGGCGAGATCAAAGTGCGGTGGGCTCGAGATCGAGGGGAGCGGTGGGGTCAGGAGAGTCGGGCTGCTGATCCTGATGGAAGGGTTGGGGCGGGGGAGGGTCACGGGGGCGGTGGCGCGTCTGTGGCCGAGAGGTGGGAGAGCGGCGCGAGAAGACCAAGGGACGGCCTTGATGTGGTCAAGAGGCGGGAGGGTGTTCTTGTGAGGCGAGGGGCCCTGGAGGGTGAACGAGGGAAGGCGAGGGGAAGATGACCTGGTAAGGATGTCAGTGGATGGGTGGATGGATGGATGGATGCTGGGATGATGAGGTCCACGCGGACCCACCTCGAGTCGTCGATGGAGATGATCGAGGGTCGTCGGAGTGTCGTGTACTTGTCGACCCAGTCGTCTGGTGATGCCTACGGGGCGGGGGCTCGGTGTCAGCGGATGCGATTGCCGTGCGATAACTTTTGGTTATCGTTATCGACAAGGGAATGAGATGAGTGACAACGCGAGAACAACGTGGTGAGACGAGATGAAAAACGTGGAGCGGATCGGACCAGGAGGGGATGAGCGGGAGCTTTTTTTTGTATGGCAGGGGGAAACACGCTAAACAGACACGCTTTAGAGTTGTGGTCGCGGAAAATAATAAATATTGATCCCGTGCCTTGACCAAAGTGGCACTCTGGGGGAAGTGACGGGGGAGGGGTCGGCCGTGTGCGGGGTATGGTTGTGGGATGCGCGTATCGGGTATGGAGGCGAGTGCGGGTGCGAGTGCACATCGAATCATGTGAAGGGAGGAGCGGGCTGGGTAGTGGGCGTCGAGCAGGAGCGGTATCGAGCAGGAGACAAGTGATATGCCACCAGAGACACAGGCAGTCACTCACCGAGTGTGACGGCGACGAGAACGAGGGGCGGCGATCATATGCCCGGTGGGCGTCTTCGGCATGGGGGATCATGACGGAGGTCATCGTGCTTCGAGCGCGAGTGTTAAATTGGGGCAGGGAGACGTGTGACGTTGTTGTAAAGCAGCGGTGTAAGGACAGATGTACGCGGACTGTCGCGAGGTCAGCGAGGCTCAGGTCCAGAAGAACGTAGTGGTGCCAGCTCTCTTGAACCAGGTTGTTGACCAGGTTGGATGGTACTCACCTCGCTCAGCGATGTCCGTCTAGAAATAGGCAAGAATCAGTCGGAGTGATGACTGAGTGAAGAGTACAAGTGGGAAAAGTATCGTGGTGAGCAGGGGTTGGGAGAGTGGGAAAGGGTGAGCAGGACCTGTTGTTATGTATCTGTTGGACGGGATGTCCGGTCGTCACCACGACTGTTAACTGGCGCCAGCCACGGGCCAGATCTCTGGGACAGAGGCATCCCCTCGTTCATGCTTTCGAGCCAAGGCCAACTCAATCGTTAGATTACAACCCGGATCGGGTGCACGCGCCTCCCCCGTGGTCACCAGATTTGGTGGTTCTGACGGGTGTGTTCCCTGCTCTGACCCCTATCGACGTGAAGTTGTTCGCTTTCCCATCCGCTATCCCTATCATTGAGACACCGAGCCGACATGAATGAACACCTGAACCACACATTCCCAATGAGAACGAAACTGCCGTGCGGTCTGGGGCCAAAGGGTTGGCCAACCATCTGCTTAATCAATGATCGAGGCAAGGCGTTCACGCCTCTCTCGCACCCAACTTGACTCAGCGCCGCCTTCTATGTAAGCATCCCGTGCACCTCCCTGAGGAGGTGCACGGGCATGGTTAGCAGGGGAATTGTCTCCAGGTCTCCATGTCATGATCCTGCTCGCAAAGGGGGGCGCGACGGGGATATCGGGGGCAGAGAACGGTCCAGACCCTAGCCCGAAGCGTCGGTATGTTCGCGTTGGAATGGCGACAGATGAAAACTCTGCTTAGTCCTGAGCCGACAGTGACGAGCGGGGACACGGGGGGGACGCCGGACCTATCGGAGCGATCTCAACATGTGGGATCGGCTGACGGACAGATGTCCGCGGGGCGTTGGCGTTCCGTCAATTATGTACGACGGACGGAGTGATCGACTACTGCACCGGCAAGGCGCGTGATCGCCCACGCCCTCTCGTCCCTTGTCGCTCCGCTCTGGTGTGTACGGATGGTTTCAAGCCACATTAAAGCGAAACCCGCCGTCCTCGGGTCGTTGCCAAGGCAGGCGGGGTCGTGGAATTCGTCCCATTGGGCGGGCAAGCATGTCTGATCCTGAAATCAGGTAAACCATCGCCTCCAAACTCCGTCCGGCCCTGCACGCCCGTCGAACTTGACGCCAGACATCACTCCATCCGAAACCCAAGGTCTTGTGATTCTGGCTCGGCTCTCGTGCTGCTACGTGACCGCATCTGCCCTAGTGCTATCGCATGTTCGAAGGCAGGTACAGGAAGATTCAATCTCGAAAACTCGTCATATTGCTGCTTAATCCTTGAACAAGGTTGCCCGGTCTCACCTCGCGTCCGCTTGCTCCTCGAACCGGATTTACAGCATGTGTCGGAGACTTCTCGACCGTCTAATTACCCTTCCGGAACCTCGGCTCTCGCCCCCCGCGGCGCGGTCCGATAGATCCACTTCAATGAATGCATGCTCATTCCACGAAGTCATGCGCGAGTCCAGGCCCGCACCGGGCTGCATTGCTCATCGCTACTGCCGAGCAAGATGTACAGCCCACCCGAGAATATGGATGCAAGGCGTTCATCAGTCTTGCCCATTCGTCAGGCAAACGCCGCAGACCTGGACGGCTGACTCCACATTGCGCGGACACCTGGGCCACCTGAGCGCCTCGAGAGCACGCCCGGTGGTCCATCCGGATCGACAGGTGAACGGTCGGTGCTTATCCTCAACGCCACCGTTAACGGCATCCCGCGGCAAGAAGCCACCAGGAATAGCGGGCTCCGGCAGCCCTGCTGATCCCCTGACGCATGCCTGGAAATGAAGCCCCCGGAAGCGGTGATAATTCCTCGCCGCTCACCGCTGGCACTGGCATGTCAGATGCCCGGCCTAACCCCGCTAAAACAAGGTTACTCGGTTTGATTACAAGGTTTCGGTCAATTACCTCGACCCTCCGCTGGCTCGGCTGGGAACGACGTGGCTCTTTGGCGGATGGGGACTGGGCCAATGCGTCAGCCCCCTAACGCCTTCTCGGCTTCACGTGGGATCGTCGGCCGACGCCTCGTAACACGGTGCGGTACCGCCCAAGGTGGACTCGACGTCTCGCGGCCTACCATTGTGGACGGGGCCGTCCAATTGACCGACGAGGCGGCGGTGCCATGACTCACCCCACCACTGCCCGTATCCCAACACTCCGCGACATCTGGGCGCCACATTACTCCGGTCCAGAGCCGGGACCCATCCTGATCGCGGACTGACTCTCTCCGGAGACGGAGGAGCCAGGAATAACAATTTGGCTGGTTCAAAGTGGCTGGCGAAATACATGCAGTACCGAGCGCAAGTCGGGCTTCAACCAAACAATCCTCCCGCAGCTTGCGACTTCCAAAGGAGAATTGCTGCTGACTGGAATCAGCCGACCGCGCGCCAGGACGGTGATGGTCCTGAGCGAAAATTCCAAGGCTCTGCTCGACCGACCAGCACGGTGGGCCCACGGGATGGATAGCCGTAGTCATTTCAAAGTCAGGACGAGGAATTGCCATGTTGCTCACCCTCGATCTCGCCAGATGCCTCGAGATCGACATGCTTGCATCATGTGTTCGAAGTCGAATGCTTGGACCGCAGCTTGCAGAGTCGGCGCAGGCCTATCTAGGACCCTCAAAAGGAGGACTGCAGGTAGCCTCCTCGTCTTGGCAGGGTTGAACAAGCCAGGTTCTTAGCCGCGCACGACTCCAAGCGCACGCGCGAGTGAGGTGGCGGTGAGCAGCGGCAGGCCGATCAGAACCATGAATATCTCACAGTGCTTCGTGCAAGTTTCCTGTTTCCCATCCTGATCTCGTGCTACGCGCTACGCAAGGTTGTGAATTCGTTCCCCACGCGATGATCGTAGATCCCGGCTGCCCGTGGATTCGATTCGATTCACCAACTGCAAGGTCCGAACCTACCAGATCACCGAGCGTTACACCCGCTCGCAGATCCCCCACACGCATCCTGTAACGTGTTGCGTGCCAGCCGGACCTGGAGCGAGTTTCCAAGCTTCAAGATGCATCGTGGCGACTTCCCATGACGTGAGTGGTAGGCAGATAAGATTTGCGACCGAACGTTCTGCGTTTTGGTGCCTCGCACACATTAAAACACCAGAGCGACCCTCTGAGAACGAGCAAATTGATACGAACCCTGCAAGTCCACGCGTCGCGTTGACGACGCCTGGGTCGACGAGTTTGGTCAAGGCAACTCGTTGATAACCGCGTGAAGACTACGGCAGAGCCTAGTTCCTGCTATGGTGTGTGAGCCGTCGATCTCGTAAGCCGGGAGTGCCCCTTGACCTGGCCTGGTCGTCCCTCGACTAAAGTATATACCGCTGACCCCGCATTCGTGTCCCCGGCCGCTTCTGCACATCTGGTTGGTGTCGGTGATACAATACGAGTGTCTGTCGGTCAACATGGCCCCGAAAAGCGACGCTGCATTGCAGCGAGTTGCAGTGGTGCATCATCCAGCGAGTCGAAGTGATGCACCATGCACCGCGCACCATGCACCATGCACTATGCAGCATAGCACGCGTAGTCGAGTCCTTGCACGGTCGCACCTGCAGACTCGCATTCGCGAACTCGCAATCGCGATTTCGCAGTTGAGGCTCAGGACAGTGGTAGGTTTCACAGAGTGCATTAGTGTCGAACCTTGACCAAGTCATCGAGATCCAATAATGAAGCCGAACCCATGCCGAGTGCTCGTACTGGTACACCGTACTTCAGGGTGGGCTCCTCTTACCACGACCGGTTCGCCCTGGATCGATTTTGAAGCCACTCAATGAGCCAACATCCACTCCGTCGATACTAGTCTGGGTCTCCAACGAGTACAACCCTCGAAGTCGAGTATGCAGAAACAGTACCATCTTGATCGCGTCGAAATACGACACCATCTCACCACGCCACTCCCAATTTGACAGGCCAAAGCCACCGGCATCGACATGGTTATATTGACCCAAACACCCTTCATCCACAGGACCACACCTTGTTACGCCGACGCGTGCCCGGGACCCGGGATACAAGCTCCAAGCAAGCGTTGAAGCCAAACCTTGCGAGCGACCGTGAAGCCGCGAGCGGTTAACCTACCAATGTACCGACTGGAACATGGCTTTCCGCGTCGTTGTTGACTACTGTGTCCTGTACATGTACTCTGCGAGAGTGAGACAGGACCGCCGTGAGACTTCAGACCCAGCCGATGCTTCGCGCTGCTCTCGCAATCGACGCGGACGGTCGCGAGATCGCGATGTCGTGAGATGGAACCACTGGCAACCGAGACCGCCGAGTCCGAGTCATCCCGATCGATCCGACACGACACATACAGTAATGACTAACCGCAGTATCAACCATTCCCCATATTGCCGTGACGACTCGATGAGCATAGTCTCTCTACTCGTTGGTGTAGAGAAGCCACGCACCACACCACGGTGCCCAGAGCACACGGGTTTCTATCTCCCTCACGTCATTGTTCCGACTCACCAACTTGACCTTACCCAGTGCGGTCGAGATGCCGAGACAAGCGAGAGATTGACACGAGACACGAGACACGAGACACGAGACACGAGACACGAGACACGGGGGACCTGACTGATGTGCAGGTACAGTACAGTCGTCTGGAGTGCAATTGTCCGAGAATCATCGGGGGGCGCTATCAGGAGGCAAGAGGGTACCGTATCCAGGTCAAAATACTCATTGACTTTCCTAGGTGGAAGCGACAGGTAGGAGACCGAAAGTTCGAGTCATCCCGGTCTCGGAAGTCGGGGCTGTACAAGTATAATGACGATGGCGAGTCGCTCCTGAAGAATGGGGGGGGGGGGGGGAAACATGTACGAGTGAGTGGGGATGATCCGGGCGAAGGTACATGGCGAATTCATCGGAATGAGGTGTGGCCGGTGTGGCTGTTATGTGCGACTCGACGTAGCAGGAGGCAGAGGAGCAGGTGTCATTGCTTCGTCGGATCGATCGATGACAAGCCGCCGTCATTCTGAAGCCGGTTGGCCTACAAGCACTTGCGAGAGCGGGACCCAACTTCTCTCCTCACCTCTTCGCTCGGCCACAACAATCGTTCACAGGACCTCGTTCACGCTCCCCTGTCCAGATCACACGCAATCGCAGTCCACGACCAGAGACATACAACGCCCCAACGCGTCCGCCACTGCACAGTAACGTCGTCGTCATAAGACATATCCATGCACGCGATCTACTGAATCGGACTCCCGGTCCCACCTCCCCCTCCCAGCTCCAGCTGGTGTCCGGGGGTCCCAGGCAGTCTCAAGCTCGCAACGGTGCGCTTACTTGAAGTTCTTGCCGTCGGCCCACTCCTTGCCGTCGACGATGAGGTCCCAAGCCATGGCGGCCTCGAAGAACGCCTTGTCGTCGGCGTTCTCGAGGTCGATCTTCTTGTACTCGTACGACTCCCAGTCGGGGGCAACGTCCATGACCGGCTTGTAGTCGAGACCACGGCAGATGACGGCACCGGAGATGATCGAGTCGTTGGCCTTGCCGAGGACACCCATCGAGCCGAAGAGGTATTTCCGGGAAGCCTCGAGACGGTTGAAGAAGCCACCGATCTGCAAAGTCAGCACGATTAACTCGACTGAAAATTCGGAGATGGGGCAGGGTTATTCCCGGCGGATGCGGCAAAGCTGTGGTCGCTTGCGTCCCCGCACTCACCTGGTTCGAGGACATGAACACCTGGGTGAGCTCGGTGTTGTACTTGAAGTCGACTCGCCAGATGGAGAAGCCCTCGCGGTCAAACTTCTCGTAGAACCAGGGGAGGGCCTCCTTGCGGGTGTCGAGGTTGGAGTACTGCCTCTTCCACTCCTCGAGGTTGAAGGCCGACTTGGGCAGGTCGTCGAGGGGGTTCTTGACCTTGGGCTCGGCGGGGACAAGGGGCTCCTCCTCCTCCTCGTCGGCCTCCTTCTTCTTGGGGGCCTTCTCCTTCTTCTCGGCGGGGGGAGCGGCGGCCTTGGGCTTCTCAGCCGCAGCGGGCTTGGCCGGGGGCTGGTACGTCCTCTCCTGGGTGAGCTCGGGGTTGCCGTTGTCGAAGATTGACTTGAGCTTCTCCTGGTTCACAAAGCTGCGGCGCGGTAAGTTGACGTTTCAGGACCGGACTGTGTAGGCCAAATCGCTTCGGTTTGGACTCGCAATCGCACTCACGTGTTGAGGTAACGGACGACGTTGGGGATCTTGGCGCGCATCGAGGCGTCGATGGGGCCGGAGAAGGCGTTGGTGAGGGCGGTGGCGACGAAGACATCGGCGAGGGTGATGCGCTCTCCGACGAGCCAAGTGCGGTCAAGGAGGATCTGCTCGAGGGTGGCGAGGCGGGTGTTGACAGCGTCAAGGATGGCGGTGTAGATCTGAGCGGGTCAGCGGGACTCGGGAATTCGGGACTCAGGCCTTAAGATTCGACGGCAAAGCTGAGTGTACTCACGCCCTTGTGGTAGGGGTAACGGTTGCCGAAAATGGCGTTGGCGGTGGCGACCTTGATCATGATCTAGGGAACGGTCAGTCGCGATCAGACAGACAGACCATACAAGCCAGCGGACGCCGGTGTGACTGACTCACCTCCTGGTCGGCGAAGAACATCCACTGCTGGACAAGCGCCTTCTGCTTGAGGTCGGCGGGGAGGATGGTCTGGTTAGGACCGAGCTCGGCGACTATCGGCTGTGTCAGCGGAGCTGCGATCACACGCAAGGCGAAGGATTGTCGTGCAAGGAATGGAATGTATTTGATCAGAGATATGACGATACCACTCGTCGGTTAAATTCTCGACACAAGTCATTAAGACAGGGATAACTGAGATAAGTCTCATCCGAAAACACGGCCGCGACGCAACAGCGATTGCGACGACACCACAACGCGACAACACGACAACGCGACAACGCAAGCGCCATGCGCGTCCGCTCACTACCGCTGCACCGCCCCACCACCGTACACGCCTCGTCTGCCCTCCTTCCTCTCTCTACCACGTTTCCAGCTCACTCCACCCACAACTCCGCAACACAGTCCGCAAGGTTCTGAACAAGAGGACTCGGATCATCCGACACTCACCGTAAGCGGCGATGGCGCCGGACTCCTGCAGCTTCAGGTCACCATCCTCGAGGACGGGGAGGTAGCCGAGCGGGAACTTGGCGAGGAACTCGGGGGTCTTCCACTCCGACCTGAAGGTGAAAGTGTTGTCGTACTCGAGCTCGACGCCGGCGAGGGCGGCGGCGGCCAACACACGGCGGACACGAGAGTTGCCTAGCAGCGTCAGGCGGATTCGCGGGGATGCCAGAGAAGCACAAATGCCCGGAAGATATGGAGATGGAGAGAGGTAGAGGGGAGGAACGTACCAGCGAAACCGGTGAGCTTGGGAGCCATGATGACGATTCCTGCGAGCGTGTCAGTGACGCCGACTCGTTCCGTAGGACCGACGAGACATGCTGGAGCAATATCGCACGACTGGGATGAGGATCTGTACTCACTTTAACGGGGTATTGGGAAGAGAAAGGCAGAGAACAAAGCAGAAGATAGGAAGAGGGCAAGCAACCCACGAGGTGGAGACGGGGGGCCAACTTTTCGAACGGGTCAGGGTCCGCCGCCACCGAGAAAACGCCGGCGGAGTTATGGCTCGACGGTCTGTGGCGCATACCTCTGTGGCGTCTGGGCATGCACCGATTAGGTGTGGGATTCATAGAAGTTATGCACAGACACAAACGAGCAAACAGGTATGTACAACATGACAGTAGAGAGAATCACTATCCTCCTCTCTGAGCTAGTCCCCACCATCACCACGGCTGAGTCGTCGGATACCGGACCAGTGCGACCGGTTTCAATGTCTGTGACTCGACTGACTGGAGCAGGGACAATTTCCGACCCCGTGTAACGCGCACGCGAGTTCCGCGTCCACAGTCTGGATCAGCGAATTCGTCGAGCGATCAGGATGAAAGGACTGAAGCGTCACGGCCTTGATGATACTCCCGTTCATCTCCCAGGTAGCGATCACGACCCCTTTGGAATCGAAGATGGCGTCCAGGTTCGGGATCGAGCTTCTGGCAAAAGCACAGGGCGTCGGCGGGGGTGTCGTGGTCGTCACGTCCTCGTCATCCTCTTCCTCAAGCATCGTCTCGAACTCATCCTTGGATGCGAGGATAAGAATCCCTTCGTCATTCGAGTCTTGGAGTACCGCTTTCACACCAGACTTGATGAAATCCAGAGCCATGCCGCGAACTACATCGTCGGTGATGCTCGATGCGGTGTATCCTCTAAGCTGCTGAACGAGATCATCCCCCCGATTGATGAAGTATCGCTTCATGGTGGAGGCTTGAGAATGTGCAGAACCCATGCTATTTAGCTCTACGCTGACGTCATGCTCGGATGCAGAGGTCCCTTTGTCAGCTGCGTCTGAGGCGCGTGATGTCGAGACACGAATGTTGAAGTAGACAATGGGCATGATCGCTGACATTTGATCGGGAGTACGCTCCTCGACCCTGGTAGGGAGCTGGCGACTCATGTTTGCGAGCAGGAGTGAGGTCGCTGAACGATACGCGTCAGGCAAGCTGGGAGTGAGTGCCTTGAGCTCTCGCGAAAGGATGGGTGGTACATATGAGCAATTCTCCCAGAGATACGATCTTCCTTAAATCTCTGAACCAAGTGATGTGCGCAGCAGGCTTGCTCAAACAACTCACAAAGGTTTTACGAGTACAAGGGATGCCGGATGGATGCTGGACAAGTTCCGGCCCATACCTTCCCTTGAGTGGATCAAAGTAGCATGTACCGTCTGCGCAGAAGCCATGCGAACCCGACGTTCCCTTGAGCCGATCAAACGGGTACCGAACGCGCAGACGCAATCAGAACTTTGTGTTCGCTCTTGTTCGGCTCGTTGTCCCGAAGTTGTCTCAAACGGGTGGATCCACTGCGTATCAGCCAATAGCGAAGTGGACAACAAAGGGCGACAGCTGGGATGTGTCACACCGCCGAGACTTGTCATTGCCCCCGGCGGCAGCCTCGGAACAAAGGAGCAGTAATCCCCCGGTCGAGCCCAGATACAGTACATCGTACAGTATCGTCATTCTCGGTAAGTTTCCTCTTCGTTATTTCCCGCATATCATGGCTCTCGTTGCCAGATGGCTATCCTGTGCCAAACGATCTCCGGGAGGACAAGTGAGGGAGAGATACTGGACCAACAATGGCCCGGTCTGGTTGGGGCAGGTAGTTTCACTGTACCCCTGGTGGGATAACGGAAGCATGCAGTTGACGTGCTCTGCAGTATAGATGGAAATTCAACCCTTGAGAAACGCGCGCCTTTCTGCGAGACAAAAATGCTCAAGCGGATGTCGCGAGGACTGGCACCCGAGCCGAGAATGAGATGGCAACTGCATGTTTGAGAGGCCTGACCGGCAGCTGCTCGGGTTCCGGGTTTTCTGCCAACGCTCCATCTCCTCCGCTCGTAACGCAACTACACCTCGTCAACTAGTCTCTTCCACTCCGTACGCGGAGTGATTCCCCGAGGTCTATGGCCTCGACCGCCTTCTGAGCCGCAATGTACCTCTCAATCTCCTCAACCCCTCGGGTCGCCTTCTCGACAGTCGAGCCCTCTTCGGTGGTCCACGGGTACTTGACCAAATCGCCCAGGTTGTCATGCAGCTTGTAATCGCCCGAAATGGTGTTTGACGATTGGAGAGTCATCAATACCACCGATGACTTTGTCGAGCTCCTGTGATGGATGTGAACCCCGCGGTATTGGAGATGTTCGGTGAGGCCTCGACCGGAGCCATACATGACACATGACGGGTTTCTGCGATCACTGACTCTCCTGTTCATTTCGTCGGGCGAGACGAGGGCGGTCCAGTGCGCGTCGCCGTGCGCCAACTTGCTCATTGCGTTTCGAGACCCTTCGGTCAGTGTACGGATGAAGAATCGATGAAGCTGCTCAAAAACCGCGCTGTCGTCATCCTCATCCTTTCTGTCGTCCTCGCCAGTCAGCGCTCTGATGAAAATTCTCTGTAGCTGCTCAAAGACAGACCCTTGGTTCTCCTCGCTCTCGTCCTCATACTCGCTTTCCGACTCGTAGAAAATATCCTGGAGTTGAGACTCGTGGCTTCTGATGGATTTTCGCCATTCCGACATGACGTCCGAAGTACAATCAACACAGCCAGCACCGTGTAAGGTAACCCCCGTTTGGAGATCGGGTAGTTCTCCCCGTGTGACTTCAATAAGCATAATTGGACAGGCTACGCAGTCCGCTGTAGGCCGAGTCGAGCCGCCGGCGTAGTCCGTAAGAGACCTTTGGAACGCGGACAACATCTGGGGAGCTGTGTGGATAGAGACGTCTTGTCAAGCGTTACGGACGATGGTGTAGAGTGGGACGCAAAGTGAATGTTCTCTGGGCGGCAATGAAGAGAGGGTAGGGGGAACTCGGTCACGAGCTCCTTGACATGCTTAACATATCGGTGCATGCGAACACTTTCCGTGAGACCTACATCAAACTGCCGATCGGATTAGAGCACCGCCTGCTTGCAAAGGAGCCGGCAGTGAAGGGAGGATCCCTGGGCACTGTACAAGTACTGTATGTTCGAGAACTCGTACTGTGTCGGTACTTGTACAGGCGTATGCCTCGAGCGGAGTCCTGCTGCAAAGGATCCGCCAGTGAATGGAGGGTGCCCGGGCACGGCACAGTGTCTGATCTTGCACAGCACACGTGCAAGAACAATGTTTGAGGGTTGCTCCCAACTCAGAAGCTCAGTGATGTCTCGCCCTAGCCCAAGTTGATCCACCGGAAATCGACGGAGCCGACCTCACACGATTCACCTCGAGCAACATCTCTGGCCCGACATATTCCCAGACCAGTTCAGGCCAGGTTTGCAGACTGTCCGCGGGATAACCGGCCAGAAGAACCGTCCCTGCTGTGGTTGTATACCGCCAAATGACAACTTCCCGGGACTGGATGTGGTTATCCAATCCGAAGTCGTCCTCCCGGAAGCCCACTGATCCGTGCAAAGAAGGGGTTCGATGCGCTGTGTGAGGCGATATGAGCGTGACGCCATGGGTCTCGCTCGACGCGCACGAGGCGGGCCTCCAGAGGTAGACGAGCCTGGTGACGAGACCGTCAAAGACACTTTTGACGGCTGCGTCGGATCGCACGTCCTGGAGGGCGATACAAGGAACCAGAACAGGAACAGTTGACGGGATCGATCCTGGTTCGCCGGAGGGGGTTTGAACCGTTTGAACCCAGGTCGATCCTTGATGATCCGTTGCCGCTCGAAGGTCCGTTGCTGGGGATGGCTGCCCTTGGGCCGCAGGGAGGAAGAAAGCAGAGTTCTTGGAACATGGGTGGAAAGCAAAATGTTTGCTGCCGAAACAGACGTCGAGAACTCTACGAGTGCTCTCGCCGTCTACTTGAAATGTCTCGACCGCGACGAGCATCGGCGAGAGGGCCGACAAGTCAGCTGGTACGCCAGTGGAGGCAGAAGAAGACCACTGGACAGGCGCCTGGCGTCCGTCATCGGAGCTCGGGTTCCCAACGGACGACCATGGTGTGAACATTGCAGCGATGGATCAGCTTTCGTCGGCTGTCGAATGGAGATGACGGTTCTGGAGCGGGACTCTGTTCTGTACTGTGTTGCAAGAATCACAGGAGGACTGCACACATATGTAACTGTATTAAACAAGTACTCTACAGTACTCGTACTTGTACTGTATATTCAGTACACGCACTTGAAGAGTACGGCGTCCAGTATGCATGTTCGTTGTTTACCGGCCCCTAGCCGATCCATTCACCTCTTCAAAAACCGCTCAAAGGTGTTCACAACTGATGGTTCTGCTGCGGGCAGAGAATGCGCCCACCTTGTGCTTTTCCATTCTGCGCGAGCACTCCGCACGCCCTACAGTGCTCATACAGCACTACTCCGACAGTGACAAGGACGTCCTTCCCTTCTAATCGCTGTTTCCAGTTTTTCCCAGAACTCCTCCGCTCTGCTTTTGCCTTTTCTCTTTGCCCGTCAAAGTCCTCCGCTACAATATGTACAAGTACATGTACATGCACCAATACCTCTGCGAGTCCTTTGACACATACAGTACTGTCCTCCAATTCCCGCCTTGCGCCCTCCGTTCGAGGGGAGCGTCACGCGCAATCACGAGACCGGAGAAAGAACATGGTACGAGTCTTGGCATGTCGTGCGGTGCTGCTCGCAAAAATACTTGCATGTTCAAGTGTGCATACGAGGGCTTGTGCTCGTACGTATTGCCCACTATTCCTCGCGATCTCACCACTACACTGAACCTCAATTTCCCGCTTGGTTGGCACCGTCTGAGCGCGGATCTCTCATACTGCTGATCATCCTGGTGACCGCGTTGACGATCCAATGATCCTGCAACGGTGCTCTTTCGAGAGTCTGGTACAGCTCCACCTCGTATTCCTCCTCCAGCACGTCACTCGAGTCGCTCAGAGTGACGACCGCCGTCGAGAGGCCGTCTTCTTCTGGTAGCCGGAAGATGACAATTCCTCGCTTAGACAGATAGTCGTACAAGTCCTCCCTCGATGTCAGTATCAATGCCGTTGTCGTGTAAGGGCATCCGTCAATGGAGAGATTCGCTTCTTCCACGGAGATCAGACTGTTGTAATGCCCATTCCGGAAATGTTCATCTTGCTCGCTCACCGACCAGGTGATATCCTCCAGCAGTCGAAGGGTCGAATTCCGCAGAAACTCGTCCGTCAGCTCCACCGGTCCAGTCTGGTCTCGAAGGAACTGGTCCACATGACTCCGACTTGCGTTACCCAGCATTCTTCGACACGGACTGCAGTCGAGCTCCTCCGGCAAGCCCCCCCAAAATGAGAGACTCATACTGATGGGAGCGGCCACTTCCAGCTGACTCTGGGCGCTTGTATCACCCTCGGACGAAGCTTTCGGGGTTGAGAAGAGCAAGATGGGCAACAAATTGTTGCTAAGAGTCATGTTCACATTCGGGCGCAAGCCACTGAGGTGGTATTCTTCCCCGAGCAAGTGGGCAGGCAGGTCCCTGTCATCCATGTTCAAAGGCGGGTTGTTGCGTGACAAAGTGGCGGGGCTACCTGGATTGAGAAGTGCGGCAAAATTCAGTATGAGGACTTAAGTGCGCAGACGTAGACGACGGGAGTCACCTCTTCTTTTGTTCGATGTCTACAAAGGGTGTCAGGCCGAAATCTCGTGCTGTAACATTTTTGCCATCGAAGATCGGACAGTCCACAGTACAAAGACAGTGTACTACAGAAAGGAGATTCGTCTGTCCCATCATCGGTTCGCGACTTGAGGGCTCGACCCCCCTTTCATTGTTGCCAAAGTCATCGGACCAAGGCGAGTGTTTCTCCCCGAGGAGGACAGTAGAATACTGATCACCGACGGAAGCGATCGAGACCTCCGGCCCGAGGTGGGCGGAAGGCTCTGAAGATAGACGTATATTGTACCCACTGTATCCCCTGTACCTACAACGAGTAACTGGTACATACAAGTACCTCGTACATACAGCCGACCCACACCAGTACAGTATGGCGTCTGGTCCTCATTCTCATGTCACGCGGAACCGGCCCTTTTTCTCAACTGGACAGGTATGTACTGTATCCACCGCAGAGTATCGCCAGGGTTCTCCCTGCAGTACTCGTACAGTACAAGTCATGGAAGAAAGTAATCGAATGCCGTGACGTCATACGGTAGTCACGCCGTCTGCCGTTGTTGAACCACTTCATCTTGTCTGGATGTTATTCTTCTTACTATGCATTGAAAGCCTACGCCCTGCTCAGCATGGTCTACCTCACCCCGACCAAACGGCAGCGAATTATCTCACGATATGAGAACTCTAGAGGCGTTGAAAACCCCCCAAGCATGGTCCAGGTCGGCAAACAGTACGGGGTTGCTCCCTCCACGGTCTGCGACATTCTCAAGCGCTGGCGCACGCAGGGCACCGTCTACACACGCGCGAGAAGCCAGGCAGACCTCGCAAACTATCATCAAGGGACGAGATGCATGTCATACGAGACATCAGGCAAGAGCCACGTCAACCATGGGCATACTTTGCCGAGAAGTATCGTGTCAGTGCACCAACCATTCGCAAGATTGCCGACGACCGAGGCCTTCATAAGCGAGTGATGCGCTCCACCCCATTTATCAGTCCCCAGGCGAGAGAGAAAAGGCTTCAATGGACCCGTACGGTTCCAGGACAAGATTGGAGACGAGTTATCTTCACAGATGAAGTCCCACTTCAGCTTGGAGAGGATATCAGCCGCCGATGGACTATCCGAGCTGCTGGCGAGGAATACAACACCAAACACACTCAGCCAACATTCAGGTCAAGTCGCCAGAGTCTCCAGGTATGGGGAGCAATTGCCTATGGCAAGAAGTGGCCGCTTTTACGACTTCCTCTTGCAGCTTCAGTCGCATTTGGCGGAAAGAGGAAGAAGGCAGAAGGCCTGAATGGGGAGAAGTATGCTGAATGGGTAATCCGAGGGCAGCTGGCCTCCATGGTTGATGAGATGACAGTCCCACAGTTGCAACAGAGGCAACAAGGTGTAGTTGTGGTCGAAGATGGGGCACCAGCACACACCAGCAAGGTTGCAAAGCGAGCCAGAGAGGATATGGGAATCCGGTCCCTCTTTCATCCACCTTCTTCACCCGATCTCAACCCAATTGAGCCGGTGTGGAGGATACTCAAGATGCGTGTGGGATCAATACGACCCAGAGCAACCACGCTGGATGAGCTATGGCTACAGACAGTCGAGGTGTGGGATGACATTGACATCTCCTCCATCAATGAGGAGATCATGTCAATGCCAACTCGTCGTGAAGACGTCATCAAGGCTAAGGGGTATGGAACTGGATGGTAGCTGCATGCACTGTTCCTCTTCCAGCATGCAAAGTTTCAGGTGCAGTTGTATAGTGAGAAATGCATGAAAGTGCAGTCTCGGTGCCGATGGTGCAGCGTACATGGCAGGTCTGTGAACGCCACATTCGATTACTTTCTTCCGTGACCTGTACTTTACGCCTTCCCGGACAGACTTTCGGCTTTGGTGCCTCGACGATTCCTACAGTACCCTCCCGAACGACGGGAGCTAGGTCATCACATACAATCACATAAATTCACGTGTCGTCCCGCAATTCAGACGACCACGAATTGTATTCACAATGCAAGGTATATCTCACTCTCCCTCACTCTCCCTCACACCTCGAATCCCCATGTACATATGTCAATCATGTCGCCTTCAACCCAGTCTCCGTCGTTTCGCCAAGCCCTTGAATACCTAGACGCGATGTCAGTTCCGGCCAGATTTCCATGCTACCCATTGTCTCATCGTTGTGGAGGACATCGAGGATGCGCGTCCGCGCCTTTCAGCCTACTGACCATATCATCATCATCATCATCCACCGGGAGGAGCTTCTTCCTCCCCATCGTGACGCTTGCGCTCCCCGTCGTTTGCGGGGGTCCCATCTGGCTCGTCCTCGCGCTAGACCTCGTAGTCGCCGTATCCTCCGCATGATCTTGCGTTCCCCTCGTGCTCCTCCCCTTTGCC
The DNA here is from genome assembly GCA_001600855.1 of Saitozyma sp. JCM 24511. Lineage (NCBI taxonomy): Eukaryota > Fungi > Basidiomycota > Tremellomycetes > Tremellales > Trimorphomycetaceae > Saitozyma > Saitozyma sp. JCM 24511. Next base: position 975,644 of record BCLC01000004.1, on the reverse strand, counting down.
CTGGTCCCTCCCGACCCACTCGCGCTGCCAATTGCCGAGGGAGTGAACTCGACTCCTTCCTCCTCCGAATCTTCCAGTAGCACAGGCTGTTTATGAGTGCCCCTCCCTCCCCGTGCGGTTCGACCAGTCGTCGTCGAAGATACGCGCTTGGACCTCGTCGATCCGCCAACACTGGATACGTCGCTCATCACGCTCTCTCCCCGAGTCTTCCTATGATTCGTGGCCTTGGGCTCGGATGTCTGACTCTGGGTAGGCGTGTCGGGCACAAAAGCCCCGCCTCGCCGCTTGGCGGTAGGCGGCGGCATCTCGTCGTCCTCGTCCCCATGCTCCGTCGTCGTCCGTTGGTCGAGAAGCCGGCGCTTGCTCCGCGGAAGAAGAGGCATGGAGTCTTCGTCGCCGCCATCTAGCGCCTGCGAAGCCTGCGTCTTACGTCCCCTCTGCGTCTCGGCAGGCCAAAAAGCTATGTCCAATGAGTCCTGCACGGTTCTATACTGCGATCCGATGGACTCACGCTCTCCCATCTCCGCATCTTCGAGTGCCCGGCCAACCAGGACCAACGACAACGGCTCCCGCCTCGCAATTTGCTTCTGCGCGCGATGTCAGCGCACCACACCACACCGCACTGCTATGCAGCACCGACAGCCCTGATAACTGACCTTTTTGAACTTCTTGAAGTTCGGTGTTCCTGACTTGTCCTGTTCATCCCCCGCCACCGCCTCCTTCCTCCCTCCATCCTTGCGGAACAGATCCTTTCTCACAATTTGTATGAAGTTCCCCCTCATCTCATCATCAAAGTCATTCAGGACCGTGTAGTCCGGATGCCCAGCTTCCCACTCATTCGCTTTCACCACTTTCGTACCGCCCGCACCTCCCGGTTTGGGTATACGGAGCTGGTTGAATTCCTTGTCGAGCTCATCAATCGCTTTCTTGCTCTTGGAGGCTTTGGTGATGGCTTGGAGGAACGCTTCGTCGCGGGTCACTTCGCCTTGGGTTGACCGAACTGTTTGACTAGAGGATACTTTCGGCGGCAGGGGAGCTTGAGAGGGTTTCGTCTTCTTGCCTTTGCTAGGAAGGGGGACTTCCTCCTCTTGTTCTTCCTCCTCCTCGTCCTCGCTCGGTACCACTGTTTGACGAGTAGCGCGAGAAGGGGCCCGAGACGCCTGGATCTGGGCCGCCTGAGTCGCCTGAGTCGCCTGGGTCTTGCCCTCCTTCTTCGCTTTCGCAGCACGCCTCAACGTCCGCTGAACGAAATCCTCCTCTACTTCCTCTTCCACGTCCATCAGTCCTTCACTAGGCTGCACCGACCCCGCCCTTCCTACGCCGAGCGATGACTCTCTCGACCTACCGCCCGACAGCCCCGATTCGGCTGACACGACCCTCGCGCGCTTGGCTGGCGGCGCGCCGGTCGCGCCTGTAGTACCGGTCTCCCGCTTGGTCTGCTCGTACAGCTCTCGAATCTCCACGGGGGTTTCCTCATCTTTGATCGGGGTGAGATCGGCTTCAAAGGCAAGGCTGAAGAGCGAAGCGGGTTGGATGGCTCCGCCTGCACGTCGTTTCAGGCGGCTCCGAGGCGCTTGAAATTGCGTCTGCGTCTGCGTCAGTGCTACGGGCTACGAGCGATCCTGTCAGCACGAGCCTGGGCTTCGGGTGTGGACTTGCACGTACGATGGTGTCGATTTCCATGTGTTGCTGTGCTGCGGGAGGTATTTGGACAGAAGCTTCATTGGACTGGCTGTCCATGACGATGTCGGGTTGGGGAAGGTCCTCATCGAATCCAGTGAAGGCAGAGTATGTCGCCTGAGTGGGTGCTCTGCCGGCGCGGCGCTTGAGCGGCTGGGAATGTCAGTGCGGCACGAGGACACTCAGATGCGCAGATTGATCATCTGCAAGATGGCTCACTTTTCGTACGGTCGACGGGCCGGCCGGCTCCATCTCGGGTATGTGCGCCGCAACCGCCATTTTCTCCGGGGAATTGGGCTTGACAGGCGACGACTTGACGCCAGTGCTAGGGCCCCCATCCGTCTCCTCTGGGAACGTCGAAGGGATCACAGGAGTCTGAGACGGATCTGGTTCACGCTGAGTTGGCGGGGCCTCGATCGGAATAACCTGCATGGGCGGAACAGCTGACGTCGCCGTTGCTGCCGTTGCCGCCGTTGCTGCCGTTGCTGCCGTTGCTGCCGTTGCTGCCGTTGCTAGGGTCCATCAACAAGATCCCAGTCGGGGCGATTCTGACTTGGAACACAAGCGACGCACCTGTGCCTGCTCCCGCTTTGGCCGAGGCGTCCTCGAGATAAGCTCGGATGCCTCCGAACTTGGTCGCACCCCAGCAAATCGCCCCGGAAGCGAGGATGAGTCCGAGGCTACCACCAAGTCAGCCGTCATCGTACCTCTCTGATCGACTTCGCTTTCGCTGCTCGATCGATGCGACTGGTTACGCAGATACGACCAAGACTCACCGCTGGCACGTCACAGCGACGACCGAATTCCACGCCACGTTCTTCTTGTGAAGGCCCTCTTTGACATTCCCAAAGTAGACGACCACGGCGGAGTCTCTCCCTCCGTCGTGATCAACCCTATCGAGCCATGGGCCCATCCTGGTCTTGAAATCGTCGCTCGACATGAGCGGGCGGGAGACGACGTCGATGTCCTCGTAGTCTGCTCCCATAGCGATGAGATATCGTTTCTCCATTGGCATCTGCTCCGCGTGAGCTCCCACCAAAGTAAAGGACTCTCGGCCGTCGACTGCTGCTTCGAGCACTGGCGAGGTGACTCACCTTCTCAGTTTTGAGACCCAAGATCTTCCACCCTTGGAACAAAGTGCGCCGCCTCGGATCAGGCAGCCAGCACGCCACGTCCAGTCTGCTTTTGGGAAGCATCCTGTCCAGCTCTGGCTGAAACTCCGGCGCCTCCTCGTTTGGGAGCGACCAGCTGTCCACGTGATCCGCCTGCTTCTTCCAGCAGGAAGCGAGCCGGCCGAGTAGCGCCTGCAGGAACGTGGGAGCGAGGATACGGACACCAAAGCATACGGCGTAGTTGCAATCGGTGTTGGATTTGTAGGTCGTGGAGAGAACGTAGTTGGGGAGTTGCTCCGTGTCAAAGGCGGCAGTGTGCGAGATGCCTAGAAAGCGAAGGTAGACGCAAGTTCAGCAAAACAGCCAATAGTGAGTCTGAGATTGAGTGTGAGCGCGAGGGAGCTTACAGAAATTGCGCAGGGTCGAGCGAACTTCCTCCGTCTCATCCTTCATCTTATCGTACTGCAGCTGCAGATCCTCCCACACAGCTCTGGCACATCAGCATTCACTTGAACCTCCTTGCACATGACCTTCCGTTTGCCACAATGTCCCCACTCACATGAACCACGCGTCCGCCGCCAGCTCGATCCCCTGCGCTCCCGTCGCCTCGAGGAAGCACCCCTGCCCCGCATCCTGCTCGTGCACCTCGTACTTGTCGCGCGTCGTCGAGCCCACGTCAGATTCGTCAATCGGTGTAAGCGTCTTGAAGGGGTTGCTGCCTTTCTTCTTTGCCTCAACTCTCCACCGTAGCTCGGGCGGTTTCAAGCGCTAGACGATAGCGTGAGCGTGTGACCATGGAAGGATAGCGAGACAGCTCGCGATCGCAAAAGGGTTGACCTCGCTGCCAAGGACTCTCTCCTCGGTATCCCATCTGACTCGACCCGATGCTGACTCCCAGGCTACCGAAAGCCCCCCTAGCCTCCCCGTCACTTCGCCTTGCCCCCTCCTGCTTCGTGTCCTGACTTGGACACCGCACTCACCTGCGTCGGGTCCCAGTCTCCCACCACCAGCGTCCCCTCTTTCAGCCTCACATAACGCGACTCGAGGCGGATATCAGCGTCCTTGTCCCGTCCTACAGTGTAGGTTCGCTTCTGCTCGAGCGCGAAGGTGAACTCTGAGCGATCAGCAGCGGTTCCTCCAGCAGCGGGACAGTGGGAGTCCTATGAACTGGGTCGGTAGTGCGGGATCGTTGGAGATGAGGTGGTGGCTCACGCTGTTGTCCGTGGACCGAGCCTATGGCTGTGATCAACCACATCTGGAGGACATGAATGGGAGCTCAAGTGGACAGAAGGGACAGACAGATGATCATAACCCACAACCACAACCACAACCCACACAATGCCTCAACAACATCGTCACCTCGAAGCGGAGATTGCCGAACATCTCCGCGTCGTACCAAGGCGTTGCGTTGCCACCTGCGCAATCGATAACACCCAACCCATCTCTCGCTCTCGACGCATGCATCGCTCGACTACCAACACTCCAACTATTCTGCATCTCACTGGACTGTATACGTATACTGCAGCTCGTCGTGCGCACGGAGGATAGGTTTCAATTATATAGTCCAACGGCCGCAACTCGTCCTCGCCAACACCCCCAATCACACCCCGCTGCCATGAAGTCGATCAACCGCTTCCTGTACGGCCCAACACCGGAGGAGAAGGTCCGCGGATGGCAGCAGAAGCTGAGGCAGCAAGAACGGACGCTCGACCGGGAGGTGCTCAACGTGGGTCTGGCGTGACTGGACTCTGGGTCGAATATTACCACTCGCCGTATCCCTTTCATCCTATCCTCCCCGTTACAAGTCATATCTGGTCGTGCCCTCAATGACGAGGAGCGACATACGAGAGGCGAGACGATCCGATGATAGATAGAGGAGAGAGGGGAGCGAGTCGTAGTGCTGAATGAGACCGTTGCTGACTCCCCCGCGCCAGCTTGACCGTCACACGCAAAAGTCCCGAGCGGAACTCAAATCCCTCGCCAAGAAGGGAGACGTCAAATCGGCGAGAATACTGGCCAAGGAGCTCGTGCGGGCGAACAAGCAGCGGGACAGGTTGATCTCGAGCCAGGCGAGGGTGAAGAGCGTGCAGATGCAGTTGCAACATCAGCTCTGTGAGTGGTTTGCGGACTGACACGGATGCCGCGGTTGCACACCACCTTCCCCTTTTGGTGCGGGATTGCGGCCTGGATACTGAGATGTCGATGGTCCGCAACGCCTACATCCAGAACCTCCGAACTCCTTTCCACATCGAGACCGTTGTTTAACGAATTCGCTCTGCGGCCTGTCATTCACCCAAGGCCCGCCCCCGCTGACGCCTCTAGCCATGGTCAAGGTCACAGGCGCCTTCCAGAAGTCAACAGAGATAATGAAGACGACCAACCAGCTGGTCAAGCTGCCCCAGCTCAGCGCGACAATGCGCGAGATGAGCATGGAGATGATGAAGGTGGGTAAGGAGGGAGGCTCATGGCATCGACTTGTCTGTCTCGCCTTTTTGTGATTTCTCGAGGCGTGCGATTGATCTTGCCGTGATGTTGGGATCCTCATCATGACAAGCAATATGACGCCCTCACAGACTTCTACTGCAATATACACCCACTCGTTCCGTAGTCGTTGCGTTCCCTGACATATTTGCGCTCTGGCTTCTCCTCTCCTTATTCTTCCTACCGCTTCCTGTGTGCCGTCCCCTTCGTACCTCCATTACCTCAGAACCCACCTGTTCCTCCTGCACGCCAGCATTCTTGACCCCCTTTCATCTACCGCACTCTTTCCCTCTGACCCAGTCGTTGTTGACATCTCCTCGACTCCCGCTGACGCCGCATTCAGTCCGGGATCATGGAAGAAATGATGGAAGAGTCGCTCGATTCCGTCAACGACGATGAGGAGCTCGAGCAAGAGGCAGACGAGGAGGTCGACAAGGTGTTGTACGAGTTGACGGATGGAAAGCTGGGGCAGGCAGGGAGAGTGGGCGCCGAGTTACCGGTGAGTCGGTCGTGCGGTCGCGCGGTGGTGCGGTCACGCGGTCATGCGGATCTGGGGTGTTGCTGCGTCCGTTCCTGTTTATCGTCCTCGCGGTGCGGCTCGTTGCTGCAGTGCAAGGACGGGCTGGATGGCTCTTCCCTTGCGACCGGCGGTATGAGGCTGCCAGCAGGAGGATTGGACGCCTCGAATCGCTGCTTTCACTTTGTGACCATGATCATCCGGCTCTGTCTGCCGTCCCTTCCATTCCTAGCCTCCTTCCAATACTCTCCAGTCCCCTTCCCCTTCCTCGATAACGCCCCCTTCAATACTCCTCTTTCACCCCGCCTCTCCTGCCCCCGGCCTCGACCTCTCCACGACTTCCTTTCCGCCCTCCTCTTATCTCGCGTCATTTCTGATCAACGCGACGCAATCCGCTTTGCGGCATTCTTCGCGTTCTTGCTTACCCGCCGACGTACCCGCTGACACCCCACAGGCAGAAGAAGAGGAAGAGACTGCAGAAGAGACCGAGCGAATGCGGCGCGAGATGGCAGATTTGCTCAGCTCGTGAGCGGGCGAGCGGGCGAGCGAGCGCACAAAGCGGGCGAAGCACGTGGAGTGGGTGTATCAGGCGAGGGCTCAGCCGAATGGGTCAGTGGACACGAGTCGCATGTGTTGGTGCTGTATCGGAGGTGGTGCTGGCGCTGGTGTGGTGTTTTCGATGGGATTGTACTAGTATCCCTATACCCTCTACATCGCATGAGAATGTGTACCCTTAGTTGGGTCGTGGTTGTCGAGGGCAGCAGCTGGTTGTGGCCGTTTCGCGGCTTTGAAATGAGGTTGGAAAGGCAGCGTGAGTACGAAGATTTGGATCAACCAGGCCGACGAGCTCGAAGCAGAAAGGCGAGGTGCGGGGATATAGTCTGGATGCGTGAGGCTCATCCGCACCACTTTCTGCCCAGACGTTGTGGATGTTCTTGATCTTGTCGACGTTGGGGTCGTTGGTGATGCTTCGTCAACCAAAGAATTGTCTCCTTTCCGAAGGACGAAGAATTGTGAGCCTGTCATTGAGAGATCCAAATTGAGGACGGGGTTGCAGACTTGTAGGCGCTATTTCACAGCGCATCAAGAGGCCACGGCAGAAGTCACATCACTCCTATCCATCACTCCCATCACATCACATCACCTCCCAACTACGCACCGCTCTAGTCCACCGCAACGCCCTGATCCCTCAGCTCGTTCTTCGCCTGCGTGATCTCCTTGAGCAACGACTCGTACGCCTCGGGACAGTCGTTGAACCGTAACAGGCCCAGGCCGAGGGAGGAGAGGGAGTAGGCGCCGAACAGCACGAGGAGCCAGAACGGGAGCTGCGCAAGCGTCAGCACGGTGCGGGACGAGATGGATCACGCGGGACAAGAGGCGGCGCTGGGTTCAGGACGGGGCGAGGGTGATGGCTGATGATTGAGTTAGGGGTGGAGGGGCGTGTGATAAGCTGTAGGTATAGGTGATGATCTCTTCACAAGAAGCGATCTCTTCACTAGCGATCTCTTCACAGAAGCGATCTCTTCACTAGCGACCTCTTCACTATGAGACTGTAGGTGTAGGTGATGATAATGACGAGCTCGCTCCGCGCTCACCACGGGTAGTATCGCGTCGGCTTTCTCCTCGGAGAGGATCGGCGTGGGGAGGACATGCAGCAGCATAAGGAGATACACCGCGACGAGCGGGATGGCGAGCGTGAGGAAACGGGTTGCGCGGGTCATCGCGGCGGAGTCGGGTGGGGCGGGGCGGTGGCGATGTTGCGGATCACGGATCTGGATGCCGGAGCCCAGGAAGAGCTCAGCTTTTTGTCGATGTATGGGCCTTGAGCAATGTCAAGATGGATCTCTCGACACGACACGACACGACGATGCGACGGGGTACCCAGGCACAGCGACGGTCACGTGATAGGTCGTTCACTGTTTGATCCCGTCACCTCGGAAGTTACGCCGGACTTCTGCGGCGTTACCACCGTGCCTCGTACTTTCCCACGGTCCACGAGAGCGCGTAAACAGCATGCGCGAGGTGCAGCAACCCACCATGCAATCTCTATTTGCCCTCTCTTTCCTCGAGCCAGACCGTTTGCTGTCGTTGCACATATCTCGCATCTTCCCATTCTGACGCGGAGGATGAACAACACTGACCGAGACCAAGTCTCGTCAAGCATGGAGGATATCACGGGCGACCCAACCCCCGTCCTCGCGAAGGGTTTCGATGTGGTGGTCTGTGCTGCTTCATACTTCGATCGCTCACTCGTCGCCATCCCTGCGGGACACAACGGCCGGGTGATGGACACCCATGATGTGATAGCGAATTTCTGACTCTTGTCATCTGACTGCTACTGAGACCCCTCTCCCACACTCGTCTCTTGTGCATAACCCAGCCCGTGTCGGGGCGCAGTGCATTACCCGATCAACACCACACACCCTTCGCACGCTCGATATGTTCCGACTGATCCACCCTCTTCCGGCCCGTGCGGTCCCGCCTCTCAGCCGCGCTCTCACTTCCACAATCAGGTGCACCGTTCCGCAATCGGTGGCCTCGCGGCTCTCGTGCGACAAGGCACAGCGCACGGCGCTCACAATTGCTCCCCGTTGCACACTCGTTGCCGAGGCTTCGCGAGCTCCCGGGTCGCGGCGTACCAGGACGGCCATCAGTTCCACAAGCTGCTCAAGAAGACGCATGGCGAGGGTGAGTCGAGGCGGGTGTGGCGTGGCGTGGCGTGGCGGCGATCCTCTTGGGAGTTGGGCCTGGGTCTGGAACTCGGCCTGGAACTCGAACTCGAACGCAGATTCCAACTCGAACTCTATCGTAAAACTCGTGGCTGTCGTCTGCAATAGTCAACACAAGACCTTCGCGGGGGTGTCGCACTGAGCAGTGCAGGATACGCCGACCAGGTCCTCGACACCCGCAAGTTGCTCGGCGCACTACGCGACATGGTATCCCTCCGAGGCCTCAAGCCGAGCGCGTCGAGTGAGTCGGTGTGGTGCGCGTTGGTGCGCGCGGTCTCTCCGAAACAGGATTCGGTACTACCTCGTGTTCTTGACTCCCCCGTACCCGTCTAGTCATCTCACTTCGATTCCACTCACGTTCCCTTCCGCGCGGAGGTCGCTCTTCACCTGCATCAAGAAGCCTCCGCGTCAGATTGCTGTCCATGCCTGGTGTTTATGCTGTGGCTCCTCCCCAACCCATGCCGCATTGTCTGCCTCTGAAGATCTGTCTCCTGCCTCGCTTCTGACTGCTCTTCATCTCGACTTCTTGCCTTCTTCACCCCATCCACCGCGAAACATCCCCTTACTCTTCGCTCCGTTCTTCGACCCATATCCGCCTCACTCCCCAACCCACTCTTGACCTCACTCTCCACCCCACTCCCGACCCCTCCCAACCCTCCACGCGCTGCGCTTCGTGCTGCGCGTCCCCTCCCCCCATTGACCCGCTCGACTCACCACCACAGGATCCATCGAATACAAATCCGGTCTCCGCGCAATCTCCCAGCTAGCCGGGGCAGACGGCGGGAGGACCAGGCCGCGCCTCACGATCAGGGAGATTGAGGGGGTGCTGTCTAAAGAGGTGTGTGGGATGTGTGGGTGTGTGGGGTGTGTGGGTGTGTGGGGTGTGTGGGGTGTGTGGGGTGTGTGGGGTGTGGGGTGTGAGGTTGGTTTGGTGTCGGTTGGGGTGGCGGGGTGGCGGGGTGGTTCGGTCTGGCGTCTCTTAGTTATTGGGTTGCGTCGAGTGACTTGTATTCCCGCTCTGGCATTCGGTTCACGGCTCCATTCCTCCCTGCTCAGCCTGCCGCATCCAGCCCTGATCTCTACTCGCATTCTACCCTCCCTGCCTCTCTGCCTCTGGCCCCCTGCCTCCCTCCCTGCCTCGCTCCATTATTTCCTCCCTCCCTCCCTCCCTCCCTCCATTATTCCCTCCCTGCCTGCTTCCCTGCCTGCCTCCCTCCCTCCCTCCCTCCCTCCCTCCCTCCCTCCCTCCGTGCACTCCCTGCACTCCATCTGCTGCATGTGGTCCCTGAACCCCCGATCCTCGTGGCGCTCGCTGCGCTCGCCGCTCGGTGACTCCGCAGAACAGCGTCACCTGGCGGCTCATCCAAGAACTCCCTCGAGTACGGTTTCTCCACAGAGCTCGAATCGCTCGACGAGGCGCAGCGCGCCGAGGTGCTGTTCAATCGGGTGCATGGGTTCGGGATTGTCGTCCGTGCCGCGGCCTGTCCGGTTCAATTCTCTACTCGACAGCTTCCCTGCGTTATCCTCCCGTCGTTTCCGCGCCTCCGCGTCTCTACGTCTCCGCGTCTCCCGCCAGACAAACCCGGCAGATTCGCGATTCCCGGTTTGCACGCGCTGACGACCCAGTCCACTTCGAGTTCATGGGCTCTTATCGCCGTGGCGAGCCCGTCTCGTCGGATATCGACATGGTGGTGTGGCGTCGGTATGTCGGCCGGTGTCGTGGAGTGTCGCCTCGCGTCAGACTCGTATTGCGAAGCGGCGCGACGCATCACTATGTCGCGTTCTCAATATCGTGTTGGCCCCGGCCTCATTATACAGGCAAGCAGGACCATCTTGCCGACGTATACGACTTTCCCCCTTCCTTCCATACGAACTATACGTCCTGTAGAAGGCTCAGAAGGCTCAAAAGGCTCAGAAGGCTCAAAAGGCTCAGAAGGCTCAAAAAGCTCAAATCCGCTCTCCCGTTCCGGTCGCTCCCGCACTCGATTGAAACCACCGCGCCGCCGTGCTGATTGTCTCGCCCAGATCGTACACCGCCCGCGACACCGACACGAAACCCAAACGGGGCGTAGACCCCGAGAGCCTCATGGGTCGGGTACTCGAGGGGATGATAACTGCCAAGCTGCTTCACCCGGATAAGATCTTCAGCCAGGGTGGGTGGGCGATTCGCGCGGGTTCGCATGGGTTTTACGTGGTGGTCAGCCCGTGGAACTGGACCATGATGGGTCTATGAGCCTGAGGGGTGGTCGCGCAGCCCAGAAGGAAAAGGAGGGGCGGCGGCGACTTGATCTGTCCCCGAGCTCGCCACTCGCCACTCGCCACCCTCGCGGCCATTGTGTGGCGAGACTGACCCACCACCACCACGCGTTATCCTCCAGCCTCGAAATCCTCTCGCAGTGCTGCAACACCTGCCACTCCAATAGCTTCTCCCGCCCTTTCAAGCTTCACCTCCCGCTGCCTCCCGACCACCCACCCCCACCCACCTCCATATCCTCTCATCAACCTTACCCTTCCGGCGCAGACCCAAGCCGACGCCGACGCTGACGCTGACCTCCCACCTCCTTTTGCAGGCCCGAAGAAATCCCTCGCCCTCACCCGCCTCCCCCACCCCACCGCCCTGCACCGCCAGATCGACGTCCGTCTCTGCCCCACCGACTCGCTCGCGTACATGCTCCTCGGTAATACGGGGGACGACGCGCTGATGCGCCTCCTCCGGTGGAAGGCGGGCGAGAAGGGGTGGATGCTGAATGAGTATGGGATGGGGAAGAGGGCTGATGAGGTGGGTCACGGGGCGGCGGGCGGTTTTGATGGTGGGGTTGAGGTCGAGGTTGAAGTTGAGGTTGAGGTTGAGGTTGGGTCTTCGTGTCGATGCTTGGTTGGATGGGCAAACGCTGCTTTATCTCCGAACGGACCCCCGAACGGTTGGCAAGAGGCTGGCCCGCCCCTGGGTGTCATCTGGCCCGGGCCAGCTGGGATCATCACGTCGATTTGGCTCGAGTCGGACGCCTACGCTCATCGCGATGATCTCCCTCCGCTTTTGCCACCTTCGTTTCTTTCCCCCTCCGTTCCCCTCCGCCGCCATCGTCTACTCCCCTCTCTCGCATGTCCTCTCTCCGTCTCTCCTTTACCCCACCATGCTGCCCTCTTCTCTCCCAAATCTCTTCGAGCTGCCAAGTTCTCGCCCACTGACATGCCCAGAAAACCCGTGAGTCCGCAAAACAATCACCACGTGTACCCGACCTCACGCCAACACATGCCGCAGCGAGCATCATCAGAGGCACCGAGATCCATGCAAAGACGGAGCAGGAGATCTTCGACAAGGTGAGCGAGAGCATCAGTGAGGTCGTCAGTTGTGCGAGAGCGTGGGCTTGTGACCAGCAAAGGCAAAGTATTCGCCACGAGGTCGGGCACACAGGCTTCCTTGAAACTTGGGTCATCCTTCGTTCCTGGATCCTGGAGAGTCCTGGGTCTTGACTCGATGTTCGAATCGGGCTTGATAAGTCTCGCAGGGGTGAATGGGAATCAGTTTGCTGACTCCTCGGTACCCAGCTCGGTGTCCCGTACCTCGAGGTGAGCACCGGGATTTTCCGACATCCCAACACCCATCTTCGCTCATTCATGATTGTCGGTCAAAGTCTCTCGCTGACTCACGCGCAGCCCTCGCAGAGGTCTTATGCGCATTACAGCAAATCGCGCTTCTGGGCCAGACCAGACACCGCGAGGTGGGACGAGCTGTGACCGCACATATGGGGCATGGGCTGCGGTGGAATCTCCGGATCGAAGCGGCCGCGGGAACCGTGGGCGGGTAGGAAGTACACCGAGAAAGTACAAGTACACCGAGTCTTGCTCAGCCATGCATCTGGAATGTACCCCGTGTCGTGCTCCGTTGCCGTTGCTCGGATGCATTAAGCGACTTGCGACGTTGTGGATGTCGGGACAAGTCGCAAGACTGTCACAGTCGCACATGTGGAGTTGCCGCTGATTCGGAATCGCCCGATCTCTGCCCAGGCACGTCGTTCGTTGGTTTTCGTCATCGCACCCACCCACCAACAACGGGGCAGACGCCATCATGAAAAAGTCTGGATGACATGGCTCCATCGGTCTTTGTCTACATCTCTCTCTCTCTCTTTGCAAAACATATATAACACGCGCACACGGAGTGTCATCGCCTCATCCACATCACATCTCACCAACAAACAGATACACCCTCCAATCTCTCCACTAGATCCAACTCCTACGACATCATGAAGGTGAGCAAGCTCCACTGCGCATTACCTTGCTCGCAACACATCCCGCGGTGGAGGAGCTCCTACGCTCCTTGAGGTCTCGACCTCGTTGTCTTCCTTGTCTCCTCGGACCTTTGCCCCTCGCTGCCCCGCGCCTCACCGCTGACACCCACCAGGTCGTCACCCCCGAACAAGCCCAGGGCTACCGCTCCGCCACCATTGCCGGCGGGCTCAAGGGCGCCGGCCTCGGCTTCGGCATCGCCATCCCTGCCCACTTCCTGCTCCAGCGCAGAGCAGCCTACCGCGCCGTGCCCATCACCCTCAAGACGCTGGGCTACGTCTGCCTCCTCGTCCCCCTCATTTCCATCGCGGCGGAGAAGTCTGGAGAGGCGTACGACCGGAGCCAGTGGACCGGCGTCGGAGCGAGGGAGCTCGAGCGGTCGAGGGATAAGGAGGAGAGGAGGTGGGAGGATCTCAGCGCGAGTCAGAAGGTCAGGGATTGGGCGGCGAGGAACAAGTGGGGGCTGATCGCGGGAAGGTGAGTGAGGCGTGTGATGCATGTCGAGCAGTGTGATGCGTGGCTCCGAAAGAAGTTGAGGTGGAGACGGAGTTGGAGATGGAGACGGGAGGTGAAGATGAGGACGCTTGTGTGGTGTGCGCTGTCGGTCGCGCCGTCACGCTGCTACCGTCGCCGCACCTGGGTGTTGGTCTTCATCACTGCTTCGCGTGCGCGGGCGCTTCGCGTCGTCCAAGACGTCTTTTCAATCCCGATCATCCACACGCTGGACGCCGCACGGCAGATTGCCATTTGGCAATGCGTCAGGCGGTGCGGAAAGGGTGATCGGTGTGAACAACGAATGGTCGACTGGATAGATAGGAGGCCGATTCCTCTCCTTGACGACCCGCTGACACGTCGTAGTTGGGCAGGCAGCATGGTCATCGCATTTGCCATTGTCGCGCGGACTCCGCAGACCTTCTCGCAGAAAGTGAGTCGGGGTGATTGGGACTGAGACAGCTACTCGGACCGCTGCTGACGCTCCCAGCTCGTGCAAGCGCGTATGTGGGCTCAAGGTGGGTACTCCTGCGTTCATGTGCTTCTGCGGCGATGTGTCCCGCCCCTTTCCCTTCCTATAGTCTCCTACCATGGCGTCCCTGATATCGCCGACGTCGCTGACATCCACAGGCCTCACCGTCGGCACGCTCATCTCGTCCGCGCTCCTCGCGGGGGTGACTTCCGATAACAAGGTGATCCAGCCGAGGGTGGATCACTCATGGGTCGACATGCTCGGTGCGTTGGCGTCGGCTTCTCTTCTTCCGCTCACTCCGCGATCCCTCACCCCCTCACCCCCTCACCGTGTTCGCCTTGTTCGCTCGTTGGCTTGACCCAGTTCGCCTTGTTCGATCTTTCGCCTGGAGGCCTCACTGCCTGTCTGGCAGTCTTCTTGTGTCTATCCTCGCTTCTGCGCATTCGCTCCACTACCGCCTCTTTCACATCGGCCCACGTCTCGGTCCGGTCGCTGACGCTTGGGTTCAGAGCAAGAAGGCCAGATGAAGAGGTCCGAGATCGCCGCGCTCCGACGAGCAGCCGATGCGGAGTACGCCCGCCGGTCCCAGGCCGAGGGGCAGGAGGCCTAGGCGCGGTTGCAACTCGGACCAGCGGACGAACGGGCGTTTCCGCTTGTCCGTCCCCGTCCCCGTCCGCGTCGATTCATTACTGTACTTGTACTCGTACATGGGAACCACAATCATCCTGTCCTCCTCTTCTAAGCCACGGCAGTATGAGGATGTCGAAATTCGGTTTCGACTCGGTCTCGACTCGGTCTCATGACCGACCCCGACTTCCCGACTGCTTTCCTCCCTTCTCACTACTCATCATCTAGAGCCGAACCGTGCGAGTTGCTGTATGCCTATGCTGCGCTGCATGCATTCCAGATGTTAAAGGAACCAAACCATGTTCATCACGCCGAGCGAGTGTGTTTGTGTACGTGTGGTTTCGGGGTAGTCCTTGGACGTAAGGACGGATGGTGCGGTGGCTCAAGCAGAGGGAGCTCTGCTGAAACGACGCGCTACGCTGCGACCGCTTGTGTATCGTTTCAGATGGACAGGCATCATCAAAGCATAGTGCACAGATAGGCCATAGCTCACAGAGCGCCGATAACAGCTGTTCCGATGCCTGCGATGCTTGCCGAGGCTGGCGTTGCCGGCGTTGAGAGCGAACCATGCATGCTCTTGGATGCGTCGAAAGGACGTCGCAGATTTACCACCACCACCAGGGGCGAAGCAAGCACTGTATCATCAATCATGCCCATGCCCACCTAGCGACCCAAAACTCTGCTCGACGACGCCTCTGAGTACAGTACTCGTAGGTCAAAGGCACCCGGGTGGCCTGGGCAGTTGTTCGCGTTCGCGTCGCGAGGTGATGCATATATATAGGCATCGCGGTGTTCACTCGCGTAGACAGACCCCCTCATTATCCCTAACACCTGGACAGACTGACCTCCTTTGACTGCCCAGACCGTCTGGTACTCTGAAGTGAGCGAGGACGACAAACCACAGTACCCATCAACCATCTCCCACGTCGATCCAGCTACTGTCATTGTCGGTCCATACAGCGCACTCTGCCCAACCACGCCGACGCCACACCACCATGCCCGGCGCAATCGTCCTGATCAACGGATACCCGGGTGTGGGCAAGCACACCGTCGCGCAGGAACTCGCGTGGGTACTGCTCGTACTGGCACTGGAACTCTTACTCGTACTCGCCCGGTGTTCGATGCCTGACCTCTCCACCGTTCTTCCTGACGCAGCAATGGCGAGACCATAGCGGAGAGCACAGCCTGCTAACCCTCTGTGTCCCGTAGCAAGGTCATCCCCGACTCAAAAGTGCTCGACACGCACCACCTCGACCTCGCGGCGGGGAGCGTCCACCCGAAGGACTCGGCGGGGTACGACGAGCTCCGAAGGACGTTGGTGAGTGGGCGTGGCGCAGGTGGTGATTCCAACCGGGAATCGGGGTCCCTCCCCCCTCTTCTCCTCCTGCTGGTGATGTGGTGGTGGGGTCGCGCTACTTGCGTCCGGTACGGCGTCACAGTGATGGCGAATGCGGTTGGACGTTGGGTCGACTCCTTTGTAGTTGCACATCCCACCCCCCTCAAGTTCGAATCCTGGTGTCGTTGGGATGGGATGGATATTGTGGTAGACCGCAACGTCGTCGTCTCGTTGGAATGTACTCCGACTGACCCAATCCCAATCCAGCGCCACGCCGTCCTCTCCTCACTCAGTAGCTCCCCGTCCTCCCCGTCTTCAATCTACATCATCACCGACACGCTCCTCTCCTCCCCCGTGCATCTCCCGGTGTTGCAGCTCTACCTCACCCCCCTGCCTCTGGTCCACATCATCCTCTCCTGCTCCACATCCACCAACGTCTCGCGGATCCTCTCCGACCCCTCCCGCGCGGGTCGCGGCAAAGTGGCGGACGAGAGCGCGGTCATGGAACTCCGGATGGAGGAGGAGGTGGCCCATTTCCAGACGCTCCGAGGAGGACGGGTGCAGGGGCTACAAGCCGAGGTGGAGATCGATACGGACAGGCTCGACAAGGGTCTCATGGGCGGGACGGTGGCAGAGTGCGTACTGGATGCGCTCAGGAGCGCGGGCGTGTGGGTCATGCCCAGGAGGTCGAGCGGCGCGAGCCTGGCAAGTACGTTTTGAACGGGAACACGACAAGTGCTGGTACATATTTTCAGTACTCGTGTGTGCAGTGCTCGGAATGCCAATATACCGCGCTTCAAACCCACCCGCGGACCTATGCGATCGATGCATGGTGCATGGCACATGGCGCATGAGCCACGGTGCGAGGCGTACAACGGTGTATCGTCTATGACATGCGACACTGTGTCCACCAGTATGCACGTGAACCCTCTCGTGATTATACCAGTGCCACTGAACCCTTCCCTCTCTACGGTCCACATATCCCGGACCAAGCCCTAGACCGACCGAACGACGGCATGACTCCCTTCAAGCCTCACCTCGGCTTCACCTCGGCTTGATACCCCTCAAGCTCTCCCACCCACCTCTCCTTTTCAACTCCCCCAACTCCCTCAGCCCCCTCGACCCCCTCACAGCGCCCGCTTCTTCGGCTGCATCCTATCCACCACGCCCTTCTTCTTGCTCGCAAAACCCAAACCGCCATTACCACCCCCGTGCATCACCGCATAAGGCTTCGGGGCGCCCCCGCCTGCCGCGCGCGAATCCTCTCTGCGTTGCTTGCGCAGCTCCTTCTTGCTCGCCTTCTTGCGCTGCTTTTTGCTCATGTGCTTGTCCGACCGCTCGGCGAACGGCGAGGGGTGACCCGGCCGGGCGATCGGGGAGGTCGTCGAGTCTTGTTGCCCTTGCCCATAGAACGATTTGGAGGGTATAGGACGGGGAGCGAGGATATTCACGGGCTGCGATTGCTGCTTGGATTTGGGTTGGTAGCCGAATTTGGTCGGTAACGAGTCGAGTCCGTTGGTGGCGGCGGTGTGGTTATGCATCGAAATTGTTTCCGAGGCGGGGGCATCGAACGCCGAGCTGAAGAGCTTGGGGGAAGGTGCGCGGGGAGGCGTTGAAGGTGGTGCCGCAGGAGAAGGGTATCGCCCGTTGGGCACACCCCTCTTCGTCCGCCGGTCGCCATCTTCATCGTCTTCGGCATTGTCCTCGTCGCCATCATCCTCCGAATCCTCTTGCAGCGGGCGCTTCCGCTTGACAGGCGAAGCGTGCCTGTCCACCGCAGGCGAGAGGTTGGCGCTGGACTGGCTCGCAACTGACTCTCGACGTGATTGCGCATGCGCATGCGCTTGTGCTTGGACCGAGTCAAACCCGTCCACCCGGATGTAGCTCAGCAGGTACGCCGTCTTGTCCGAGACGACCTGATGCAGGGGCACGGGCGACATATCCTCGTCGTCGGCTTGGTACCACCGCCCGAGCGGTGAACGGACGTAGGACGTGTAGTGTCCGAACCGCAGCTCCGCGCCTCGGTGGCACGTCACCCCGAAAAGGCGATACTTCGTACCTCCCATCTGAACTGTCAGCCGCTGCGTCCTTCTCGTGAAGATAATCATATCGGAGTGGAGACCACGACCACGCCGCCACGCCACCACGCCGCCACGCCGCCACGCAAACCACTCACATTCCGATCAATCATGTACGGCGCAATGTCGAGGAACTCGGGATACTCGATCATCTGGTTGAACTTGTCCGCGCGGGGCTTGCCGTTGTACGAGTTGTAGTTGACCGAGAACCGTTTCAGGTGGAGCGTGAGGATCGGCGGTGCCTCTGCGATCCTGAATCCCTTGGTTGCGACGGCTTTGGTCTTGCAGCTGGTCAAGATCGTCAACACGAGTGTCCTGACATCACACCACACTTGACAACATCACCGGGCGGACCCGAGTGGGACATCGCCATCGGCGTCGCTCCACGACCCACTCACTTCTCGCAGTTGTACTTGTTCTCCCCCTCGAGCCGATCTTCCTTGGTGAACCCATCCAACATCTTCCCGAGCGACTTCTTCCCCGGCGCGACGTCCAGACTGAGGTCTAGGAAGGTGTCGAACGTGTCGGAGGGCTTCTGGCACCGCCCGCAGACCACACGAGAACGGACGACGCCGCCCCAGACGCGGTGAACCCAGCTGGTGTTCTTGATCTTGTGCGGGAGGTCCCTGTGGAGTCAGCGGGTGCAGTGGGGGCGGTGGGTTGAGCAAGCGAATGAGAGAGATGCGGGGTACATGAAGCACCTGCATGCGGAGGAGGGACGCAATGTAGGGTGGAGCAGCGGTCGCAGAGAGCAGCGATGACACTCGTGAAGACGCATGATAGCAGAAGACGCGATAGCAGCGCGCCCTTCACTCACTTCGGCAACCCCGCCAACGCCGTCGCCTGCAGTGCATCCGTCACGAACCGGAAGAACTCGTGCGTGTCCTCCTGCCGATTCTTGTTGAAACCCTTCTTGAGCTCTGGGCTGGCATGAGCATCGCGCACATCGCACACATCGCACACGTGGATTGGCACCGAGCCACACTCACGGCCCAGGTTGCTGTGCACCTCTTTCGGCTGATACGCCGCTTTCGTCCAGTGCTGCTTCTCCGCCATGTCCCGCAGGGCGCAGAGCATGCAGAAGCCCCTCTTGGTCTTCAGACCTGCGGACGTCAGCACCGGCACGAACTTGGTGATTTGGCGTGCATTGGAGAAGCTCAACGGGAAGACCAGAAGGGGAGACCAGGGAGAACACGCACATGTCGCTGCGTTGTGTGCTTGGGCGATACGGAGGACGGGCGGGGTGTGCATGATCACCTGCAGCGTCGCGTTGGCGTAGCACGCCATGGACGGGTTGTAGAGTCCCGCGGCGGGCCGCTTGTAGTGCGCCATAGGTTCCGGCCAGGTCAGGTCGATAATGTGCCCGTGGAGCGGGGCGTTGTATGCGGACCCGCTCTTGCCTGGAGTGACGCTCGCGCCCGCGTTGGTGTCCCTTGCCTTGCCCTTCCCGTTGGGCGTCGCATTTGTGGCTGGGGTGGAAGGACCCGGGCCAGCCGAGGCAGGGCGGGACTGGATGGTGGAGGACGACTTGGCGATCGGCGTTGAGGGGCCAGCCTCATCCTGAGTCTGGGAGTGGTAGTGAGACTGAGGCCGTGATCGCGATGGGGACTCCTCGTCTCCCTCGTTCTGAGAAAGGCCGATGCTGGCTGAAGAGGAAGAAAACGGAGCAAGATCAATCGTCCGTTTTCGCGAAGGAGGAGGACTTCTGGGTCCAGGAAGGACCTCGCGCACTCCCGCACCCGGCGCGAAGGAGGATTTGTGGATCGGCTCGCCGAAGCGCACGGCATTCGCGAGCATCTCGCGGAGGACAGGAGAGTCGGTGGTGAATGCCGGAGCAGGGGGATGGACGACGGACATGGTGTCGCGGAGGAGGCGGAGAGCGCTGCCGCGCGGCAGGATGAGACGGGTCGTGCAGACCTGGCTGAGTGTGGTGGGTCCGCTCGGTGAGGAGCGTTCTGCTGGATTGATCCAGGTCAGTGAGTGGAGGAGAAGCGTAAGCGACTGAGAGAAGCAAGCGATATCTGTGCTGCTGCTGAATGATGGGTGGTCGACGCGCAGAGAAAACCATCTACCGCTAAATCATTTGGCGGCGAAAAATCAATCAACAACCAAACAATCGGGTGTGGCACGTCTGCGTGTGGCACACGCGCCACGACCAGGGTTCATCCATTCATGCAATGCAAGTCCTTCTTCAGCCTCTACTACGATACGAGAGGTATGCACAGTCCACCTTGTTCGTGGCAGTTCCGCATCCGCATCCGCTGGCCGTCTGGAGCTCCCAGCTCTCAGGTCTCAGCGCCTCGAATCAGCACGGACCACTTCGTGATGGCTCGGTCTGCCCACCCTGCCTCCCTCGGCCGCTCGAGACCGCGTCGTCCGTCCCGCGTAACGGGAATTGATCGTGCGGTACCCGTACTTGAAGACATAGAAATCGAGACCGGGCACGGGCACATGCTCGTCCCCGGGCTCGAGGCACTGCGTGGCGTTGTTGTGAGCAGAGATGAAGATGCTGTGACCGAGTCTGTCCGAGTGCTCGGCGTGAAAGAACCGGAAGACCTGACGCTCTGGATCGAGATAGTTTGTACTCGCACTCGACCTTCCCCTCCCACCTCCACTCCCACTCCCATTGCCATTCCCGAGTTCGAATTCTCCCGACGTCCACTCCCGTGCGCTGATCAACACCGGTCTCGGCTTCCCGTCGCTCCCGTGATCGAGCGCGGTGTAGTCGTTCAGCGTGCGCTGCATCACTTCGCACTGCAGGCCGAACAGGAACGGGTAGAGGTCTTGGGGTATGTTTGTGCCCCAACTACGGTCCCAACGGCCCATCAGCGAGTCCAGTCGAGAAGCGGACGACAACGACGGCGACGACTTGGTGGTTTCCAGCGAATCTTGCATATCGTCCGATATCCTCCGAATGGCCCTGGCGAGGTCATGCGACAGACGGCCTTCGGCCTCGCGTTCGCTCCGCGGGATACGGATCTTGCTCCGGACAATCACTCGGTCGAGATATCTATCTCTCCCCACATCGTCTCCGAGATAGACCAGTTCCGTGTTGAGGAAGATCGAGCAGGTTCCGAGATTCGGATCGCACCCCGTGCCGCTGTACGAGATGGTGAGGTTCTGAGCGTCTTTGAACGCCTGGAGATCACGTTCGGATAGGTGCTTCGAGTCGACCGACCCACGACGTTGTTCTCGGACGACGAGTTGATCAGAGTTCTCAAAGTTGGAATTGGCTGACCGTGTGTGGGCGGCACGATCCACACCGGAGCGGAGGGTGAGTTGGGTAACACGCTCACGCTCACGCTCAGTGCGAGCACGGCCTCCGTCGTGCGATCCCTTGGAGGACGGACAATCCCTTTCGCTTCCCCGACTCCCAACACTTCCGCGGCTTCCCACGCTTGAGCGCGAGGATGTGCGCCGCGAATGCGAGCGCTTAGGAGCACCGGAACGGTCGTGGTCACGATCACGACCCCGATGGCGGATATCCTCGCGCTCCCGCTCCCGCTCACGCTCGCGTTGACGTTCACGAGACCGAATGTCATCATCGCGGTCCAGCCGGTCCTCCAAAGGTACAAAACGGTCCTTTAACTTGCTGGGGTCCACGAGCGACGATTCGGATTGTATGGACGACCTTGGTGCTTCTTGCCGAGGTCTGTAGTCTTGGGTTTTACGGAGAACCTTTTCGTCCAGGGCGAGGTCCCTGAGTTCCATGACGACGACCTCTTCCTCGCTCTCATCGTGGTCAGTTTGCGTGGTGGTAGCGAAACTGACATGTTTGTCGTCCGACATGGAGCGTACCGGTACGCCTCTCCGATTCCTTGGCGGGTCCGCGACATTTTTGGACAGCGTTGCAGAACTCTCCTTGAGAATGCCCTGTATGACACCCTTCCGAGCGCTTGGGAGAGTCGACGTGGCACTGGCCTTGCTCGTCTCGATGGCTGTTGAGATGATGACGCCCTTTACCTTGGGAGGGTCTGGCCTTGAGGCGGTCCGAATCGTGTCTTCCGAGTACGACCGGACAGTCTTCTCCTGGATATCGATGATCGTCGTGCGGCTTCCTCCGCTATCTTGCTTAGTCCCCCGGGAGCCATACGTAGTGGACAGAGGGGGTCGCTTGGCCTCTCGGTGCGAGTCTATGGAAGACTTCGTAGCGCCCACGGAGCTCATGGAGGTACGCGACGAGTCGCGAGACGAGTCCTTGGACCCCCTCGAGCTCCCCATGGAGTCTTCAGAGCTCGATGGGGATCGTTTCGAGTCTCTCGGCGACATGCTTGTGCTCGGCGGAGAATCAGTTGGAGGTGAGGTACTGCAAGGGTGTCCGCTTGTCGAGAAGCGTGTCTGAAAAGGCGTGTCTGAAAAGGACGAGGGGAGTCGGGAGGGAGCGTGTCTTTCAGAGCTCTGACTTTGAGCTCCCCGAAGGCGTCTGGGTACTGTGCGGTGCCATTGCCTGACATTGAAAGGACAGTCGGGACGGTCAAAGCTCAGGCAGCACTGATGATCAGTCAGTCGCCCAATAGGCTTCTCACAAGGCCAAAGGCCAACGGCCGTGGCCGTGGGAGTACAACGGCGAAGGCTCTCTCTGACCCGATGACATAGGATGCAAACGGCAGCTACAGTACTCCAACCGATAACCGATCACCATAACCGCGACATACAGTGGTGATGGCACTAACGCGCATTATCGCTGATGGCCTTCAAGGTGCTGAGGATGTTGAAAGGATGCGCACCCTCGGCAAGGACCAGGCCGGCGACGCCTTCCACGGACAAAGCTGCGGTGATGCCTGTCCGGTCGGACGAATCTGCATTTTCGCCGGGATGCTGTACTCGTACAGGACTCTGCCCAGTATGGACTTCGCAGCACGATTACTCGTAAAGTACATGCGGCACATCCAAGTCAACCTATTCCTCGTGATGATGGGCCCATCGCCTTCGGCAACACCGCCGAAGTTGGAAGCAACCACACAGTACGAGGAGAGTACTGCACCTGGACGACACAGATGCATGATACTGCAAGAATACTTGAAATTGAATTGTACCGTGTGTACTGTACTCGTACTCGTACTGTACCGTTCTGGCGGTGTGCGGGCTCACTTCTCACCAACCTCAGCGAAGATCGATACGAAGCCCCTACCCGCTCCATTGATCGGCTCCTGCTTGAATCGGACCACGGTGAAGGCGTCTCCAGGCTCGCTGACGAGCACATCGCCCTCTTCATCGTCCCACCCCACGGCAGACTCCCACGAGACAGACAGGGTGTGTCCCATTCCATCGTCGTGCTGGGCTATCGTGTAGCGGATCCCACGATCGCTTTCTGCCGTGTTGTGGAGATTGCCGAGATATACCTCGTTCGGGTCTGCGCGACGCCTCCATTCAGAACGACTGACAATGCTGACGGGCGACTTGTAACCCTCCAAGGAGTGATACGAGTCGGACATGGCTTTGGTGCGTGTGACGCACGCCTTCCGCAGCATCCCGATGAGTTCCGGGTCGAGCGCTTCGTCCCATTCAGGCTTCCACACAGCGGTAAACGCCTGGACAGCCTTCAAGTCCTCTACGACCTGTTGGTATTCGTCCCCAAGACCGGCCCCGGCTTTAATACTCTCGAGAATCTGAGGTCCGAAGATGTCAGCTGCCGACTCTATGGTCATGGGCCAAATGACAGCATTGCATTTCCTTTCTCCGCCCGGCTCGTCGCTTCGATACGACCAGTCCGTGTGCATGAAGATAAGGGACGTGGTCGTCATGTCGAAGCCGGGCGGCACGTCGTCGAGCGCCAGAGATGATATCGCTGTAGGTACATCAAAACCTGACTCCTTCACTTCAGAGCAGCCCGGTGACTCACTGCTTCTTCCTCCGTCGTCGTTTTGGTCATCACGGCCGCCGCTACCGTTGCTCATGGTGTTCATAGAGTTCGTTGGCCACTTGTCGATGTCGGCATCCGAAGCACGGTCCCGGCGGCTTTGGGCGATCTGAGCGGCAAGTCTGCTGCTCTTGGATTGGGCAGTTATGGACGGCATCTTGCGCAGACGGTTGTACAAGTACTAAGTAGGAGTGAGGTTGTTGTAAGAGAGAATTCAGCGGATCCGCCATGCACTTGCACAAATTGATGCCTTTACATATTCTGTAGTGTATAGCACAAATGTGTTCTTCGGCCTAGCATAGGTGGGGAGCAGCAGGTCAAAGGATCGCAAGCCTCACAGTATCGGTCGGAGCGATGCCTGGCTGGTGCGAGTGAAAGGTGCGATCTGATGGCCCCTGATCCTTGACTGCATATCGGGCCGATCACTGGGCTGGGCAAGTCGCCGCATAATGTAGTACTGTAGAGGTGCAGCGGCGTCGAATGACGGAGAAAGGATGCGGTGCGGTACGAGTACATGATTCGAGTTGGCTTTGACACCCCTGAATTGCAGCTGTCCCTGCAGAAGTTTGACGAATGCATTGCACAGTGGTCGTACTGTACAGGTACTCGTATGGTACAGTGAGAGTACGAGCACGGGTACAGTACTCTATATGTAGTAGCGCTTGAGTCATCATCACTGACTCGCGCTCAGTCACCGCTCTGCAGCCCTGCTGTATGACATGGATAGGTCCAACAGGGGGCTCACCACGGACCCTCGTCGGCCCAGCTGATACCGAATTCATACACCCACCGGCCGCCACCTTTGTCCGTGACGCTCTTGATGGCCGTGTGGATCCCACGGTCCTTGAGCGAATCGTGACTGGGGACCTCTCCCTTGACGATCGTACCTTTGTGTGCGTTCATCCACTCGTTCCCCTTTCTTCCAACAATGAGGTTCGTGTGCGAGCGTATCGCCTCGAGTCGCCGCCGTGCAGGTGGCAGCGCCCCCGATGGGCTTGTCGGTACTAATGGCCTCGCGGGTAACCCTCTCGAGGAGATGGCCAAACCACCCTTGAGTACCCTGGTCGGTCTGGACCATCCTCTTCCCCGCGTCGCCCACGGTCCGGCGCACAATCGTTGGTTCTCGATTCGATTGTTCCAGCAACTTGGACCGGGTGAAGGCTGATGGTCCGATGTACCACAACCTGCTCATGCACGGGGAACAACCGCCCGATACGTGGTCCGAGGTGACCAGCCGAAGATTGGTGATGCGAGTCTCGTTCCCGCCAGACCCGAACTTCCCGCCTCCCTCGCAAGTGATGAGGAGCTCGGGGAAGAGCACCGCGTCGATCAGTGGCGGTTGTGGTTGCGGTGTGCCAGTGTCGGTAGCGGTGGCGGTGGCGGTGGCGGTGGCGGTGAGTTCCGTGATGGTATCGGTGTCGCGATCGTAGACGTAAGTAGGTTTGCGCGACTTGGTCGAGTCCGAGTCGTCCATATCACCGGCGCACAACGTCGTAGGAAGACGGTGTTTGTGGGCCTAAGTCGAGGTGACGTGCAAGTCAGGTGCGATGAGCGGGTGGCGACAGATGCATCAGTATGGGAGGAGGTACATATCTTATACCCCTCCTCTGAGTACCTTCGAGCAATCACGACATCATCGAAGTTCCAGAGAGGAGTCCAGGTCGGATCTCGCATTGTCATCCAGAGCTTCCAGGTCAAAGGAGATCGTATACGAGATAAGGACCGTCTGCAAGGCGAGTACGTCGAGGCCTTCTTACGCTGTCTTCCCCGAAGGCGGTCGTGCTGCACATGATGTCCGGCGAGTGGGACGGGATATGCGCCTGATGGCGACCTAATTCGATGTACAGAGCTTGAACGAGGGGGTTTTCCGCTGGTCAAAGGAGCGTACAGGCACGAGCACTGCATTGTCTACTCGTACTGTAACAACTGGCTGGCATACACAGCTCAGAAGATCAAGCCTTCGAGCGAGTTCGACTGAGAAAGGGCGGTGGCCTTCACGCCATGAGGATCTAACCATTGGTGGTATCCTGGCCTCTAGCACCGCGTAGCTGTCCGCGGCCCCCTTACCGCCGTACTCGCACACGACCAATGCCCGTGGTCACGCCAAGCTGCTGTTCATCCGCTCGCTGCCTCTGGACCGTCGAACGGCGCTCTAGCCAGACGCTCTGGGGACGAACATGCTGCGCCAAACCGACGCCGTCTGCTCTGTGCACCGGGTCGTGGAGTGACTCCGTCCCCCGAGGTGTCTTATGAGGGTCCGAAAAAGGCACAGAGAGCGGGCAGTACGAGACACTCGTGAAAAACGCATGCATCCTCTCCATTCTCTAATCAAACTGCCCTCCCTCCCCCGTGACGACATTCTCATGCTCTACGTCGAGTCATCCTGAGTCAGGTCGATGTGCACAGGCGCTGGGGCGTCCCACCATCCTGCCCACGTCACTGTGAGGCGGTACTTTCCGCCTTGTTCGTTCGATATCACGGTAGGTTCAACGCTGATTGCGCGCCTGGAATTGACACTCCCTTCGACAGATGGAGCGGTTCCGTGCAGTCTGAAGTCACCCGCGGATGCGTCCATCCACTCCATCCACGCGTCGGCTTCGCTGCCCGCGATCAACACTGAGTGTTTGTGGCCCATGGCTTGACATGCCCTCGACTGTCGAGGTCGGACGACTCCGGAGCATTCACTCAACGTGATCTCCCGCATGATGCCGATGACACGGTTGACCGCGTCGGCCGATAAGAGGAAGTTTCTGTCGTTGTCAAAGATGATAGGCGCCTCCTGAAGTTCGGCGAACAGCTCTGATCTCTTTTGTTCCACCAGCGGCCGCCGCGTCTCCTCGGCGAAACGAGTCCCGCAACTCTCTCGAGTGTACAGATGTGACTCGGTCTTCAGATCCGTCATGGTGCACACGCTCCAGCCCGGATAGGTGGTCATTAATGTGCAGACAATGTCGACCTGGGGGTACAGCACCGCGTCGATCCGAGGCTCGTCGATCGTCGAGAGGTGAGTGGGCTCGGCGCATCCCGGCGTGTAGCGATAGACACCACTGGCGGAGCTCATGGCTGTGTGATATAAGCTGCCTTGATGGAACTTGTTGGTGTGGTCAGATGGAGAAGCGGTTCTTGGATGTCTGTGGATTGAGTGATGACACGATTGCCACGTCCTCTGA
Organism: Saitozyma sp. JCM 24511; assembly: GCA_001600855.1. Taxonomy (NCBI): domain Eukaryota; kingdom Fungi; phylum Basidiomycota; class Tremellomycetes; order Tremellales; family Trimorphomycetaceae; genus Saitozyma; species Saitozyma sp. JCM 24511. The sequence goes on along the minus strand of BCLC01000004.1, from coordinate 948,803 downwards.
GGTTTATGCATCAATGCATGTACATCAGTACAGTACTCGTACTCGTACAATCCTCTGCGTGGACAGGTTCCTCGAACCCCGACGGGAAGCCCCAGTACAAAGGTTCGTCTGCTGCGCTCGGCTCAGTCTCGCTTGTCTTATGCCCGAGCGGACTTGCTGCGCCCGCAAAGGAGCACACAGGCAATGAGAATATCGGCTTCTTTGTGCAACTCTGGGAGGCTCCCAGTGCGATTAAAGGCTCTGCACGGAGGCGAATGATCGGACGTCGTGTCGATGGGTGAAGTGTCGTCGCTGTTTATGAGCCGCGCGAGGCCTCGTACGGTATACGCGGACAGCACAAGAGCAGACGCAGATGTATACCCTCCCAGTCAGAATGTCATGAAGTAGTCAAGGTGGCACAATAGTCCAAATTACCTCTGCTGGCTTGAGACGAAAGTGCGTCAGTCTCGATTCAAGGTATGAGACGCCCAACGTGCGATCAGTCCAGCCCTGGGGCTTGAGTAATCTTGCTGGTTGACACTGAGGTTCACCGAGGCTCTCTTAGGTCGAGGCTTGCTCGAGGGAATAAAATTTGAGCGACGGCGAACTCGGTCAAGGTGAGGGCTGCTACATAGCTCGTTGTGATACCAACACCGGGACATAACGATGGGCTAATGCTGACTGACTTTGCATGTTGTACAGTGCTACAGTGCAGGACAGGCTGATTATAGTTGGGTGGGACTCCGACGACTGTCTACTGTATATTGGTGCTCCTCCGCCTCCTGTTACCGGATATTGGTAACTCTTAAAGTCCCTTCGCCGCAGTCTCCAGAATACCTGTCACCGGCGTGGTGCCGAGGTAGCTCTGGGTGAAGCGGTTGTTCGTCTTGACCGTGTTCTTCAGGGCCATGTAGGTCTCGATCTTGAGCGAGAGGGGCTTGGTGCCGATGAACCACAGGACGCCCTCGGTGCACGGGGGGGTGGTCAGGCTGCCCATGTACGAGCTAGTTATGTCAGCGTGACATAGTGTGACAGCGACGAGAGCGACGAGATGCGTGTACTGGATGAAAGAAGGGGGTACTGTACGCACTAGTAGCTCTGAGCGTTGGCAGCAGCCTCAAACGAGCCGAAGTCGAGCTCGGGGACCGTTGTGGCGGTGCCAGGGGTCTGGATCTCGGGGAGGTGCGAGAAGAGAGACTCGAGGAGCCAGGTGCCGTTGTACTTCTCGACCTCGATGAAGAAGCCGAGGACGGCAGCACGCGAGCTGTTGTCTGATCCGAGTCAGCCGAGGGAAGAGATCGAGATTGAGAACCAGAGCGAGCTGGGCGGGAGGGCGACGTACCTGCCGCAGCGAAGACGAAGTGCATCTCCGCCTCGTAGTGTCCGTAGTCCACTCGGTGCTCTGATGGCGCATGGAAGTGGAACTGGGCCAGCTTCCAGGTCGTGTTGACCGCCTCGAGGGTGCCGTTGCAGACGACCTCGACGTTGGTGCCCAAGTTCTCGAACTCGACGTCCTTCTGGGGCGAGATGTGCAGGTTGATCGACCCGGGAGGGGAGACGGTGCTGTTGGTCGAGGACAGGAGGATGGGTGATTGCTGACAGAGCAATACGCTTCAGCACGGAGACCTGGCGCACAAAAAAAGGGAAAGAGCCAAAGGCTGAGAGGAGACATACGTGAGTGCCGTTGGCGCAGGTCATGTAGCTTTCCTGGATGTGATGCCAGTTCTCCGGTCCCGTCGTGGTCCCATAGTCAAAGTTGGGGATCGTCACGGTGGCCCCTCTGGGGTGGACGAAGTTCAGGCCATGACCGCACGAGGCCATGACACTGGCAGGCAGCAGCGACAGGAGAGTGGTGGACAGGATGGAGCCGCGCATATTGACGGGAGACACTGAGTGCTACGAGTACGAGTGCTGTTGTTTGGACGGGTGATGGGGACTTGTTTGCAAACTTTTCTTTCCCATCCCTGCTCTTTATACTGTATGTACTACGAGATGATGGGGGGGAGACGGAGACTCTCGAGTGATCCTGGATCAACAAGTGAATCACCAACGCCGACGCTGGGCTTGGCTGTGCGGCGGTTACTGTATCTCGTACGTCCAAATCGTTCGATGGCGCTACCGAGCAGGGGCGCATCGGCCTTCGATCGAATCAAAGGTGTGGTTGATTAATTGTTTCTTTCTTTGGAGTGGTCTAGCACCGGGACGACGCTGCGAGCCTGCGATCGCCTACGGCTACCATACCACACAGTCTACTCGTCGGTGGTGTCGGTGTCGGTGTCGGCGCCGGCGGCGGCGGTGGCGATGGGGGTTTGTGGCGGTGGTCGGTTGCGGCCTGGCTCTCCCCGTCCGCCTTGGCGTCGAGTTCAAAAAAAGAAAGACCAAGAGGCGTTCCGCGGCCACGCTAGTCTTGGCCAATGGCCCCGGACCCGCTGGCGTCATTGGCGCAATCACTGCAACTGGCAGTTTCTTTCCACAAGGGCAACTGGGCAAGAGTACCGCGCTGACGCTCAGGATAAAAGTGAACCACTGCTCAGGTAAGTTGGTTTATTGCTCATCATGTCAGCCAAAAACTCCGGGCGATGCGGATCCGACCGGGGCGGAGGGGGAAAGGAGAGGTGGATGCAGGTGCGTGGGTCACTGGTGACACACGGTCAGGTTCAACACGACACCCGTTCAGATCAACTTAGACTTCCCGATCAAGGCGGCCTCAGAGCGGCGGGTTGAGGGCGTTGCTCGCTGGACGGGGCAGAGGCTGGACACAGGCTACTCAGTAGTACGGTACCAGTAGTGCATGTCGCCTAGTGGTTCATCATCAACCCTGCTGCTAGCGGCACCATAACCGAGACGGAGACGGGCAACGAGGCGAGACGTGGTGGTCGATCCGTTGGAAACTGGTTCGGGACTCTGTGACACTACCCCCGTGTTCGTCGAATCCGGTTTCTCCGGCGGGTCGGGCTCAACAGGATGCGTGGTCAGAAACCTCGGGAAGCTTTCAACTCAGCTCATGACGGTAGTGGCTCGCCTCGACGCCTCCTGAGACTGGCCGCATTGAACAATCGACAACCGACACCCAGACCTCTGCTCCACACCAGTCCTACCGGCAGTCGCCGACAGTGCGACTCGCACTCGCATCCCCCGGGCGGAGGGAGGCTTGGCAAGGGTCCGCACGCATCGACACAATGGGAACGTTGACGAGTGATAGAGTGGTGAGCCGAGTGAAAGAAGCCCGTGCCAAGCGCATCATGACACCCAAAGTACAGTCATTTAAGTGTAATGTCACTCGAAATCCACGCGGCCACACGACCGAGCGTGGGTAAACCGGTCGTCGGCCTCCGAGACGGACGGAGGTCTCCCGGCGCTCTGGGGGTTCACCCGCTGCATGTCTCCCGTGCCCATCTCCAGCCCGACACCTGACACCCGACACCCGACTCTCGACGCTCGACACTACGCTGGGCAATCTCACCTCTTCGAATCGGGGGACACGTTGTCGAGTCATGACGGCTGCTGAGAACAGCCTGGAATGATCGCTCTGCACGACTTGGACCCGACCGAGTCGGGGGGAGGGGGGCTGATGAGAAGCCGGATAAAAATCTCTAGGTGGCCCTTGTGATTGACATTTCAGTTCACACCCTACGAGCCGCAATCATGTTCGATCATGTCTGGTGTCTGGTGTCGGGTGTCGGGTGTCTGGTGTCTGGTCGTAGTCGCAGTCGCACTGCGCCGCGATCCTTGGGCTTCCCGACTTCCTGAAGAGGGTTGACTCCGCGTGGTGCTCCGTCATGGCCGGAGGTGCATGTGAACGTACGGGCGCCCGCCTGGATGCTGGCTTAGACGCACCCATCCTTTCTATTCCAAGCTCTCCGCGGTCGCACCTCGGCCCCTCTCCTGCCCGTTGAAGAACACGACCCTACGAACGTCAGCTCCCTTTTCAATCCGAGTCTACACTGAGCGCTAACGGCTGAGGGCAGACTGCTGAGTTTGACCGAGAGTGGGAGTGAGAGTGAGAGTGGGGATGGGAGTGGGGATGGGAGTGAGAGTAGGAATGGGAGTGGGAGTGGGAATGGGAATGCGAGTGAGACTGAGAGCGTAAGAATAGAAACAGACCACTCACGTCACCGTGATATCATCCCTCATCCACCTCGTCACCTGCCCATGCATACTCAGCAGCTCACCCCTCAACTTGCGATCCCCGCCAGCCAGACTATTCCTGATCAAATGCGTCGCGGCGTTCTCGTCGCCTTCGTACACCCACGAACCCGCCGCGCGGTCTCCCGTCCCCGGCAGGTCTTGTACGGGATAGGGACGCTGCGACTCGGGGAGTGGGGGCTGGAGGGGGAACATGTTTGGAATAGCGACTTTGGGAATATCGGTGTGGGTCGGGTGGGAGAGGTAGGATGCGACGAGGAGAGTGGCTTCTTCGGAAGTGATTCGGTCCCATACTACGGCGGCGTTTCAGCTTGCCCAGGATAACGGCCGGCCTTTCGGCCTCGTATCACTCACGCCCATCCGTGGCCATCACGAGGAATCGGAGTCTCTCCCCACTCGACGGATGGATCTGGCGGTAAGTCACCTCCGGCCGGGCCGTCACATATGGCGGTGTGAGGTGACCGGGCCGCTCCTTGCGGAGCTTCAGTCCTCGAGCGGCGTATGCTCTCTCCATTCTAAACCATCAGTTGGATTCCCATCCCGCAGCCCGGAGGATTGGGCAGAAATGGCCGAACCGGATCATCGAACCCAACTCACGCCGAGTTCTGTTCCGGCGTCCACTTGTACACTGCGTCACCGAACGCTCTTGTGGGCTGCAACCCGCCTTGCACTCGACCGTTCCGAATCACGCTGCTTGCCTCGGATCTGGGATGCTCGCCCTTCATCCTGACCACGATCAGCTTCGCCCAGGGATCCTCAAACATCAGGCCAAGTCAAGTTGGGTCAAGTAAGAGATCAGGTCAAGTCACGCACCGCTCCACTTCGCGCGGGTTCTCCCCCATCTGGTCCTCAGTGAGCACATCGCACCTCCACTTCCCATCGACGCCCTCCCACCCCGCGACAGCTCGACAGTCCCCCGCGAGCGCCACCCATAGCCCGTCCTCCTCTGCGTCCACCACCGCCGAGATGGCGCAGGCGCCCGCGTTGGCCGGCTCGGTCTGGGCGGTGAAGATATCAGAGGCCGAGATGACCTCGGAGTCCGGATCGGGGCGCGAGGGCTTGATAGGCTGGGAGGAAAGGACGGGGAGGAGGGATATCGGCGCCTGACAGATGTTCTCGTCGAGTTGTAGATACCTGTATCGGAGCGGAGCGGATCAGTCACTGGAATCAGGAGCTTTGGGAACACTAGTGCTCACGCCGATTGAATCGTTCTCGACACGTTCTCAGGCGTCCAGATGCCCCCGGGCAGCCATTGTGCCGGATCGAGATAGCTCGCAAGCTGACTCCACTTGCTGGTACCCGGTGTTGGCGAGATGCCCGCCTGGAGTCCAGCTAGCGCTATTGTCAGAGTCGGATGAAGCGTCCTCGATAACAGCTGGCTTGTTGCGTCGCCCGCATGCCCGTCCAGCACCGAGAACATCATGATGTCCTTGGATCCGGGCGTGCTGGCTTCCGCCGCAGCGGAGGCTCCGACCCCTCCCCAGTTCCATTTCCACCATCGCTGTGTAGTATCCCGCCAGCTCTGACTCCTCGGAACGAGATCGATCGCCGACCGATCCTCGCACGGTTCATTCGACCCCACCCAGTTCCGATCCCATCGTACCACCGGATTCCCCGGCCGGTCGACCACCGCAGTGGACTCGTTGGAGTGGAGTTTCGCCTCGATGTCGCGTTCCGGCAGACGACGGAAGCTGTATTTCACAGGACCGCGCGATGAGCGGATCGAGACCTCGAATGTCGGGCCGTGCGCGGAGGTCTCGACGGGTGTTCCACCCGGTGTGTGAGTCGTAGTGGTGGAGACTCGGACGTAGTGGTCGTAGTAGTACGTCGCGGCTGCTCCAGCGAGAAGGGAGAGGGCTAGGATCCCATTACGGCGGAGGGAGGGAGAGGCAGGCCGCTCAGAAGTGCCCGAGGTGGAAGCGAAGCGTATCGAGGTCGCGAGACGTGTGGCGTGCGGTCTTCCAATGGCGCCCGAACGGGTCAGGCCTAGCCGCAGGCCTGTGAGTCGGGCAAAAGACATGGCGAGGGTGGGGTGAACCGGTCGCCGGCGCAAGTCAGGAGCTGGGGAGGAGGCTACACCTCGTGCACTTCGGCGACTGGGGACGCAGATATGTTTGCGGATGCTCGAGTACCTCGGCCACCACCGTGTGAGCTGCTGCTGTGTTGGGTGAGATTGGTCGGTTTGAAGGTGCGAAACAGAGGATGAAGACGATGCGAGCAAAGAATACAACCCCTAATGTCAATGTGTCCGCTGTCCGGCTGAACCTTGTTTTTCGCCGAAAAGACATCCGCGTCATCAACTACTCGCTCTTTCCATCTTCCCTTTCCTTCATTTCACCTCTCCCCAGCCCTTGCAAGGTTGAGACCAAGTGCAAGCGGTCACCCCTCCGACGGTTCATCTTGGCTCATCTCGCTGTCGCATTGCCGATCAGTCGCAGTCGCAGTCGCAGTCGCAGCCGTTGCTCCGCCGCCGACATGTTCCTCTCAACGCTGTCCTACTTGGGCGGGTTTGGTACTTTTGGCCAAGTGCTTCTTGCCCTCCCCATGGCTTTGGACCTCCTCGGTGCGCACACTCACTCAATCTATCAGCCACTACATCCGTCTCTCCTGACTCGCTGCAGGTCCTCCGTCCTTCTTACTCCTCTCGCTGCTGTTCACGCTGCACCACTTCCTCTATTCCACTCTCCGTCTCGTCCTGAAGAACACCCTACTCGCCCCGCTCATCTCCTTCCTCTCCTTCATCTCCCCACTCATCTCATCCCTCTGCATCCTCCTCACACTGTACTACCACCTCCACCCTCCCTCCGCGCCGCCCACTACCGCGCTCCTGCCCTCCCCGGCGCATCTGCTCGTCAACGTACTGCCGTACCTGTATGCGGCGGTGCTCCGATGGGTATCACCCCTCTTCACGCTCCTCGAGGGGATCAGCACGCTGTTGGTCATTCAGGTTGCGGGGCGCGTCGGCAAGGGATGGGCCGACGAGGAGGAGAGGGAGGAAGGTGTAGAGTGGAGAGGTATCGTAGGGCTTGTTGCGGCTGCTTTGGTGTACTCGGCAGGTCTCGCGGGGGTGGTCATGGTGAGTGGCACGCATTGCTCTTATCGATCCTCCGTGGCCAAGTCCAAAGCGCCTCCCGAGCCGGTCGACCGGACAGATGGAACCACGTCATGTTGCGGCCATTTCCGTCAGAGGAAACGCTGACCCGCCGGAAGAGCTTTCCCCTGTCCACCACCTCGGCCTTCCCAGCATTCCTCCTCGGCGCAGCTCTCACAGCCGTCCTCTTCCTCTCGCTCATCGGCTTCACGCTCCGACGAACAAACGTCCTCGAGACGTCGCTCGTATTCGTCTATGTCGTCGTGCGTCTGATTCCTCCATTCTCTCCTCATACCGCATCAGCCAATGTGGCCGAGACGACGCCGAGACGACTAATCAGCTGATTGGAACAGTACTCCGCTTGGCTCTCGGGTATCGAAGCAGCGATGGAGTGAGTCGGAGTGGAGTCGCCGTCTTATCAACTAGCCACGAGCTGTTGAGAGGAGTCGATCCTCGCGGTCACAGGGGGTGTCGGCGCGATGCTGATGCGTGTAGACCCCGACAGTTTGGCTCGGGTTGGCTCTCCCGCAGTTGGGCGGTCCCCAAGAGCGTCCCCGAGACGAGTGTCTCCGAGCTGGCGAAGCGCGCACTCACCGGCGTCGTCGATTCGGTTTGGGATATGTGCGTAGCGGTGCATCGGTCTCCTTGTTCCCTTTCAGTGCCTCCACTATCCGCCACCACGAAACCGGGTCACCATATCCATTTGCTCACTCAGGTCCAAAACGCCAATCACCACTCACACCACCATCAGCCCACCGTCTGTCCTTTAACGCGAATGTAGCTGATACGCATCCACGTAGCGCCCAAACCCTCCCGCCACACCTCCTCCTTTCTCTGATCTACCGCGTCGCAGTGCTCCACCTCGCAGCGAGGATCGTGCCCGTCATCCGCAAGACCTCGATGGGGTGGAACGACGGAATGGACGAGGGTAGCGCGAATGGGAACGGGGATGGGGGAAGGCCCGGGTTTTGGGATGGTAGGAGTTTGGGACAGGAACCACCGGTGAGTCCGAACTCTCGTCTCATCTTTTTGCAGTTGCATGCGGTGGTGCGCACTCGGTGGAGACGCAACTGTCTGCCCATCGGCGGAGTCAGGGGCGTGCTTTGCTCCACCCGGGGTCATCGCGTCCTGCCTCGATCATGTCGCGCCTCCGCTCTCCATGTAATCTGGCGAGCGGATATTAGAGACGTATCGCTGACGGACGCAGAACATGCGAGTCACGACCGTTGTGCTGTCGTACCGCCGTGCGATCCTCATAGCGGTGTACACCCACCTTCTGCGTAAGTGCTTTTGTTGGTATGATAGTCATCGCAGTACACCGACTGTGCCGGGAATACCTACGCCCGGTCGCGCTCTGCTTTCTGAACTATCCCTGCCACCCGCAATGGCTCTCACAGACAGAAGTCCTCCGCTGCTCGTCTCGTCTCCTCAGACTTGAGCACAGCGATTTGTTCACCTGGCTGACCCCCCGTTCTCCAGTCCTCGACGCAGGATCCCAAACATGGTGGCGATGGCTCAACATCGCGCTCTTCCTCGCCGTGTGGTCCCTCGAGCTCCTCCTGGATGCGGACGACGACGCGGACAGCGTGACCCGGTGGAAGGTGGACTAGGACTAGGCGAGGGGAGGGGAGCACATACGCACACACACTACAGCATGTGATCGATGGCATCAGTGACGTCTCTGCAGAATCATGTGGCATCTCTGTCGTTGGTTACAAGGATCTAACAGGCGATTGGGTGATTGGGTTGATTGGGTGCATATATGTTCTATGTCAACAACAACATGGTGTCCGCGTCTATGACTGTAGATTACTCCTCCCAGGCAGACCCACATGTGCAGGATGCGATCCACGCCAGACTCTAGTTTCCCGCCGCAGCGTTGGCGATCGCTTCCTCCTCGGCATCCACTGCCTCCTCAACCTTGTCCCAATCTACGCCGCGGGTCGTCCTAACCCCGCTCGACTCCATCCGCTCCAATCCTTTTCTGGCCTCCTGGGGTTCTCCCTGTCCGTGCGGTCGCGCTTGCGCTTGCGCTTGTTCTGCCTTTTTCGCCCGCTTCGCATCCAGCCTCATTGCCTTCATGACCCTTTTCCCTTCCTGTCTATTCTTCCTCTTCTCCGCCATCCTCTCGGTCCTAGCTCGCGCCTTGCCCTCATGCGCTTCACATCCCTTCCCGACCAGCCCGCCGGTCTTGGCCTGCGAGGTAGCTTCGGGTTCGGTCGTCCCGCCCGAGACCGCCCCGCGGATACGGCAGTGGAGGAGACACAGACCGTGCGGACATCGGATGGCGGACATCGAGCCGCAAGAGGCGATGGGACAGGGGGGCGCGGTGTTGGTTGGTGGAGGCGAGGGGGCGCGTGATGACGAAACGGCTACAAGTGTCAGTGGGGACGACACGATGGACACAGTGGTCGGTCATGAAGGCTGTAGAGCTGCCGGAGTTTGAGCCCGCAGGACAGCCGGAGCGCAGGACAGCCGGAGCCCAGTCGGCACAGACCACCGCGGTGCTCGTCCAGTCCATGAAGCCGCGTGGCAAAATGCGGCGGAAAACAGCGCCACAGCGCCACAACGTCGCGACTCACTGCCTGGGGCCGCACCAAGCTCCTCGTTGACGAGCTCTTCGTTCCCCCCGACTTCGGATGATACGGGTATCGGCCGGATCAGAGGCTGCGCCGCCCAGATTGGCAAGGCCCTGTACCCTGTCGCAGCGTCGATTGGAGGTGGTGTCCATCCGTCCGCTTTCGCCTTGTCCATCTCGGGCTAATCGGGTATTAGCACCCACTCCGTTCCACCGTTCCGCCGTTCCACCGCTTCACCGCTTCACCGCTTCACCGCTTCACCGCTCCATAGCTCCTTTCTTCCCCTGCCCCACTCGTCGCCTACCACACCCGGGATCACATCGATCACATCACCTCACTCACCTTCAACTTCTCCTCGATCTCCCGCACGATCTCCCTGAACGTCTCGATCCCACCACCCGGTCCAAGCGTACACCGCCCGACCTTGTTCCGCAGTGTCTCGTCCGTGTCCAATGCGGGCTTGAGGATACGGAAGAGATGGGACTTGACGGCCGAGTTGGCGGTGGGGGTGGAGAGGGAGGAGACGATGTCGAGATACCGGTTGGCAAGGAGCGTGATGGGTGGGTGGAAGTGGGGGTGGGACGGGGGGATGAAGAGCGCTGGGTTGGAGAGATTCCCCTGGACAAGGCGGGTTAGCGGTCGGGTCGGGTCGGGTCGGGTTACTCATACACTCGCGAACTTGCGTCAAAATGAACTGGAGGCACGTATGAAAGGGTGAGAAAGCGTAGGGGTCCTGGGGACCACAGACTGCAGGTATCGATCGAACTTGGGCACTCTTGCAAAGGTGGAGCCGTGGAGCCGTGGAACCGTGAAACCCACTCACCTCCGCAGTCATCACACCATCACAACCCGTGACTTCCAAACACCGGTCCACATCCTCCGCATAGAGGATATTCCCATTCGCAAACACCGGGATCTTGACCGCCTCCTTCACCCGCCTGATCATCTCCCAATCGGCCAGCCCCGTGTTCTGGCCTTTCTGCTCCCGCGTGCGCCCGTGACACGTCAGGATCTGCGCGCCGGCGGCCTCCATCATCTTTGCGTAGGCGAGGGTGCGGGCTGGGTCGGGATGCAATCGGAATTTGGCGGTGACGGGGACGGAGAGATTGACGTGGAGTGTGGAGACTGACGCTGGTCAGCATGATGGTCGATTGTTCGGAGAGGTTCGAGGCGGAGATAGATAGGACAGGGGAAGAGACGATATACAGCTCCCTTGGTTCGTTTGCTCGCCGGAGAGGTATTGGTTCTGATAGAGAAAGGGGAGGCTGAAGAATCAACCCACTCAGCCGATGGATCAACTCCCAGTCGTCTTGCAGGAACGAGCCGTAGTTTCCACGCCGGGCAATGCCCTGAGGGCACCCACTGCGGTAGGAGTCAGCCGGTATCGACATCACAGGGAATAGCGAGCCGTGGCATGGTCACGACGTCGTTCGTTCGCTTGGTCTCGCGCTCACTCACAAGTTGATATCCACTGCGTCGCAGTGTTTCTCCACTCGCTTCGCCGCGGCGAGGAGGATCTCCGGGTCATTGGCGCAGAACTGGCTCGTCAGCTTCGTCTCTACTCATGTCTAGATTGCCGGACATCCGAGCGTTGGGGAATCGGTGTGCCGCGCGCCGTATGGCGAACTCTTTGTGCCAATTGCGAGTGTTCGACTCACCTGCACGATCAAAGGTCTATCTCCACCTTCAATCCCGGCCAGGGGCTGATCGCTCCCTTCCTCCCCGCAAGTGAGGTTGAACTGGCCATCACTCCCCCGCCCGCCGTCTCGGGAATTGACAAACACCTTGGCGTGGATCATGGGGGTGTAACACAGATGCGCTCCGCCCGGATGCCGGATGATCGTCCGGCCTTGGGGAGTGGTTACGCTCGTAGATGGTCCAGCGAGATCTTCCGGAAGAGGGGCGCGGGAAAGTAGACGCCATGCCTACAAGATCAGCTTGGAACTTGGGACCTGGATCCTCAACGACCTTCGACGTGACCTTCAGTCGTTGGAGCGGTCTGGGGTCACGCCGCACTCACCAGCTCGGACTGGTCCACCATCGGTGCGATCACCCATTTGGGCGATCCGATGGAACGGTAGAAATCGTACCCTCCCAGCTTGGCGTGTTTGGGTGCCGGAGGCGGAGGTAGCTCAGAGAGTGTCATGGCGAGTGGAGCAGAGGCGGGGGATGGAGAGAACAGTCGCTTGGTCGCGCCAAGGAGGCGGCGGAGGATTATCACGGTGGGCAAGGCGACTGTGGCGCGGGGCTGCCAGATGAATGGATCGATCTGGGAGCTGGAGAGGGTGCTGGGTAGGCGTATAGACAGTGTATTGCTCTGTGTCTAATGTGTGTATCGCCCAAGGAAAGCAAAGGTGAATGAAAGGAAAGCAATGCAAACGCTCGCTGTGACCAACTTTTTCAGCTCTCACTCACCGCTCGGCTTTTTGCTTCCGTCGGAACCGAACACGCGCGACCAGGTGAATGGAATGGCTTAGATGCTGATTGCTACTGCTGTCGCTGTTGCTGTTGCTATTGCTATCGTTGCTGGTGTCCATTGCATGCCTGGTCAGCAGGTTTCCGCTCGACTGGCGTCCGATCAGCTGCCTCCGATCGGGCCCTCGCCGGCGCCATGGTCATCCCCAACGCCATCTCCCGGGAGCAGGCCTATCTCGCCTCGCTGACCTCACAGCCAAAGGACATCCACCCGTCCCAGCTCTACGAGGCGAGTCGCGATCCTCCCTCCTCGAACCCTGTTTAGCTGACTGTGGTTGTCCCCGCAGAAACTCGAAATAGTCGGTAAAGGGGCGTACGGAGCTGTATACCGCGGGCGACACACTCCCACAGGCCACGTCGTTGCTCTCAAGATCATCAACCTCGATACGGAGGACGACGATGTCGGGGATATCCAGAAAGAGATAGCGCTCCTCCAGCAGATCATGTCCGGCAAGTCCGGGGGGGCGGGAGGCTCAGGAGGAGCGGGAGGGGGCGGAGGAATGCCGAATGTGATAAAGTACTATGGGAGCTTCATGGAGGGTCCAAAGGTGTGGATCGTGATGGAGTACGCCGAAGGCGGGAGCATCAGGACGCTGGTGAGTGACTAGGACTCGAGGGACGAGGGGAGGGAATGGGGGAATGCAGAGCTGCCGAGGCGGTTTGTGGGGGCGTAGAGCTGGAAAGTCGCCGGTGCAATGACCCGCGAGGCGCTACGAGTGGACTTCACGAATCTGCGCGCTGGCGCTGACTACGAACCGCTGTAGAGTCGCGCGCAACCTCTCAAAGAGTCCCACATCTGCTTGATCATGCGAGAGGTGCTGGTCGCCCTCGCCTTTCTTCACAAGAACTCCGTGATCCATCGTGACATCAAAGGTGAGCGAGCGGATTGTCTTTCTGCAGGTACTGAAGCCCCGGCTCTTACTCATGCTGACACGTCACAGCCGCCAACATATTGCTCACGGCTTCCCCGACCCGTATCCTTCTCTGTGACTTTGGGGTCGCCGCACTCCTCTCATCCTCCTCGTCCAAGCGGTCCACTTTTGTCGGCACTCCCTACTGGATGGCCCCAGAAGTAGTCACCGAGGGTCGGCTGTACGACTCCAAAGCCGATGTTTGGTCTCTCGGGATCACTCTCCTCGAGATGGCATATGGCGAACCGCCTCTATCGGGCCAACCGGCCGCTCACGCAGTGATGCTCCTTGGAGACAAGAAGTTGCGTGCGCCCCGACTCGAGGGCAACTGGAGCAAGGAGATGAAGGATTTTGTGGTAGGGTGTCTGAATGAGGAACCGGGGGATCGGCTCCCCGCAGAAGAACTCAGCAAGACGAGATGGATCAAAGCTCAGCAAAAGACCCCGTTAACGGGGTTGAACGAGTTGATCACAAAGTTCCAGGCGTGGAAGGAGAGTGGTGGGCAGAGGCAGAGCTTGGCGCCGGGAGTGGGAGCCAGAGTAGACGATGAGGAGGATGAGGATGTCCCGCCGGGCGAGTGGGCTTTTGATGTGAGTCATCGTATATCCCGCGGCTTTCCAGCCAATGCTTCTCACACGATCGCACTCTAATGATTGTCACAGACGGTCCGCTCGAGAGCAAGCATGCTCGTTGATCGCAAGGCAGAAGATGGCGAACTCGGTGAGACTCGACTCAGACCCCCCTAGTATCGCATGACCGCCGCTAACGGGGCGAAGCCATTGCCAACATGGGTCCTCAGACGGCCAGGCCGGCACCGCAATCTCTGCGAAGGCTTTTTCACGATGAGTCATCCTCGGACCCAGACCCGTTCCAGTCGTTTGCGCACCAACAGCCCTCGACCCCCGAATCGTCGAGGAGCTTCTCCTCGAGCGAAGGTCGCTTCAACACCCCACCCGAAGCCGAGGACGGCGACAACGGCATATCGGAATACGACCCTTCCACCATCCGCGGTCGCAAACCCGAGCCAATCAGCATCGTCACCAGTGCACCAACGCCGCCGCTCCTGTCTGGCGGTTCGACCGGCACTTTTATGCCCAGCGAGTCTTCCGAGCCGACACCAATCGCAAGGATCGAGAATGGACACGGATCACAAGAGAAACTGGTGTCGCCAAAGCAGCCACTGCTCTCCAAGATGGGTCTCGACACGCTGTCGTCTGCCCCGACGAGCAGGTCCCAGCCTCCCGACGAACCTCGGCGTGGTGGAGGTGCGGTACCACCTCGTCGGCCGAGCGGATCGGACGGTGAGGGCCTGCGAGGATTCCAATTCCCGCTTGTCCGTCCTCGTGGATCAGAGACCGGACCAGGTCTGCAACCTCGACCGCCTCCTCTCCAGCGGAATCACTCCGCTGCACCGTTCGTACCCGTTCCATCAGACTCGCCCACCAAGCCACAGCACCTTCCCCCGCCGGTCCGGCCTACCATGATGCGCCAGGCTTCAGTGGCAGTCATGGAGGGACGGCAGCAGTCGCAAGTCCAGGCGCTCGCGATGGCGCAGGTGCAAGCGCAGGCGCAAGAGGGACCCTCCAAGCATCTTGCTATGCCTGGAGCACTTGGCAGGCCGAGCGGTTCGGGCGGTATGCTCATGATGCGGAGTAAGAGTCAGGGGAGAGTTGACAACGACGGAGGAGGATTAGGGGCAGGTATTGGCCTCCGAGATCTGCTCAAGGTGAATCAGTCTTTCCATGGCTCAGCCCAAGCTCTTGCACGACACTGAACCCCGCTTGCAGCTTTCTCCAGCAGTTCCAGAATTGCCTGATTTGCTCCCACCGTCACCATCCACTGCTGTGCCTCCAAATCGCTTCCTCCCTGCCCGATCGCCTCTGGGCGGCACCTATCCATATCAAAACCCGGCGTCGGGGTCGGCGATGCCGCCCGCATCTGCATCGTCCACATCTTTGGTAACGCCAATCTCAAACACATCCCTACCCGGCGCGGCTGGAGCAATCGTCCCTCCCGCCATGGACCCGCCGATAAGACCTCTGGATCTGAGCAAGATGGGTGACGAGGACGTGTTTGCAGAGTTGGAAAGGACGGTGGATGGGATGATGGGCTGGCTGGATTGTGTTGGAGCGGGTCTAGAGGAGCTCGCGAGATTGCACCCAGAGGAGCCGGTGGCGGAAGGTGCGGCGTAGATTGGCCGCGGAATTCTGGCTAGGAAGCTCCTTGTCGCGGGTGTGCCGGATGTCAATGGGCGAACGACCAGGAAGATGATGACGCGGACAATCACGGTGAGGTATGTTGCTCAGTGTTGTACTTGTACTTGTTCTGCATGCATGCATGCATGCCCACAGGATACATAGCCAGCGATTGACAAAACGGGGCGACGATTGTGAGTGTTGGGTTGTGTCGATCGGTGCGCCACATTCGCCCCGCGCCGATTCCCTGAGAGCTTAAACGACCAGCAGCATGACCATGTCTCAATCCGTCCCACAATCCTTCTCACAACACAACTTCAGTCAAGAGTCAAGACATTCCTCATATCCTCTTCCATACAGTCACCACGTCCACAGCAGCCACTCAGCCCATCAGGCGTAGCTAGCGACGATGGACGACCTCCTCGACCTCAATTGGTCCGCTCCGACCTCATCCTCCACCCTGTCAACTTCATCCGGCACCTCAAAGCCCCCCGTCCCAGTCGCTTCCAAGTCCCCATTCGACTTTGATTTCCTGTCCGCTCCTTCCACCTCTTCAGCATCTCGCACTGGCTCAATCAACGCCAGTGCCAGTGCCAGTGCCAGTGCCAGTGCTCGGTCTACACCCTACTCGTCCACCCCTCCGTTGCGGAATGGCACGCCGAGCACCGCTCCTCTTCCCAGCTCATCGACCGTGCCCGTCCACCCAATTCCGCGCTCGGCAGCTGGAACTCCTCAGCCCAGGCCGGCTCAATCTGGAGCGTCTGGGGCGACGAAGCCCCCAAACGGGTCGATCGCCGGCTCAGATGCGTTCTCGGGGCTGTTATCCCTAGGAGGAGCCGGTGCGAGCGGATCCGGTGGACCGGGTGGGAAGCACCTCAGCATGGCAGAGAGGCAGAAGATGCTCGAAGAAGAGAGGAAGCGCAAAGAGGAGCACGAGCGGGCTCAGTTTGACCATGGTGCTTTCTGGGAGAAGCACGGCTCAGACGCTCCGTCACCGTCCTCTGCTTCTGGTCCGAGCTCGGGGTTCGACGATCTCCTCTCGCCGTCCTTGGCAACGGCAACGGCGACGGCAACACGACAAGCTCCTCCATCTTCTTCTACCAGGCTGCCCGCTCCTGAGATCTTGGCCCCCACTCCCGCACCAGCCCAAAATACCAAGTCCAAAGCCGGAACACTCTGGGACAACCCCGCTTTCCTCTCCCCCTCATCCGCCCCGTCCCCGAGACCCACCTCGTCCGCCGCTCGCTCTGTCACCGCGTCCTCGTCAACCTCGACCTCTGCTCGCATCACACCTGCGCCGAGGTCACCTCAGCCCCCAGTAGACCCATTCGACTTTGACGCGCTCGACGCGGCGACGAGCGAAGTCCGGCCGTACACCAACACGAATACGAGTGCAAGCGGGAGGAACGGGACGAGCGGGATGAGGACGCCAGTCTCGGACTTTGACTTTGGAGACCGAGAAGGCGGGGAAGAGGAGGATGACTTTCTGGGAGAACTGGGCAAGCCGGCGAGACCAAGGCCGGAAACCGGACGTGCAGAGGTGATTTCATTCGCTTATTTCTGGGAGTGGCCCGTATCCTATAAAAGTAGAACTGACAAGGAGCAGCCTGCACCAGCATCAAAAACCAAACTATCAGGCGGACGAACATCCTCACCCCCTCCACATGTTGTCGGGCAGATCGTCGAGATGGGCTTCTCCCCCGCGCAGGCACGATCGGCTCTCGCCAAGACCGCTACGGGCGTCGATGTAGAGGCTGCGTTGGAGACGCTGCTTGCTGCCAGCCACGGAAATGGCGAGGGCGAGGACGAGGACGATCATGGTTTCGAGGTGGACGAGGACCGGGTCGAGATGGAGCGAAGACGACGGGAGGAATCCGAGAGGGAACGACGTCGGGCGCGTCGCGCGGGACCATCGAGAGACTCGGTCAGGCCACGGACCCAAGAAGAGCGCGACCTGCAATCGCAGTCTCGGCGACAGGGTCAGGGTCAAGGGCAGGAGGATTCTGCGTACGGAGCCCAGGCGGATAAGATGCTTGCGCAGGCGTCGGAGATTGGACAGAGCATGTTCTCCAAGGCGAGCTCGCTTTGGGCCGTCGGGAGGGATCGAGCTATGAAAGTCTACGAGGAGCAGAAGAAGGCGTTTGACGCGCAGCAGCAGGCCGCTGCCAAGGGCAAGACAAGGGATGGGCGACCGAGATGGATGGTGGAGGCGGAGGAAGGTGAAGCGGGCGGAGCTGGTTGGGATGAAGGGAAACCCACTCAATCTGGCGGCTTCAGGGATGACGATGAGGAGGATGAACCGGCGCCTCGCAGTGGCCGACCGGCTCCCAAGGCCAATGGTCATCGTCCTGATCGATCGGCGTTGGATACCAGGCCCAAGCAAACCAGCAAAGAGACCTACGTTTCGTCCAAGGAGCGCGCGGACCTGTTGTTCGCCGACGAACCGAAGTCGTCGTACAAGTCGCCAGCGAGGCATCGCAAGCCCGCAGCCACCCCTAGCGAACCTGTCCGATCCTCTCGCGTGGCTACGCCCGTGCAACTCATCACGCGCAAGCTGGTCGATGCAGAACCGGGACAAGTCCAATGCTCGGCTGCGTCAAAGTCGAAGGGGAACGAGCATTTCAAACTCGGTCGATTCACCGAGGCCGAGACTGCGTATTCGACCGCCATCTCGTCTTTGCCGACAGGCCACATACTCCTCGTGCCACTGTGGAACAACCGCGCAGCTGCCCGGCTCAAGCTCGGTCATTCCGAAGGTGTCGTGACGGACTGTACGGCCGTGATTGACTTTATCGGGCCGACGTACCACCCTTCCAAAGAAACGCCTTTACCTAGCGAGTTTTCTGACATCAAGCTGAGCGACGCACTCGTCAAGGCCACGATCAAGCGCGCGCAGGCGCAGGAGATGGCCGAGAAGTGGAAACTCGCCATGGAGGACTGGAGCAGGATCATGGCTTTCGACAACGCCGTTCTCGGGTCGGCGGGGACGAACACCAGGAACCTCGCTGCGGAGGGTATGCGTAGGGCGAAGCGTATGCTGGAAAGCCCGGGAGACTCGTCGCAGCTGTCCACCCAACCCGCACCCAAGGTCCCCAGCAGGGCGGCGACGGTCACGCCTCGACCGCCACCCAGCAAGCCTGCCGACGTGGACCGGTCCAAGGCTGTGTCGGAGTTGCGCAAGGCCAACGCAGTCAACGACGCGGAAGACGCGCAGCGGATGGCCCTGAAGGACTCGGTGGAAGCGAGGCTCAACGCGTGGAAGGGTGGTAAAGAGAGTAACCTCCGGGCGTTGATCGCCAGTCTCGACTCGGTGCTCTGGGACGAGATCCTCCAGGGAGGTCTGAAAGTGGGGATGCACGAGTTGATCGCGGAGAAGCAGGTCAAGATCAAGTACATGAAGGTGATCGCCAGGCTACATCCGGACAAGGTGAGCGAGCTCGCGCCCCTCTTTTTCCTCCTTTCAGCTTGAGCAGCAACCGTGTGAGGGGCCACGGTCTAACAACGTGACAGCTCAATGTCAACAACACGACGGTCGAGCAGCGGATGTTGGCCAATGGCGCTTTCGGCGTTCTCAATGACGCGTGAGTGGTGGGCCGGCGGATATGGAACGCCTGACTTTATCGGCTGACATCGCACAGGTGGCAGGCATTCCAGGGGTCGTAGATCAAGATCAATACAAACAGCATTGTGCATGACATGACCGTTGATTCGCGGGGCCAGACATCCTCCTTTGACCTCCACGCGGCGTCATCCTTTGACGACTCGTCGCGACCCCTCGTGACCAGGCTTCACTAACGATGTTCCACAGCTACAGTACTACTAATTCGTCAAACATTCTCCACATGTTGCCTTGACGATTTGCTTTCGTGACCTGACAGTCTCTGGAACTCTCCTGACCACGATGCAAGTGCCCCCCGTCGTGGCTCCAACGATTCCCTCCCCCGTCCTATCCCCGTCCTCCTTGATTCCCACAATCAACCCCAGCCCGATCATCCTCCTGTTGATCCTCCCTACCCTTCCCTTGCTCCTATTCGGGATAGGTGCCCGCCCGCCCAACCTCGCCAAACTCCCGTTCTCGCCCACCGAGCTTTTCCTCACGGGAGGATGCGTGACGCTTGCAGGGGGAGTGGTGCTGGGCCTGGCGATCTGGCCGGAGGGTATGCAGGCGTTCGGGAGTTGGATGAGTGGTGGGGGATGGGAGCGGTGGGATCTTGCGGGCTGGGACGGGGGCTGGTGGTCCAATGCTAAGGGCCCATTGGGAGGGATAGGGACGGGCCAGGCCGGGGCGCAGACTGGAAGAATGGGATTGGATCAACCTGCCCAAAGCCGAGGAGGATACCAGCCAAATAGGGCTGGAGGGTATCAAAGCGGACAAATGCGCCAAGACGGCTTCTTCGCCTCGCAAGCGCAGAGCTACCACCGGAACGGTGCTGCCAACCTCGTCCAACAAGCTCCAGCTCCAGCTCCCGGTGCACAAATCCGCAAGTCAAATCCCATTTACTGACATGCCACGTCGTTTCTCCGCTGAATTGACCTGACCGCTTAGCCCGAACGCCGTCTGCGCGTGCCGCCGCCCAGCTCGCTGCACTCCGCCAGGCTTTTTGGCCGTGGTACGACCCCTCTCGGCCTCACGTCCCTACTGCGCTTTTCGTCGCGGTTGTCCTTCTCACACTGTTCTTCCTGGCAATCGGACACCTGCTTGGCGCAGCGTACGATTCTGACCCACTCAAAACCTCGTCCAAATCGTCGTCGTCGTCGTCGTCTTCATCCTCATCCTCCACATCCTCTTCGAGCTCCAAGGCCAAAGATAGCTCCAAAGAGTCCTGGTCCGCACGCGAGTTCAAGAAGCGGAAAGAAGAGAAGGACGACCCGAGCAAGACGGAGGCGCGGGTCAAGGCGGATCTGGAGAAGGACCGGAAAGAGCGCAAGATGAGGCAAGGGAAGATGAGTCGGGGGGAGTTTGATAAGTGGCGGAAAACCCAGGAGAGGGAGAGGGAGGAGGAGATGAGCAAGTTGAGGAAGATGTTGGAGAAAGAGGAGTTGCCGATGGTCGCGCTCGGTGGGGTGAGCGAAGAGAAAGGAAAGGGTCAGGGGAACGACGAGGACGGTGAGCAGAGTCGAGGACAAGAAAAGGAGGAGGATGGGGGAGGAGGAGATGAGAAGGGCAAAGCCAAAGACAGCGGCGGGGGACCTTCGTGGGGCTCGAAAATGAAGAGCTCCCTCGTCCCCAAACGTCTCACACGCGCCATCGAGCTCGCCAAGGACGGACCGCCGGGACAGTCCAAGCGGTCGAAATCAGCGCCGGGACCCGGCCCAGGATGGGAGCCCGCGAACCAGGCTTTGGTGGACGCCACGCTGGCGCAGAGCGCGATGAGTGCGCAGGGGAATGCGGAGAGGCTCAAGGCGGAGATGGCGGGGGCGAGGTGATGAGCCAAGAGGGTGTTCCCCGCGAGGATGGGCGGATGGCGAGGTTGGGTGCAGGGAGAACCTTTGTCCGAAGGCATATGATGATGGGACCATGTTCCTCTTCTCAGAATGTGGAGAGCACACAATGGAAGTGCATGTACCGTATGCTACTGAGCGACACGACAGCCTCGAGATGAAGATCAGAAAGATCAAGAGCCCCATCAGAGCGCAGCGCAGCTCATTTCCTTTCGCCCCATCGTCTTGAAAAGATAGGTCGCCGCGTTCGTGTCCCGACAAGGACCGTTCGGTACACAGTGGCCTGACATACAAAGTGGCCTGGCAGCCTTGGGAATCCTCCCACCCCCGGACCCCGACCCTGACAGTTCAACACTGGTCGCTGCTCTACTCCAGGCAACGCCCTCTTCGCAGATCATCCAACATTATTTGCGCTTGATACCGCACACTCGCCATGCCCAAGTCCAAGATTTCTCGCTCCGAGGCCTCCTCGTCCTCCTCGACCCCCGCGACGGGCGGGGACATGTACGTTCTCCATTTCGACGGCCAGACTCGTCTCGATGCGCTACGAACAGCTTTCTCTGACAACACCTCGTTGCAGTCGCTCGTTCTGGAATCTCAAGGTGACAACACGGGGGGCAGGGCGACTTTCTCGTTAGAGGTGCCATGCATCGTTCACAAGACCACCACGCAGACAAACGGGGATACTCGTTCGCTGGTCGCTTTCGAAGCTGAGGCGAACGCCCTGCTCGACGTGGAAGTCAGTACCGAAGGTTGGCCGAGTGAGCTGTACTTGTTGGACGAAATGCCAATTAGATACGGACAAAATGTACTCGAACATCTTGGTTACAGCAACAAGGCTCAAGAGCCCGACACGACGCTTTTCCAAAAGTCGACCAGCTCGACCGCCACCTTCAGCATCCCCTCATGGTCGATACCCCTCCACCGTGCTGTTTTCGAGTGAGCACGGTAACCTGCTTGAGCCAACCTCATCTGTTCTCCGCGGGACAAGCGCCAGTCAGTCCAGGGGGAGGAGCTCGAACGCACGCTCCACCCCTGATTACCAAGATATCATCAACCGACTCAATCAGAAGAGCGTCCGAAGCCGCCTCCATCCTTCTGATCCAAACTCCATCGTCGCCACTTCCCCTGGCGATCTGGGTGGCACAGAGTCTATCACTGGCCCCGTCAGTCTCCGCAACGCAGAAGGCACGACATGGCCAGGTGAGATAACAGTCAACGTCACCTCTACGGTCACTCTGGCCGGACTGCAGTGGCGCCAGGTGCCAGTGAAGTCTAGTGGGAGTGCTTAGTCAGTCGGAAAGAGGCAGCTGCCGTACTCGTACAACGACGTTTTGGTGAGGGGTGAGATCGGAAATCAGATACTCGCCTTTGATTGACCGAGGACCCACCCGACTTTCATCATGTGGCTCGAGCAGGTGCCGAGTGCTGCCAGCCCGGTAGCAAGATACAGTAGCTGCTTGGCGCGGTAAGCGGAGGTCGGGAGGGCGTCTGGTATTCGATGTTCACTTGTGAAGCGTACTGCACATGCATATGGTGACGGGGAGATGGACGGACACACACCCTCACAAGCTCATCTACACCATCGCCCGTATCTTGCCGATGCGCTTCCTGCTACCCTGCCATATCTGGCCAGAATTCCGACTGTACAAATAACTACCTCGGTCTGGCGACTAATCCCAGCAAAACGAGCTCCAGGCCGTGCTTCATCACTGCTCATTTCGCTGCCCTGCCACTCTGCTGCCTCGCCTGCAGCCTATCCAACCTCTCCCTCAGCCCCGCCAGTCCCGACGACGTCGTGGTAGATCCGCCAGCTCTCGGCGGCACAAGCCCTGACCGCACGGACGGTGCCACTGGCGCAGTCGAGATGGAGCTTTTGCTCCCCGCCTGAGTGGGAACTCTCGCGCTCGGCCGCGGAAGCCCGGTTGTGCTTCCAAGTCTGCTTGATGCCACAGGCACACCTCCAACACGGCCTGTCGCTGAAGTCGAAGTCTTCTTGAGCAGCTCAATTGGACGAACCGTCGAGGTCGATGAGGAGGATGAGGAAGTAGTGCCCAACGATCTGCTCCAGGACGAGCGGCTGACCGTTGACGCAGGAGTGGAAAGCGCTCTTGACTTGGTCGACGTCGCGGCTTCCGTCGTCCTCTTGCTCGGAGAAGCGATCGGTCCCATCGACGCTTTCCCGATAGGTTTTTGTGTAGTGGAGGAAGCCGCTGAGGAACCGACTGTGGGACGCGGGACGCGGTTCGTCGCGGATGATCCGTCGCCGCCGAACGTCCTCGAGCTCGTGGTGGTTGGGATCACGCGCTCAGCTGCGGCTGGGCGAGGCAGCCCTCCGGGCCGTGCGGTGAGACTCGGGGGTGGCATCGCAGCCATCGCGCTCGCGCGATCGACTGGGACAGGAGGTTTGGAGCCCTTGCTGCTGGGCAAACCCGCGCTGCGGCCAGCGGGAGCTGACGCGGCGGACGAGCGGGTCGGGACGACGGAAGGCCGACTGGAGAGCTTGGAAGTGATCGGAAGGTTCTGTGGAGGTGCCATACGGGAGGACACGGGACGAACCGGGGCCGCGGGAGCTAGCGAGGTGGTTGAGCCGAGCCTAGTTCGGGGCTCAGGTGCAGCCGGCGGGGCGAAACTTGGTCGAGCTCGCGAGACAGCTCTCGAACTTGGCCCCAACGACCGACCAGACAAGGAGGTAGGCGGTACCATAGATTGCTTCGTCGCGGCCGCGGTGCCGGTAGACGGCAAACTCATGGATGTGGACTTTGACCTTGCGTGTCCTGCGTGAGCCGACAGGCGAGGCTGGCTCGAGCGCGGGGTTGGCGGAGGCAGATCGAGAGTCTTCATTGACGCGCTCTTCGGCATGGGCACGTTGCCTGCCGAGAGGGAGATCCTCCGGGTCCCGGTCGTCTGCGGTGCGACAGTACCTCGAGTCCGCGACGCCCCAGGCGTTGTCGTAGTGATAGTGGTGGTAGAGGTCGGGGCAGCAACGGCAGGTTCAGGGCGAGATAGGGTCCGCGATCGTACTGTAGACTCCTGGGCGAATGCCATAGTCTTGGAAGGCGAGATCTTAGGCGGGGCGGACGACTTGGTCGGGGAGCGCGCGAGAGCGATGCCTGGCATGCTCTTCGAGCGGGGGAGTGGAAGCGGGCGGAGCCCGGCGGGGAGGAACGACTCATCGCCGACAGTTCTGGGTGTGTCAGTACTCAGGACTAAAGTTGCTTTGTCACATCTTCTGCTCCGCCGGAAGGATTCGTCGCTGAATAATTTGAACTTACTCGTCGAAGTCATCCAAATTGTGATCCCCATGAAGAAGATCGATGAAGCTCTCCTCAGTGCCCGACGGACGTTTGGGCTTGCTCATCATCGCCATCATCTCCCCCACATCGAGGGTGACATCCCCGCCCGCGACGTTTCCTGGGGTGTACGACCCGAAAGGCAGCTTGACCGGTGAACTTCGTACCTTCTGTGGGCTACCTTGGCGGGACGGAACGGGCTTCGGCTTCATGGGACTCGGAGCGGTGCGCGAGGTCATCGACGTATGGCGAGGTGGAGGAGGGAGGACCACACTTGCTCCTTCGAGTGGGAAAGGGGTTTCGTGGACAAGCTGCTCTTCGTCAGAGAGGAGATGACGCCACTTCGCCGGCGATGTCGGGAACATTGCCGATTTGTCGAGGTGGGACGGTCCCGTCGATGCCGATGCCGATGTCGATGTCTCTTGTCGAATCGACGGAAAGCTTGAGCTCGCGGCAGGTAGACGAGGAGGGGGCATGAGAAGGCTGGCTTCGTCGATGGGAGTTTCGTGCGTGAGCTGCTCATTGTCCGCGAGGAGGTGACGATACTTCTGCGGGGAGACGGGGAAGAGCGTTGACTTGTCCCCCTCGCCTACATCGACAGGCGTCCGACGCGGCTGGTGGAGATATATGCTCGGCCCATCGATAGGCGCCTCGTGGATGAGCTGCTCATCGTCTGATAGGAGGTGACGGTGTTTTGCAGGGGAGACGGGGAAGAGTGCGGATTCATTGCCTTTGCTGGTGAACAGGGGTTGCTGATCTCCGACCTCCTCTCCTACCGACGTGAGGGAGCTCGAAGACGCGGATGCAGGTAAGGTCCGCTGGGAGGATGACTTGGAGATGGTGATACTCGGAGCAGGTGGCGCGGCAATCGCAGCCGGTGCGACTCCGGCGATACTCCCGGGGGTGATGCCGCGAGGAAGTGCAGTCGAAGGGTCGACCACTGCAGTCGCATGAACGGTGTTTGTCGATCTGGTGGAGTTGGAAGGGATCCAAGGCGGTGGAACTCGGGAGAGGGCGTTTGTCGAGGACAGGAGGTCGACCATCCCCGCCGGCGTGGAGGGAAGAAGCGTGGACTCGTCCAGCCGTTCTCCACCTCCAACAGCGTGTCTCGTAGCACTCCGCGGGTGAGTGCGCGTGGGGGTCGCGGAGCCCTTACCCACTCCGGTAGCTCGAGTAGGAGTAGTCGACCCCCCAGCCTTCGATTTCGCGTATCCAATCTCATCATCATCCGGAAGGTTTGTCGGTCGCGGCCGGAGCGCCTCAACACCGAGGTCGAAGATATCGCTTCCCAGTGATTCCCTGCCAGCGGGGAGAGTGATCTCCCCTAGAAGCGAGACGTCGGGGATCACAGGCAGCTGGAAGGACCCAGAGACGGACCGGCGGGATGGCGAACCCGCAGGGCTCGCACTTTCGGCGGGCGACTCGACGGACGACTTGTATGGGGATGGCGATGGAGGAGGAAGATGAAGCGTGGTGGGATGGACCTCTGGTGAGAGTGGAAGAGGGATTTTGGCCGGGGTGAAGTGAGAAGTGTGTTTGGTGGGGGATCGTTTGTAGGGTGTTGTTTGTGTGCGAGCGAGGTTGATTGACGATTGTCTGGTCGACAACACGGGATACTTTGGCGGACTGAAAAGATCCCTCTTGGATACCGTGTCTGTTGCTGCTCGTCTGGTATGACTCCCAACACCGAGTGCCTCCGCGCCGGCGTTGACATTGTCGTCAACATCAACCGCATCGTCACCCAACATCCCCGCCAGGTCTCCCATCCGCTCATGCCTGCTGACCGATATGGTGCTCGTATGGTTCGAGCGCGCCGAAGCTGGCGGATCGAAAGTACCTGGCGCAAAGCTGCGCTTCTCGTGTCGCGGTGTGTCCGGGAGCGGAGGGAGCGATGACAGAGCAGAGTTGGGTGGGAGACCGAAGGACGAGAATGGATCGAAGGTGGGGCGAGGGCTGGGGAAGGGTCAGGTAAACAACGGCGTCGGCGGTGATCTCTGGGATGGGCTGGTAGGGATGCACTCACAGAGTCTCGCGCGTGCTCCTCGACGGTGACGAGGCCATGTTGCTATGCCTGTAGATCGATGTTATCCAGTGGGAAAGTAAGTGAGATTGAGAGTAGAAATGAGATTGAGTACGAAGGATGTTGGTGGTTCAACCAACCCAACAGCGACGGCAACAACAATCAGTCGCGCATCCCAGTCAGGCACGCAGTGAGGAAAATCACACAAAAGGTCGACCAGATATAATATCTTTCCTGCAATCGCACCACCACCGTTCTCTACAAGGCGCTTTGTGCTTGACGACAAGCTCATGGTCGCGTTGCCAGCCGCGGATGACCATCTCGTCGGCGTACATAGCCACCTGGTATGATGCAGAGAGGAAAAGAGGAAACCAAGTCGCCGTAACCCCCCGTTGCCGCTCCCCGTGATCGGTGCCACACTGCCGTGCCCCCGCTACGTTGATGCAATGGCATGTCATGCACAGCTAGCTACCCTATCTTGGCATCTACATACCCTCCCTTCGTCTGGGCGTACTCCGCAGGATGTTGTCAACCCTACGCATCACGTCAGCGACAGATTTCCTCCGATCACAAACGACAAGAAGAGACAAGTCGCCGCAACTCACCTCAGGATCATCTCGGCCGCTTCGCTCGCACTGACAACCACCTGCTTCTTGAGCTTGAAGCTCTCGGTGATGCCCAGCTCGGACATCGAGCCGACCTCGCCCAGGTCCATGTCTTTGGAGTGGGGTCAGAGGATGAATACAAATTTGACTGGGTTGACTCGGCCCGGGAGGAGGTGGATTGCCACTCACCAAGCCCGGCATCTGATCGGCCCTCGTAATGCGCTGCACGAAGCTTGGTGACGAGGTCGGAGGAGTCGTAGCCGCCGTTGTCCGCCAGGATGGTGGGGATCTGACGGAAAATTAGCAAACCGCCGAGCAACCCGATGTCTCGCCAAGCGACTCTTTCCTGCCACCCTCGATGTCGAGTGAATTACAGCTGCTCTCCCCGACTTTCCCATCCCTGGGATCCGATGCCTTGAATCCAAATCCGACCCGCACTCACCTGCCTCAGCGCCCTCGCGAAACCCTCGACCGCCAGCGCTCGCTTGCCACTGACGGTCCTCGCCGCCTCGTCGACCGAGCAGCTCATGAGCATCTCGGCGCAACCTCCTCCGAGCGTGACCCTCGTCTCCTTGACGGTCTGTGAGAGCACCGAGAGGGCGTCGTGTAGAGATCGCTCGGCCTCTTCGACCATCTGACTGGTGGCGCCGCGGAGGACGACGGTGCACGCTTCGCCGGCGGCGACGCCCGAGAACTTGATGAGCTGCAAGGGGTCAGCAATGTCGCAACACTGCCACAGAGGCAGTGTGAAGGACACCATTGCCGGATGATCGCAGGTAGTGTACAGCTGCTGAGGCCCCACCCACCTTGTCCTCGCCAATCATGATCTCCTCAATCACCTCGCACCTCCCAATCTTGACCTTGTCCGGGGCGTCAAACGTGGAAGCAATCTCGCCGCCCGTGACCAGAGCGAGACGCTCGACGCCCTCAAAGTCGGCGTGCTCGATCGCCATGATGCCCGACTCGGCGAGGAGGGATTCGGGGTAGTTGTAGATCAGTTGGCGATTGACAAAGCAGGTGATGCCGTGCGAGGCGATCGCGGCGACTTTGGCCTTCATCTTTTCCTGCGGGGGTCAGCGAGGGGACTGAAGATGAGAGAAAGACAACACATGTGGGGGGGAAGGCAAAATGAATGAAGAGACATGACTGGGAGTGTAGCGTTTTCGGTGGGACAACCAGGTGTGAAGAGAAGATGCTTCCATTGCAAGGACAAGCAAAGGAGCAGATGTGGACAGATCATCAAGCGCGCGGTATGGGTTCTCCAGCAGTAATCATGAACAGCCGCGTCGTACACACCTTCTCGGCCCGCTCCAGCTCGGCAAGCTTGCCCGTCCCATCCACCCGCACCCTCGCGCCGAAGATCTTGATCTTGTCCGTGTCCATGGCTAGGGCCGTCAGCACGATGATGAAGGCATGGCCGAGCCGATCCGCTCACAGGTGTTGGCGATCAGGATCTTTGCATTCTCTATCCGCTTGGGCGAGTTGGTGGCGATGGTCTTGTCGAGAATGAAGCCTGCGGCGGGGATTGGATCAGCGTTGAATGACTCGCCAATCCGAGTTGCCAATCTCCTATGACGGCGGAGGTATGGAAGGGTCCAGAGGAGGCGTCGGACGAGCGGGTCGGGATTTGGGGATGAAGCGCTTGGAGATGGAGACAATCCACTCACCCTCGTCGAGATACGAGTCGGTGAGCTTCCCTCCGACCTTTTTGATGATCTGGATATGCTCGAGATCCGTCGATCCCTTGAGCCTGAGCACGGCGTCCACCGCGAGGTTGGCAAAGTAGTCCTTGTCCTGCGCGAGGACCTTGCTCGACAGCGTCGTCCTCGCAATGTTGAACAAGTCCTCCCTGAACTTCTTCTCGTCCTTGCCATGATCCACCGCGCTCTTCTCCAGCGCGGAGAGTGCCGCTTTCGACGCGATGCGGAACCCCTCGACGACAGTCTGTGGGTGGATCTTCTGGATCGTCACGAGCTTCTCGGCCTCGCGCAGCAGTTCCGAAGCGAGCACGCAGACGGACGTCGTCCCGTCCCCGACCTCGTCGTCCTGCACTTTGGAGATGTTGACGAGGATCTTGGCAGCCGGGTTGTCGAGAGCGATGGATTTGAGAATCGTCGCACCATCGTTGGTCACGGTGATGGTCTGGTTAGAGGCGGATTCTGCGGGTGGGGGTTAGCGCGGACTCGGAAACAAGCCGACGACGGGATTTCAGCGAAGCAGACTCGGTAAGTCGACAACGGCAGAGGAGTGGCAGCTCATAGTGGAACGTCCTCCACCGTATGAGTCTTGGGGAAGCCGTCACAGCCGTTTCCGACCTCGGAATCCGACCTTGATGGCAAGGTCCACAGAGAGACGAGCCTCGAACGAGCAATGGACCAGCCACAGAGCACTGCTTCGCCCTCGTAGCACGGCCCGAGATGTCCTATGCCCTATGCCCTATGCACTCACGCAAAATCTTGTTCATCCCCTTTGGTCCCAGCGTCGACTTTACCAAATCGCCCAGCGCCATCGCCCCGACAAACGACGACAGTCTCGCATTCTCGCCCCTCTCCTCGGTAGCCTAGACGCGGGGTCAGCAGAGCTCGTCGATACTCCTGGAATACAGATTTGGGTGGCTTGGGTTCCGCGAGATACAACAGGGTGGGATTATGCTAATCGGCGGGGAAGGGGGTACCGGTGGAAGGTGGGAGAACAACCCACCTCGTCTGCCCAGATGTTCATGCTGCGTGCAAACCCGTCGCAGCGTCGTTCAGAAAATTGAAGCGGTCTGAGGTCTTGTCGCGGCTGCGCTGCGGCGTCGAGAGATACGGTGTATCGATGTTCTGGACAAAGTAAGAACGAATGGAAGAGAGATGATGGACGAGGGAGGCTGAGTGATGTTCGCGACGACGAGACATTCTTTGGCGGCGCGTTTCGAGGGTCCAGGCGGGTGAGGGTCACGTGACCCGACATGTTCCTCGGCACCGTACCAATCCATCTCCTATCCAGTCCCATTTCTCTTGATTGAATGGTCTCTTGCATCCATCTCGCCCAACAGCTCCATTACTCCACACTCAGCAGCGATAGCGGACGGTACCACCTCACACTCGACCCGAAGAAGCGGAAAATCGTCCCTGGCGATAGCGGCGAGCTGGGCAGGAGGACTTGCTTCAGCGACTCCCGTCACGGACGAGCTGCCGTCAGCCCGCTGGTGTGCTCGACCTGTGACGCCTAAGCAGCTCTTGGGCATTTGGAAACGCTAATCTAGCCACCCTTCACCATCTGCACGACTCCCAATCGGCGTAACACAGCCGCCGCAGGCTCTGGTGCTCTCTCGTCGTGCCGAATAGGAGCAGCACGGCGTCATCGGTCCACCGCCATTGGTCGTTGAGGGTATCCGTATCGACTCAACACTACCCTCCGGTCGGGACGCGACGCTACTGCGCTCTGTCACTGCGTGTGCATCACCGGACCCCACCGAGCTGCGCTTTTCGGCTCAGACGCCTCTCGCTTCTGCCTAACACCCTTCCCCATTCCCCCTGGCCCCGCCGCCCCGCCGCCATGTCGTCCAACTTCTGGCACTCGTCCCACGCGCGATACCATCTCCACCCCCGCTCTCGCCTCTCCACCGCGCGGTCCACCGACCTCCGCTATTGTACTCCGCGACAACACTACTGCCTCGGGATATGGTTCGCCAACCTGATCCAGAAACTGGGCAAGCGGCTCCTCCTCCGCCAAATACCCATTGCGACAGCCACGGTCTTCTTCCGACGGTTCTACCTCAAGAACTCGATCTGCGAGACCAATCCGTACCTCGTCCTCGCGGCTTGTGTGTTCGTCGCGGCCAAAGTGGAGGAGACGCCGGTGCATATCAAGAGCGTGGTGACAGAGGCCAAGCTGGTTTTTGCGGGTGAGTGTGGAGTCCTCGAGGGTTTGCCGGGACTGTTCGGACTTCATGCCATGTCTCCCTGTCCCGCTTGGTGACCCATGACTTTACTGCCCGCTTTAATGGCCCGGATCCAGCTGACACCGTGGTTTCTCCTCCTGCACAAATCGCCTCAATCGATCGCCCGACCGTCCCATCTACCTCTCCGATCCTTTGCCACGTCTTCACTACACACCTCGTTGAATCCCCCTCCCCGTCCGTTACACAGAAAACCACATCAAGATCTTCCCCGCCGAGTCGCACAAACTCGGCGAGATGGAGTTCTACCTCCTCGAAGACCTCGACTTCCACCTCATCGTTTTCCACCCGTATCGCGCCCTGCTGCACATATGCGGCAGGGAGCCCGCTGATGGCGGCAAGTTCCCGCGGAGCCGGGTGGAGGAGGACGGGGAGGTCAAGCGGAGGGAAGGCGAGCGGGGGAGGAAGCGGGAAGAAATCAGGAAGGCGGAGATGGGTAGGCCGCCCGTTGCATTAGGATCAGGGTTGGGATCGGGATCAGGCGGAGGTGCAGGGGTAGGAGTGGGCGCACATGCGGGCGCAGGAGCGGTTGGTCATGCTGGAACCGGGGCGAAAGGCCTCGCAGCCGAGGACGACGAAGAGGAGAGCGAGGAGAAACGGATACGTCGGCTCATGGGCAGAGGAACAGGCGAAGGGCTCATGGAGATCGAGGAGAGCGTGCTGCAAATATGTCTGTGAGTGCGGCTTGGGAATGGTCGACTGTGTTGCTTGCCAACTCCGCTGTCTCGTGCGTTTCGCTGTGGCGTATGGTGCTGGCATGGAATCGCCGAGCCCTTCACACGCTACTGCATCTTGATGCTGTGTCACCTACACCTTCCTTCTCGCTCGTTCTTCCGTCTAACGCTTCAAACCGCCTGGCTCTTGGCTGTTCACAAGAACGAACTACTGCCCGGAGCCGAGTCGGCTGCACCGGTGCACCGGCGCCTGCAGTTTCTCTGCCGCACCATCTCGTCTTGTCGATGTCCGATCCCCTCTCGTGATCCGAAGTGAAGTCCGCTGACACGCGTGTTCCCGCTCGCGGTCGTCACAGCTTCCTCCTCAACGACACGTACCGCACCGACGTCCACCTGCTCTACCCACCCTACGTCATCGCCCTCTCGGCGCTGTACATCGGTTTCTGCCTGACCGCACTGAACAACGCGACCTCGACCCGGACCCGGTCCTCATCGTCCCAACTCCAAACCCTCGCATCCTCCATCGAGGTCAATGCCGCTCTGGGGCTACCCCCGCCACCCAAGGATGCCGCGGAATTCATCGCGTCGTTCGAAGTGGCGATGCCGGTGTTGTTGGCCTGCGTGCAGGATATCGTGGTGTTGTATCCGATCTGGGAGGCGTTTGAGCCGACTCAACGAGCCGGAGCCGGGGGAGTAGGATCGGCAGCGGGGGGGATGAACGCAGGGGGAGCAGCGGCCGGAGGGATAGGTGGGGGTGTGGGGATGGGTGCAGGGTTGGGTGCAGGAATGGCCGGGAACACGGGGATGGGCATGACCACACTCGCAGCAGCTGCTGCGGCCGCGTCGGGACAAAATGGTCTTAGAGCAGGAGCGGGAGCAGGAGCAGGCGGAGGGAAGAAAGACGCCGAAGGCAAGGAGAAGTTCGGGCCGGAAGAGGCAGAGGCGCTGGTCAGGCGCATGATCGAGGAGAGGATGGTCGACGTGGGGCATCCCGATAATGCCGGTGTCACGGGAGCGGCGAATGGGGGTACAGCGACGGGGACGGGGTCGGGAAATGCGAGTGGGAACAGTACTGCCGGCGCAGGTGGGAGTGGGATTGCGCAGGTGGCAGGGAAGAAACGAAAGGCGTGATGTAATGGTGAGTTGATAGGGCGAGTGGGGCGAGAAGGGCGAGATGAGGGGCGGGGATTGAGTTGGAGTGGAGTTCATTGGGGCGGGTTGGAGTGGGTCGGGTTGGGTTGGGTTGGGTCGGAGTGGGTCGGAGTGGGTCGGAGTGGGTCAGAGTGGGTCGGAGTGGGTGGGGGTGGGTTGACGTGGATTGGATAGCAACCCGTCGTGCTCCTGCAGCGCCGCCATACAACGGCCTTGTACTTGTACCGCAACCTCTACACACCTCGGCCGGTCCATGTTGTACGCATGTAAACCACGTTCCGTTCCCATTCGCTACGTCTTCCCTGCTAACCGCACCTTGCTCGTTTGGCGAGCGTTGGATAGATACCTGTTACCTCAGCCAGGCAGCTCATTGCACTCGTCTGTACGAGTACTGTACCTCTTGATCTGGAGGCTCTGAGCGGTCTCAGCGAACCAGTCTCCGCGAACCAGTCTCCGCGAACCAGTCTCCGCGAACCAGTCTCCGCGAACCAGTCTCCGCGAACCAGTCTCAGCCAACGAGATCAGCAGTCTCAGTGAGCCAGCCATAGAAGCGAAGCGAGGCAGAAATTTCAGTGACCCCGCGCAGCGGAGGAAAGGTGATCAATCTCGATAGATGCATAGATGCATAGTGGTACAAAAAGGTCCCAAGAACTGAGGTCGTTGAAAGCACGCGCACGCGGATGCTCTCAAGACGGGCCGATGAAGAAGACTGTATTTATGGGGACCGCACCTCGCTACACCAACAGGACCGCACCGCGCAGGCGAGTAGATTGTACGAAGGGTAGACGCCGGTGTGAGGGTAGTGTGGATGAATGGGTGAATGGGTGAATGGGTGAAAGGGTGAATGGGTGAAAGGGTTGATGTTAGGTAGGTCAGGTCTCAACGAGGAGACCACGCGCACGAGGGACTCCGCTTTGCTCCGCTCCACGTCTCCACGTCTCCACGTCTCCACGTCTCCACGTCGCTCAAGCAAAGAGCCTCTTGGTGTACGAGTTAAGACCGTGCACGCCGCCCTCGACCTGGGCAGACGCGGTACGGAGCTCGAAGCGGACCTTGCCGGCGCGAGTGTCGGCCTGGAGGTCGAAGATGCTGCGAGGGTTAGCGAGAGGTTTGGCGAGGCGCAGAGCGACGCGACGCGGAGCGGAGCGGAGCGGGAGGGCGTATATCTGTTGTGCGACCGACCCCTTTCGAGGCGAGGCAATCACGAGGGGGGGCTACGGGAACACTCGAAACAGAAATCGGACACAGGGACTGTCAGGTCCGAGATGAGGGATCCTGAACACGAGGGAGAAAGGATACGAGGGAGATGAGGGAGGGAAAGGGAGAGAAAGGAGGGGCGATTGGAGGAAGACGTGGGGCAAGTGAAGGCGAAGCAGATCTTGGTGAAACGGCGCTGGCGTAACTCGCCGGACTCGCCGAACCCGCACTCACCTCTGAATACCCGTGTCCTGGAGAGAGTGCTGCAGACCAGTGTAGAGGTACGGCACGAATTTGGTGATCGACCCCTTGTCGGCCACATCGCCCGACACGCCCTGGGCGACCTTGACCGTGTCCGTCTCGGAGAAGTACCTCGCGGTGGCGGCATTGTCGATACCGAGCGTGGCGGCCTTGGTGCCCTGGACGCCGCGCGAGGTGTGCTCCATCGCCTCGATGGATCCCATGCCGCGGTAGATCTTGACGCGCTTGCCCTCGTGGTAGAAGTACTCTCCGGGAGACTCGGTGGTTCCAGCGAGGAGACCGCCCATCATCACAGCCGAAGCACCGAGGGCGATGGCCTTGGCAATGTGCCCGATGTTGCCGATACCTCCGTCGGCGATGGTGGGGATGCCGAACCTGGGGTGGGGCGTCAGCGGGCGACCAACAGTATGAGACGACCTCGTGAGAAGCGAGATAGAGGGCAAGAGATATGAATGTCGACGGGTCGAAGTCCGTGAAAGTAGATGTGGAAAGGTATGTGGCATGTTGGACAGTAACTGCCGTCGTGGGATGCGCGGTCGCGCTCGCTGCGCTCGTTGTACTCACTTCGAGGCAAACTCGGACACGGCGTACACAGCAGTACCCTGCGGCCTACCAACCGCCATGACCTCCTGCGTGATGCAGATGGATCCCGAGCCCATTCCGATCTTCAGCGCGTCCGCGCCGGCGGCGATGAGCTCCGCGGCCTGCTCGCGGGTGACGACGTTGCCCGCGATAACTTCGAGGGCTGGGAAGGTCTGCTTGATCCACTTGATAAACTCGATTTGGTAGATCGAGTTTCCCTGAGACGAGTCGAGGACGACGACGTCGAGACCTGCGTCGACAAGGAGCTGGAGTCGGTCCTTGTCGCTCGGACGGGTACCGACGGCGGCACCGCAGTAGAGCTGCTTGGACGAAGGGACCTTGGAGGCGAGCGGGTAGTTCTGGTTCTTGAGCAAGTCGGAACGGGCGACGAGGGAGACGAGGTTGCCCGAGGTGTCGACGATCGGGAGCTTGCCCTTCTTCGAGTCGCGGAGGATCGTGTTGGCCTCCTCGAGCGTGATGCCGGATCGGGCGGTGACGAGGTCGGTGGTCATCACGCTGCGGAGGGGCGCGGATTCGTCCCGGAACTGGACGTCACGGCCGGTGACGATGCCGAGGAGCTTGCCGCCCATCTTGCCGGTCTCTGCGCGGCGTGAGCACAGCGGCGCCACCAAAGGAAACGAATCGAGGGCTATGGCCTCGCGAAGGCATTCGGCATTGTGGGAGCCAGAACCAAGAAGCGAGTCGAAGCCAGACCCAACGGGGAAGAGGCCACGTACCGGTGATAGGGACACCACAGAACCCAAACTTGGCCTTGATGTCAAGGACACTAAACGGGTCAGCAACAGAACACATCCTCCGCGAGCTCAGCTCGAATGCAGCGACTGCGTCTCCGTCGCGTCGTGCCACTCACTCGCCAACAGAACCATCGGGACCGAGACAGATCGGGTCGGTGATAAACCCATTCTCGAACTTCTTGACCTTGCGGACCATCGCCGCCTGGGCCTCGGCCGAGCAGTTGTGGTGGATGATACCGAGGCCGCCGTGGAGCGCGAGGGAGATGGCCATGCTGCGGGGGTCAGCGGGCGAGCGGGAGCGAGCGGGAGCGAGCGAGGGGCAAGAAAGCAATATGAGCGGGGAGGGCGAAGGGGCGAAGGGGCGGAGGGGCGAAGGGGCGGAGAAGCGAAGGGGCGAAGGAGCAGGTCGAGGGTGCAGAATAAGCGTCATGAAGCGAGGGTGCGAGTGCAGGGAGCGAGAAAAGCGGATTCGAGCAATATATTGCAGAATGATGGGCAGAGCGATGGATCGGGTACCGCCGTGTGTGAGACCCCAACCAGGGGGTCGGTGGTTTCGGTGGTGTCTGTGTCACTAGTCGCAACACTTACCGGTCCTCGGTGACCGTGTCCATGGGGGAAGAGAGGAAGGGAGTGTTGAGGACGATGTTACGAGTGACCCTGGGATGTCAGCGGTGCGCGGTGCGCGGTGCGTCGGGCAAACGTCAGACGTCGGTGCTTCCTCTGTCTCCTCTCTCTCGCTTCTCCTGATGCGCCGAGGCACCGTGACGGACTCGAAGGTCTCGAAGGTCCCTGCTCCCGAGTCCGTGGTATGATGAAGCAGAGATGTGGGAGCCGCGTCGACTCCGAGTCGAGTCGGGACGGAACGGATCTACCACCCGGTATCTTCGTCGCGACTTTTGGGCACGCGACGATAAGAGGGCGCCCAGCTCCCACAATCTCTGCCTCGCTCGCATCCAACACTTCCCTACTACCCTCTCACCGCCCACCCAAGTCACCTTCCCCCTTCCCTCACCACTCTGCCCAACACCAATGCCAAACCAATAATCATGCCAATGCCCAGACCCCACTCACTTGGTCTGCAGCGAAACCACGCTCGCGGGGAACGAGATGTGCCCCGGGAGCATCAAAAAGTCGTTGTAGGTCAACCCGCCGTGCTGCCTCGAGTCCATCAGTTCCGAGACGGAGAGCCCATCGCCGCGGGCGTAGCTCTCGAGGTGGGCGAGCGCGTCCGAGGGGGAGAGGAAGGAGGAGGAGGAGCCGTTGGAGCCGTTGGTGCCGTTGGCGAGTGTGGACATGGTGGGTGAGTCAGCGGGGGGTGAGGTGGCGGTGAGCTGGTGCGGTGCGGCGGAGGGGTACGAGAGCTGTGGGTGTGAGACTTCCGTCGAGGGTGTGTGGCGGGGATGTCACTCTGCGCAGGAGAGGAAGAGGTTGATGATGCGAAGACGGGTTGATAAGCAAGGCAAGTGTGGGTGTGAAGAAAGTCGAGCAAATGAGTTGGTCGTCGCGACGTGACGAGATGGGAGCAACAACGCGGGAAAATTCAACCACCTGACGTGGCGTTGGCGCTCGAGCGGGATCAAATCTATCACACTGCCGTCTCACACCCTCGGCGCCGGACCCAGCGGTGGCCAGGTCGCTGGCAGCGGTTCCTATAGTATAGTATAGTCCTGCTCACTACTCTACCTATCATCCTCCCACTCGCTCTTCCCCCATCGTAGTCAGGCAGAGCACGGCGATCGCTCCGTAGCCTGTACCAGAACCCACTCGCTGCAGAGACCCCAGGAATCGAGACATACGTCCGATATCACCTGGCCCATCCCCAACCCCCGATCAGAGTCTCACCGCATCTGTCCTCTGTGATCTGTGATTCCGTCCTCGCTCGGCCTGACTGATCGGTAAGTGAGTAATCCAGCCCACATCTCCACAAAGCCGCTATAGCTACTGTCATCCGCCACATGCCTGACTCCTAGCAGTACCTCCCGAAACACTTGCACAAGTCTAGTAGACCAAGATGGAGGCGCTCGGCTTCAACGTGCGTCCGTCACCCATATTCCCCCTCACGACCCGAAAGACTCGGCATGAGCATGGCTGTGCAGCCGACGCCATGCCGCGCCATGCTCCCGCTGATACCCCGCCGCAGATGGACGCGGGCTTCCTCGAGGGCGTAGTGAGGGGTTACAAGGCCGCGCTGCTCACGCAGGGCAACTACCACAGCTTGACGCAGTGCGAGAACCTGGAGGGTGAGTGGTTTGCTCTTCCAAGGGCACAGAACACAGAGCGCAGAGCACACCGGATGGCTTTCAAGGGATACCTGATGTCCAGACGTATTGCTTTTCTCCCTCTGCGTTTCGGTACCCATTCCGCACTATAGTTGTGTCCTTCGTCTCCCACCCGCTTGCCTCTTGACTCCCTGCCCCTGCCCAGTTCACCAGCTTGGCTATCCTTCCGTCGCCACCCCTATTCCCCTCATCCTGGCCTCATTCATGCCCTCCCCCCTCTCCCCCCCCCTTTCCCCCACATCCAACTCCTCTCCAGCCCTTGATCGGCGATCAGTGATCCTGCAGACCCCTGTGAACTTCCAGATTCTCTCCCCACCCAGCCCTTCGCCCCGCTCACCCCCTCAGACTTCCGGATGCAGCTCTCCTCCACCGACTACGGCAACTTCCTCGCCAACGAGCCCCTCCCCCTCTCCACCGCCACCATCGCCGACAAGGCAACCGAGAAGCTCGTGTCCGAGTTCCACTACCTCCGGACCAACGCCGTCGAGCCCCTCGCGACGTTCATGGACTACATCACCTACGCGTACATGATCGACAACGTCATCCTCCTCACGCTCGGGACGCTGCATGAGCGGGACACGCACGAGCTGCTCGAGAGGTGTCACCCCCTCGGCGTGTTCGATACGATGCCGGCGCTTTGTGTGGCGACGAACGTGGAGGAGCTGTATCACAGTGTGTTGGTGGAGACGCCGTTAGGTGAGTCGGACGACGTCCAGTCGCATTCCACCCGACTCTCCATAAGCCACGTCGTCGAATCCAGGACCCCAGGGCCTCGGGCCCGCTGCATTCTGCACGTTTTGCCTCGAGATGGTCTCAGGACGATTCTCGCGCCCCCGCGATACAACGCGGTCTCGCCTACCTACTTCTCGCTGACCCCGCAGCACCATACTTCCGCGACTGCCTCTCCGCGCAGGACCTCGACGACCTCAACATCGAGATCATCCGGAACGCTCTGTACAAAGCCTATCTCGAAGACTTCCACTCATTCTGCCAGACCCTGCCCTCGCCCACCAACGAGGTCATGTCCCGTATTCTCTCGTTTGAAGCCGACCGTCGTACCCTGAACATCACCATCAACTCGTTTGGCACCGAGCTATCAAAGGACCAACGCGCCCGCCTGTTCCCGACCATCGGTCGACTCTTCCCGGAGGGCAACAACGCGTTGGCCCGAGCAGACGATATCGACGGCGTAGTAGCTTCCGTCGATCACATTGCGGAATACAAATCGTTTTTCGACAAGGCGGGAGCGACGACCGGAGGAGCCGACAACGAAGGCGCCTCCTCCCTCGAGGACGAGTTCTTCAAGCACGACGTGGAGCTCAACAAGCAGAGCTTCCTCCAGCAGTTCCAGTACGCGGTGTTTTACAGCTTTGTCAAGCTCAAGGAGCAGGAGGTCAGGAATCTCACGTGGATCGCGGAATGTATCGCCCAGGACGCAAAGGACAGGGTGAACGATTATATCCCAGTGTTTTAGATGGGCTTCATCATGCAATGGTGCGTTGTACAGTATTTCGCACACTCACTACGCGTGTGGTACGTCACATTCGCTACGCTATGCCTTCGAATTTGTCACGATCGAAAACTATCGCCTTTCCTCCGCGTCGTGATGAGTCGTCTGCCACTTGCCCAAATCCTGGTTGGGGTTGACGGAAACCGAGCCAGACCAGTGTAAGCGTCCATGGCCTCCATGCCGACCAGTTTGGTAGCACTCGTGGTGACACCGCCGCCCGCTTCCTGGGATCAAATCAGCGCCGACTTGTTCCAGTTATCTCCCTCCCTACTACTACACAGAGGTCTCGGGACTGAGGTGTGAAGTACGAGTTCAACCACGAGCCTGCTCCGCAGCACAGCCACAATTCCGAGGAGGTCCTTGTATGACCACGGTTCGTGCGGTAGGGGCGGGCTGCTCCATCGTAGAAGATCGATAGAAGTGATTGTTGTCGGGACGGAACGATCACCAAAACTTATATTGAGCTCGAGCTCCTGAGACCGTGTCAGCGATGTGCAAGACCGGCGAGATCATGGGGGGCTGCTGCTGCCTTCCATTCACTTGAATGATCTCGTTGAGGGTTTTCAGGACTGATTTATACAGCAGGCGCCGTTCGGAGGGGTCTAGCGGCTGCGATTGATCGTCCGCGGTCGGCGTCTGACGATCCTCGGTGTCCTGCGACACTCCCCGGTCCACTCCACGATCTCGCTGAGTGAGTTGACAAGTCGCCAAGACGACACTGGCAACGAGTTCCCTTGCCTCGGGGCACCTGTGTGCGGGTCTCGCAAGCCGAATGATGGCGAGCCCGTGATGCGCGAAAAAGATGAGTCTGAGCGTGTCGCCGGAAGAGTTATCCATCTTGAGTTGACCGCCACGAGTAAGCTCGGCGAAAGTCCTGATCTTGTTCTCTCGAACGCGCTCGGACGAGGTTCGTCGAGTGAGTATACCCGCGAAGGCCGCCTGCGTGCGTTTCGAGCGCATGTCCCACGGAACCATCGTCGCCGTCTTTTCGAGGAGGAG
The DNA here is from genome assembly GCA_001600855.1 of Saitozyma sp. JCM 24511. Lineage (NCBI taxonomy): Eukaryota > Fungi > Basidiomycota > Tremellomycetes > Tremellales > Trimorphomycetaceae > Saitozyma > Saitozyma sp. JCM 24511. Next base: position 908,715 of record BCLC01000004.1, on the reverse strand, counting down.
GTAGGCTCGGTCAGCCAGGTAGGGCGGGGACCGCTGGGCGATGACCAATGCGGCGAGGTGAAGCCAGTGAGCGTTCGTCGGCTCCTCCAGCGCAGGAAATGTTCTGAGCGAAGGTGGAGCAGGGGGACAGGACGAGGGACAGGATGCGTCTGGCGCTGGGTCTGAGGGTGGGAGTGAGCACGGCGGTGGGCATTGGTGATCTTGAGGCTCGGAAGGACGTTCCTGCGCTTGACCATGTAAGGGGGCAGCTGTCGCGGCCGGAGAGAGAATCCACTCCAGAAGATCGCAATAGCTCCCAAGCCACTCGACGCTCTCGGTCTCCGCTAAGTCTCGGATCCACTCGAGGCCAGTCGCCAGGTCGATCGATAAGAGCTCAAATATGATCTCTCGGACTGTGCCGTTGCCATCATCTGGATACCAATGAATAATGGTCTCGTTCACGATGTCACTGTGGATCCGTTCCATCACGAAGGCCACATTGTGCCGCGTCGCGGTTTGGGATATGGGATCATCGTACACTTACTGGGCCGAGTGTTCCGGATCAGATGCCGGAGAACCTCATCCTGAGCTCGGGGCACTTGGAGGAACGCGCGCAGGAGCTGAATACCTGAGATGCGGAGCTACAGTGCACATCACAGTGCCGAGCACGGTCAGCGTGCTTTGTCTATCTGTGAGATACGGACCCACCTCGACGTCCTCACCGGAGACACTCGCGACATGATCACAGATTAACCGCGCAGTGACTGGATCCGAAGGGTCCAAATAGGTTTCGAGAGCCCGAAGGGACTTTGCGTCCAGCTCGAGAAGCTGATCGGTCGATCGCCTGAGAGCGCTGATCCAAGCAGTAGCACCGGATACGCCCTGGGGAATGATCAGGTGGCGCTCACTCGGTCTGCCCATTTCTCAAATTGCACTCGCCTTGTTCAAGGGCTGTTCGATGCACGACCAGTCGAGCGGTTCGGGAAGCTTGCAGGCTCGACACGAGCCACAGGAAGGGGGTTCTGCAGGGGACGAGACGGACGCGGCGTCGCCCTTGTCGTTTGGCATGAGGCGTCGACTGCTACTTCGAGGTCATGAGTGCGGAGCGAAACAGGACTATCAAGAGAGAAAGTGGATGGACGCGAGAGAGTGTTTGTGCGATGATGAAACACGACACGACACGACACACGAAGCACATGTGATGCTGATGCGCACAGACTCAACTCGTGTTCGTCACATCTGGGTATCCCGCCAACAGCGATCCTAGCAGCGGACTTGTCGCTCTGCACCGGTCCAGCGATGCGTCCGGCAGCGAGCAGCAAGCATGGCCCGTGAGCCCTAGACGAGCAACGCGTAGAAGGAAGTGTGGTGCAAGTCAACCGCCACGCCACAAGTGCGGGTGCGGGCGGGATCAAAAAGTTGGGTTGTGGCGTGACGGCGGTTCGGCCAAGAGAGCGAGCCGAGGCCGAGCCGAGCGGGTCGAAGAGAGCAGAGAGCAGAGGGCGGAGAGCAGCGAGCGGCGAGCGGCGAGCAACGGGCAGGGGGCAGGGGGCAGCAGTGGACAGCAGACAGCAGAGGACACTCGTTCATGCATGAATGCATACACGCACAGCACAGTCACAGCTCATATAGCTGGGTCGCACTTCTGCCGTGGCCGCCTCGTCCGAGCTGGCCGGCCGAGCCATTATCCCCCTCCACCTTCCCCTCCACTCTGAACCTCTTTGCCCTCGTCACGGGCTCACTCGCTCTTTGTCACATTGCCTTTGTCTCCGCGTAACTGTAACTGGAACTGCCTTCAGGTCTCACAGGGTTGCCCCTCCTCGGCGACCACCCGACACCCGCCCCTCTCCCATACATACATACATTCATACATCGACGTCGACATAGACATCGACATCGACATTACATTACATACACCGTTGCAAGGCCGAGGGGGACGACCACCCATCAGCTCGGTTCGGGCATCGCATCCGCACACGCCTTTCACGCCGTCGACCGCGCTGGGTCTATCGTCTATCTGCCGTTCCAACCGTCCTCGTGAGTCAGCGACGACACCACTTCCCTCTCACTACCCTCCCCTCCCACCACTCTACATCATTCCACGCCCGCTTGCTTCGCACCCCTCCATTGTCTTGCCACCGCCACCACCGCTCGGTCATTCATCGGTGCCGCACCGGTGCGCCGGCTCCTTTCACACGACCACAACCCACCGAACCCACCCTTCCCCGCGGTCCCGTATCGGCGCTTTGGCGCGGCCGTATCCCGACGTGTCCGGCGTGTCCGTCCACGTCTCATCCAGAGCTAGGAGGAGGCGGTGTGCATGACGAGACGAAACGGGACGGCGCACCGTTCGGCTCCCGTTGGTTCTCACTTCTTGGATACACCGCCTTTGATCGCATCACACAGCACTCCTCTGCTTGCTTGGGGAGCTTTCTACCAGTTCCGTAACCCCGGACACGGGCTGAAGGGGGTTTACATATGCTGACTACCTCTCGCTCAGGCCACGATCGACGGCGATCACCCGACATCGACTCGCACTTAGACATCAATCAGCACCTCGCCGTAGAAGTTGCGTGATAAGCGTCGTGGTGAATCACCGTTCACCGGGTTCATCGCCAAGCTGTCGCCGCCGTCGCCGTAGCCATGCCGCCACCACCGCTGGTGATCCACCACACCTCTCACTCACCCGAGCGACCCCTCCTCGAACCGGACGTCCGCCCCTCCTCTTCCGCCCTGGGCGCCTGTCTCGGGGGATGTCCATTCCAAACCCGACCTCAAGCTCTCACGTCGTTCCCTCCCTCGGCACCCGCGCCCGCTCTGGGCTCCTCGGCCGAGTCGACGTTGTCCACCGCGTCGCTCGTTTCTGAGAGTATACGCCCATCGCCTCCTCCGCCGCTCACCGCGACGAGCAGCTTTGCGCCCTCTACTTCGGTGCTCACCCCTCGACCCAACTCGGCGATCGGCTCGTCCCGCGGCGTGCTGAGCCTTGGTCTCAGTAGTAGTCTCGGCTCGCCACCTGGTATCGCTAGGGTCAAGTCGTTCCCCCACGCCGGAGATCTGCTAGGGGCCGCGAGCGAGGCCTCCAATAGCAGCAGTGAAATCAGCAGGAGGGCAAGTGCAAGCCCCGTCCCGCCCACTCTTCGTTCACAGCCAGGTCGGGATACCATCGACACAGACTCCGACACAAGGATGGACATAGACGACGTCTCTGAAGAGGGGACGATCACCGTTGTGACCCGTCGGGATCCGTTCCTGCAGAGCGGAATCCAAGTGGAGCGTCTTCGGGCGTTCAGGGAGAGGGTGGCGTTGGTACAGCGAGACGACGATCGCGAGAATGCCACCACAAGTGATAGTCAACCCGCCACGATCGCACCGCACCGCTTGCACCTCCATCCTCGCGCAGAATCCTCGACGACGACATCGACCTCGATCTCGCGGGACACCTCCTCCTCGTTGCAACGAGCCGCCACATTCCTGCCGGACAGGCGGACTCGGCGTGGCGCTGGGACAAGTTCGGGCAATGGCGACAACAACGACCGTACCAGCCGTCTCTCGCGATTTGACAATGCATGGAACGAACTCGGTTTCGCGCCGGAGAGGCACCGCGAACTGTCAGCTTTCCGACCCCGACGCGAATTCCTCAGCGAGTCGCCAGAGGATACTCCCAGGACACCGCTCGTCCTCTCGTCGACCCCAATCCCTTCGGCACAACCAGATCCTGCATCGTCTCGCAACACGCCAGTCGCGGCGACAGGTAACGCTCCGTCCGGTATTCCTCCAGTGATGGCCACCCGTGCCGGGAGCTCGGCAAGGCCAATCCTCACTCCGAGCCATGCTTCTCGTAACCTGGGGAATCAACCAGTGGCAAGTCGCGTTCCCGAAATCACCGGCGTGCCCCGTGCGATGGCAGCGTCGCGAACCACAGAGGATCATGCTCCCAGGTCCAGAACGCGCGGGGGGGCTTGGGACGACCTGCTGAATCCCCGTCCCGATACCGTTGCGAGCGCGAGTGCGAGCACTGGCACCAGCCCCAGCGCCAGCACGAGCTTCGCAACCTCGACGGCGCGACTGCGAGCGAGGACGAGGGAGAACATGCCGGTCTCGTATGCCCGTTGGCTGCGGGACGATGTCGTGGTGGATGAGCCGATGCCCCTTGTCGGGACCGAGGTCGAGGTTCCCGTTGGCTTGGGCCCCTCGACCATGTCGACTTCCGCCTCGCACGACTCGTCATCCACCGCGGCGGAGCCGCCCAGCCCGCCGATGCCTTCCGAGATCCTTCATACCTATGGCATCTTTGACCACCCGATGCTTTCCGCCCCGCTCGCTTCCAATCCGTCCGGGTCATCGCGGACGTCCCAGCCAGCATCACCGCAAGCGACGGTGCCGCCTCCCCGGCCTTTCAGCATGTTCGCCTTTGACACCTCACCGAACCCGCACCTCAATCCGAACCCCACACTAAGCCCACCCCGTATGCGGCGAGAGCGCGAGGCGAGTCTGCCTGTTCCACCGGGCGGTAGCGCCCACTCGCATACCTCAATGTCGATGCGCGAGCAACTTCGAGCCCATGCCGTGCCTTACCCGATGCCCGCGCGCCCGGCCTCGCCTCCGACTTCGGCGTCGGGGAGAGGTCATCGGTCGACCAGTGTCGGTACTGCTTTCCGCCTGAGAATGCACCGCGATCGACTCGCCCGCCTCGATGCGCTCCGCTCGGGATTGGATAGGTCCGAGGGTAGACCCGAGCTGGGCTTGACCTTGGCTTCGACATTGGCCCCCTCGGCCGTGCCGGAGTGGGCCGATCGACCCCCGCTGTGGACGAACGGTAGCCGCTGGGCAGCCAGGCAAGTGGATGGAGCAGCCACCGCTGCCGCCCCCGCTGCCGACGGCGATGCCAGTGCAGTATCCAGTGTCAGCCCTATCGAACGTACTTCGGCCCCTTCCCGCGAATCTTCCACCTCCGGCGGACTCTTCGACTTCGACTCGCACATGGAAGTCGATGCTCCGCTGCCTCTGCCTGCGGCTTCGAGCTCAGGTTCAGGTTCAAGCTCAGGTCGTTCGCATGGCGGTGCTGGGATGGAGAGAGCTCGACGCACGGCTATGTGGCATCGTGATGTCCAAGAAGCCGTGGCCCGACGACTGCAACTCGACCCGATGGCAGACGCGCTGCTGGACAATTCACACCCGGGTCGTCCCCGCGAGAGGCTCGAGGCGGAACATGGGAGCGTGTCCGTTTCCGACTCTCCCGCTTCGTTCTTCACGTCGTCGGCGCTCGGCGGGAACAGCGCCAGCCATCGTGATTTGTCGTCGGGAGCAGAGGTGGCGGAGGGTACTGAGGCGACCAGCTCGTCGGACCGGGCGGATCGGGTCGATCGGATCGATCGGATCCGACGGGGACTCGACACTGGGAGATTGTGGGGTGAAATACCCATCGACACGGCCTCCTCGGGTCCCCACGACCCGATGGATCCCTTTGCGGCCTATCGCAGGGGCAGGGAACGTCCCAGGGGCGGTGGCACTGGCACTGGCACTGGCACTGGCACTGGGATCACGCCCGATTCCAGGACTCATCGATTGCTTCGCGCGTTCACCCAACCGGAACAGAGGGCGTATCCCCAGTCGAGTCAACCCAATCACGTCTACCCCTTCCGCGACGGCGATGCCTTCGGCGCCACGTCTCCTGTCCATCCCGATCAGCCCGGAACCGGTGCCGGTGCCGGTGCCGGTGCCACTCCAGCAAACGCGTCGACCGCCACAAGCGCAAGCGCAAACGCGAACGCAAACGCCAGCACCTCAACGCCCAGTCACCCTTATTTCCGCACGGGAGGTCGCAATCCGAGAGACCCGCCTGCGCCCACCCCCGCGCATGGTGCCCATGGTTTGCCGCCCCACCAGGACCTCCGCTACCGGTACGAGCCCAGTGGCGAATTCAACCACCACTACCTCAACCACCACTTCCTTGCCGGCGCGTACGCCGCGCTCCCCATGCCCCCGTCGGAAAGATTGGCGGCGTACCGAGCTGGAGACGCTGATCGGAGGGCGGCGTCGGCGATATCGTTGAGCGGCGCGTATGCCAGGGCTTCGGCGTCGTTGACGTCGTCGGCGGCGGCGTCGCCATCGACTAGGTTCTCGATGGAGACGGACAACGCTCTGGCCCACGCTATGGGATACATGCGTGGCGGATCCGGATCTGGCGTCGGAGCTGGAGCCGGGTCCAGAGTAGGACACGGTGGTTCGACACACTGGCAATCCGCCGGACTGGCCCTGGGCGGAGTCGGCGGAGTCGGATCGGGTGCGGGGCTGTTCAACACCCTCGCCAACCTCGAGATCCGGGAGGACATGCCCGAAGACGAGAAGAAGGCGATGGTGAAGCTGGTGATCAAGATGGTGGGGAGGCTGCCGGGTGTGAGCAGGCAGAAGGCGGCGGAGAGTATGGTCGAGAGGACCAACTGGGGGGCTATGGAGGTGAGGGAGGATATGGAGCGGGATACGTATTGCTCGGTCTGCCACGACGAGGTGAGTCCGGTGCTTCCATGGGAAATTGGGATGGCATTGGAGAAGTGGCTGGGACTGGGTTGCGACTGGGACTGTGACTGGGACAGCGAGTCCGAGTCCGAGTCCGAGTCTGAGACCGAGTGGGAGCTCGGGTGGGACGGGAGCGCGGATTCTGCCCTGATCCCGGAGAGACACTCGCTGACTTCGAGTTCAGTACGAAGACGACACCAAGATCGCCATCACGCCGTGCAAGCACATGTATCACCAGGATTGTCTTTCGGTGAGTGTGACCGTGTCGGTTGACCGCAAACTCCTACATGACGAATACCCCATCGCCTGCATGGGCATGGGATCGTGTCGTGTCGAGAACTTGTGTGTCGACCCGTGCTGACGCCGTTTCCATCTTAGACATGGCTCAGCACACCCAACACGTCGTCGTGCCCCATGTGCAGGCGCGACCTCGCCGCCCTGGCTTGTCTCGCGAAACTCGTGCCGACAAGGTCAAGGGAGGATGCGTTCCCGCTGTGGATGGCCGCGGCGTGATGGCGTGAGCCGTGGGCGGGAATGGAGTGGCGTCTTGCGCCGATGTCAAAGCTGCGGCGCGAGGCAGGGGGATTGTGATCGGCGATCAGCCAACACACGCGGGGCATGGGAGAGGTGGCGTGGTCGGGGAGCTGGATTGTGGAATTGGGCGCGGATGTTGATACAGTAATGGCTGGGTAGAGGCGGTCCGAGGGAGCGCTTGTGCATAACGAGACTTGGACGTGGACTCATGCTGGCGTGTATATACATTGTATGAGGTTGTACATTCGGCCAGGGTTGTAACTCGTGATACGCTTTCGAATGCATTGGCGCGTGATAGGTACTGGTGCATGGCGCAGCATGCAACGGGAGACTGAGAACATCGCACCGGTAGGTGGAGGCCGACCATCTGGATTGAAATTCTTGCTCGTCAAAAACCAAGACTACTCTGAATTCAACCTCTTGCAATTCTTCCTCGTGTGATCTTGATTCGTTCCTCTCCTCGGCTCATCAACAGATCCGACAGAGACTGTAACCATGCCATTGACCCGCCAGACACTCATGCTCATGCGGTGGACGGTGGCGTTTCCCTCCCAGCCGCTCGCCGCCGCTCTCCGCGCAGATATCAACCGAGGTGGTTCGTCGACAACAACACCCGCGCGGGCGGTCAGTACGACCGCACCCACGCGTGCTCCCAAGGGGTTTGGACTGAAAGGGGGGGTATCCTCGCGGCGGGATAACGAGGATAACAGTCGATCCGAGTCGAGGTCTAGGAGGCTAGGGAACGGCTTCGGCGAGTCGAGAATGCGTAACGACCGGGACGGCTCGTTCGGACCATCCTCGTCTTCGTCTACGTCTTCGTTCTCCCGGGGGACTTCCTGGGGGGACAGTAGTCGGTCTCGGGATGAGGGGTCACGACCTCCACGGCGCGAAGCAGGCGCAGGCGGGATGGGTGGGAGGGGGGGCACGGGTGGTTTTGGTCGACGAGGTGATGAACGGTCGGGAGGGTTCGGAGGGTCCGGAGGGTCCGGAGGGTCCGGGTTCGGGCTTTCGAAGAGCAAACATCGCCGGGATGTAGAGGGCGGATCGTCGTCGTACGGGTCTTACGGGTCTTACGGGTCTTACGGATCTCGTCGCGATGGGAGGGAATCCTCGCGAGCGGACGGTGACGTTCGTCGATCTCGGACCATCGGTGGCGAGCCCGGGCACGGGTACGACTACGCATCCGAGGAATCACGGAGCGCCGACCGATGGTCGCGTGATGAGACCTCGCGCTCGTCGCGGGGGAGGGGCGGTGGGCCGTCCCACTCCGCCTCCCGGGGCGGACCGCCCAGGGATCGTGGCGAGGGTGGTTCGACCTCTCGCGGAGCCTCTGGCACTGGAGTCGGGGCTGAACCGCGCGGATCCGCAACACGTAAGGACCAAGGCGTAGGAGCGGGCGCAAACGCGCACTCGGCAAATGCAGAGGGCGAGACAGACGTGGACGTGGATAGGGACGGGGACAGGGATGGAGCCGTTGCAAAACGTCCCAAGCGCAAGTCGGCGGCAAAGGAGCTCGCGGCGAGGATCAAGGCGGCGGACAAACGTGCCGGGATGGGACAAGGCGTCTACGACGGCCCGGGAGGAGGCCACGCCAAGTCGACCGGCCCTAGCGAAGCGAAGAGTGAGAACGCTGTAGGCGGAAGGGATCGAGACGCCAAGGACAGGATTCCGAGGGAGAACGGCCAGGACCAACGACACGCAGAGGCGCCCTCGAAGTCGCACTCAAAGGCGCAATCGGAGTCACAGTCGCAATCTAAACCCCTGTCGCATTTCCAGTCCCGATCACGCCGTCTCCCTGATCGAGATCCACTTCGCGAAGAGGAGTACTCGACCCTCTCTTCTCCGCTAACCCTCACGGAAAGGTTGTCTGCCGAGGACCGCACGATTACATCGCTGAACGCGAACGAGGCAGACCGAGGCTCCGGTCGGGCGACCTCCATGGGCGGCCCAGTATTTCGGAGGAAGTTGAAGTGGACGAGGCAGGACAAGCGGCGCGCCGTGAAGGCTGCGAAGCCCTGGGAGAAGAGAGGCAATGTCGCGGGCAAGAGGAAGATCGCGGCATTGGATGCTGAACAAGAGGAGGAGGCCATCTACTCCAGTGGTGCGACTCGAGGGGCACCACGGGTTGACTTGGCCAACGAGTCGAGCGAGTTCTCCTCGTCAACGGGCAATCCTCTCTCAGCCACTCTGACACCCACAGGTGAGCCAACACCGGGACGACACAACATGACGCGTCTCCCAACTTTTTCCCTCTTTCACTCGATGCTCTTCATTGGGCAATCCCCCTCATGCCCCTGTGTGAAAACGCCCTTTCACCGTCTCCCTTTTGTCCGCAACCGCTTCACACACCTTCGTCTCGTTTCCCGGCCTTGGCACAGTCGCTGATAATCATCCACATCACAGGCAGGCGTCCCTGGGAACCCACCAAGAAACTCACTCTCCCAGCGATGGCCGGTCTTCGCGCCCTCCATTCCGCCGATCCGGTCAGGTTTTCACGACAAGTCCTCTCCCGGCGATTCGGGATCAGCTATGAGGCCGTCTCGCGGATCCTGCGGAGTCGATTCGCCGAGAACACACTCGAGTCGGGTTCGCCCGATCAGGCTCAGGCTCTGAGTCTACATCAGCAACAGCAACATGCTGCCCCTTCAAGCGCCGCTGCGTTCGCTGGTCCCGCAAGGGGCCGGGGTGTAAGGGCCGGTGATGAGGGCGCAGGCGCGGAGCCTTCGTTGAAGGGGACCAAGTGGGATACGACGCCCGCGACGGGTGAGGGGATCAGTCCCGTACCGGCGATCCAGAGGGTGTTTGGAATGCGCCAAACTGCCGTCGAAATGGCGGAAATGGCCGAGATAGAGAGGGCGAGGCGATAGCTAAAGCGCCAACGTGGACCCGGCGCGGGTCCAGCCTTACGAAGTGTGCGGCGCTCGCTCGCTCGCTCGCTCTCGCTCTCTGCGCGTGCGCCTGCGTTTGCGCTCGGAGACGGAGGACGCATTCACACCAAAGCTGCGGTGTCGTTGGATCACGACGAGTAGGCCGAGGGCAAGGCGTGGGTGAGTTTTGCCGATGCTCCAAGGCCCTAGTCATCAAGATGCAAATGGGCCTACCGGTGACCACCAAGATGCGGGGAACGAGGCAGGTCTCGGCGAGCTTCCAACCGACCGACCCAGATTGCGCTACAAATGCATCGAGATGCAGTGACAACATGTACTTTGTTTTCCCCTGAAATGAGATGCGAACCAATCCAGTCTATTCTTCTTTCCTCTATCACACAGCTGGCATGAGTCGGTCGTACTGCACGACAGTCAGCTCGTTCGCTCGTTCCTCCAAGATCGAAGCGTCACAAGCGTGTGCCACTCACCTTGATCCACTCGTCGATCGCCGAGGCCTCGCCGACGACTTCCCTTGCCTCGACCCAGACCCACAGCTGCGAGTGTCAGATGTGAATCGAAGATTGCGAGATATGGCACGACTCCCGCTTCTTCGCTCACCTTCGCCATCGCCCAGATATTGCCCTTTGGAACCGCTGCGATCGCCTCTCTCGTGCCGAGCTGCCGCCCTAGTTGGCGCAGGATGGGCAAGGCCGACTTGAAGAGATCCATGTCCGGGTCGAGCTGCCTGCCAATCCCTTCCAGCAAGAGTATCGAGATTACCGTGTTGACGAAATCGCCTTCAAGCTTGACGTGATGCCTCCTCACGGCCGTGAGGACGTCGGTGAGGATATCGCTGATCTTGATCTTGGCCAAGGAGAACGTCTTGCTCTTGACGCTCAAGATGAGATGCTGCATCTTGAGCGCAAACGTCTCTTCGTCAATGACGAGCTCCGGAGTCCGACATCGCTCCACCATGAGCTTGCCCGCCTTGTAGCCGTCAAACTCGGCGACGGACTGGAACAGGTCTAGGAAGTTGCGCCGGTTTCTGCCGTCCAAAGAAGTCACCAGACCAGCGTCGATGAAGATGAGCTGGGGCTCGTAGCCCTGATCGTTGAGCTCGTCGAGTCGCGAGAGCCACTGATCACGATCGTGAGCGATGCTCGACAGGGTGTGCACGAGCTCGGTCTCCTCTGGGTTCTCGTGCGGCAGTACGTCCTCGGGCTTTTGCGACTCGTTGTGCGTCTCGTGCTTGTGGAACCGCTCGATCAAGGGTCGGAAGTAATCGGCGGTGTGAGGTTTGTAGAAGCGGACCAAGATGTTGCCGCTTTTCGCGGTCAGCGGGAAATTGTATCCTCGAACGCCGCACTCACGGATGGAGGTCGCCGTGGGTCCAGTTGTCAAGTAGAAGCATTTCCTGTCACCTCAGCGATGGTTTTGTTCAGCAAACACGGCACACCTACCAAGAACGCGTCCAGACCGATGTTGGCAATCTTGTGATCGTACGGCCCACCTCCGTTCCGAAGGAAATACTTGAGAGGCAGCGCATCCTCATACTCCTCTATGAGGACCTCTTTGCTCTCCTCTCTCTCCTCGCCATTTCCATTCTTCCCCAGCTTGATGGGTCGAGGGAAAGTCACCCTCGGCCCTCGCGGTCTGAAATTGTGATCGAACCGATCGAGATTTGACGCCTCCACGCGGAGGTCCAGCTGGCTGTTCATCATGTGGCCAAAGACCTGGACTTCCTCGGGTAGGGAGATCCACTGCATCCCGGGGATGACGTTGAGAATGTTGGCGAAGATTGACATGATGGCGACGTCTCGTCGGACGATCTTGGCGACTCGAGGGTGAAGGACCTTGATGGCGACGCTGGACGACAGCTGGGAGTCGTCTTCGGAACCACGATGACGAGGGTCGGGAGGTGTCTGCGGGGAGCCGGTGATGACCTCAGGTCGAAGCCGGGCCCGGTACACCTGGGCAATGGCACCACATCCGATCGGTGTCTCCTCGAATTCCTCAAATATGTCGTCAAACTTCAGACCGAACGCCTTCTCGATGACTCTCCTGGTGTGCCTGAACGAGTGCGGGTCGTTGCTCGAGTGAAGCTTGCTCATCCGGTCGCAAAGCGCCCCGGGGAAGAGGTCCGCCCTTGACGCAGCCCACTGACCAAGCTTGATGAAGCTCGGTCCGGCCCGTTCCATCTGCTTGACCAGGAAGCCGTACCACCAGACAGCGCCCCAGTTGTCCTCTTCTTCCGACGCGGGCTTGCCGGTTCGCCGACGATGTTCAGGCTTGCCGACGAGAAGCATCGGCGAGGTCAGGATGACGGGGCCGAAGAGGAGAGCGAGGTGTATGAAGCGGATGAAGGTAAGGAAGGGCTCGAGGATCCAGAATCGGAGTATGTGCAAAACACCCTTGTGTTGCTCGGCGGGCGAAGCAGCCACAATGCGCTCGTGAGGATCCTTATCCTTGCGCGGCGGGATGATGTCCTCGTTGGAAGACGAGTCGTTCTTCGTTGGCCTCCTGAGATACACGAAACCCACGACGCCAAGCCCGGCGACGAAAAGTAGCCCCAATCGTGGTGACCCTTGCTGGCCAGCCGATCCAGCATCCGCGGGGCCACCTTCACTTCGAGTTCCCGGTCCATCGACAACGCCGCCGACATTTCCTTTGCCCGTGAGCGCTTGTACGGGATGCGCAATGGTCCACAACGATCGTCTCGTGGCGTTTTTGAGATTTGTCAACCCCTCGCTCTCGAAGTAGTACGGCGAAGAGGCCCCGGGTGGCGTCCTACTGGGGGCCAGCGCGCTTTGCTCGGCCCGGTGCTTGACCTCCTCCCAAACCGCGTTCCGCAGCTTTTCGCCCCGGATCTTCTCCAACTCGTGTTCCCGCGTGATCAGACCTCTTCGCACGATCGGTGGAGCCTGCGCGTTCATCCGCCTCACCAGGTCGTTGATCTGCCGGACGTTTTCCTCGTGGAACTTGCGCTCGCGGGCCTCCCACGCCTCGTCATGAGAAGGGATGGAGTGGAGTGGAGGGAGGGGGTGGAGCGCGTTTGTCGAGATGACGGTGCGGACGAGGTTGGTGGTGTATGTTTGGAAGAGGGTGTCGCGGAAGACGGTGAGAGAGGAGTCGAGGTTGTTCTGCAGCTCGATCCAGGGTGGGAGGGCCCCCTGGCGCTTGACGATGCGGTTCCTGCAGTGCGTAAGCGAGAACAGCCCAGGAAGAACTTGAGTTGTGAACGCACATTATTAGTTCTCCGGATTCTGATCGACATCAGCGCTGACACTAGCGGGGGTTTAGGGGACTCACCTATATGAGGATTCCCCGCATTGGGATCCCGAGGTATTGGCTTGCCCTTTCCATTTGTGATCTGGAAGAAGCCCGCTTCTACAGAGTATCAGTATCAGCAGAAGCAACTTGGACCGATGCGATCCACTCACCCCTGGCCCTCTGTATCCGATCTTCCACCAGTCCAGCCCAAGCTTTCAGACCACTAGCTCCACCCCTCTGCGCACCGAGCACACTACTCCCTCGAATCTGCCTGTTACCCCTGAACGTCTGCCCTTCCTCCTCGCCGTCACCTTGCTCGACGAGCTGCGACTCCTCCGGTCCCATCCCAAGACGATAATCGATCGCGCCCTCCCTGGCATTTTCAACCCGCCTGACCATCTTTCCGGCCTTGCGCGCTTCCCGCACACGGGCCCGCGTTTTGCCATCCGCTCCCTTGGGCAACTGCAACTCGAGGAGGTTGGTCAGGCCATCTGCGTCGGCGCGTCTCTTGATGAAAGCGCCGTACTTGATCTTTGGCGTCTCGTCGGCTTGCGAGTGACCAGTGTATGTCGAGTGCCACGGCCGATGGAGGTGCGGAGGGAGCTTGGTCCGATGGGGGTTGTCCGCGATCTCATCGGTACTCGGGCGTGTTTCTGAAACCATCTCGACATCCTGACTTGGAGGAGGCACAGCCGTTCCGAGCTTCGGCTCTAGCGTGAGGTTCTTCATCCAGCTCTTGATCCGCTCGTCGGCCGTGTTGTGCTTGATTCCCGAGCCAGTCCGGAGAGGTTCGTGCGCGTCGACCAGCATGCGCAGCACACCGTCGTGGGTGGATTCGTCGCCCGTCCATATCGGTCCCTGGTTCAGGCGAAGATGATCCCGGGAGAATGTGATGCTGGCGAGCCGCTCTTCCTCCTCTGCATCAGCGAAGAGCTTCGCCGATCCAGTGGGCACCGCGTCCGATTGGGAGGTCGATGGACCGGTCTCGGTGCCGGAGGCAGGGGAGGCGTCGCCCGATCGAGGTGAGCCGGAGTGCTGGGCTCGGAGCACGGCCCATCGTCGCGCGGCGAGAGCAGCTGCCTGACGTCGAGCCGGCAGCATGATGCGCGAGGAGGAGGGTGGGGAGTGGGTCAGAAGATTATGCACAAGAAGAGGGTGAGGAATTGAGGATTGAGATGTCGATAACGAGGTCGATTCGATATGATTTCGTCATGGGAAGGGCAGGGAGACGAGTGTGGCGGCGATGGGTGGCGACGAGGTCAATCGTGGCGGCGGTACAGTCCACTTCTACGGCGGCAGGGAAGCGTCTCGTGCATGCAGTGACATGTGCGTTGGGCGCACTGCTACAGTCGGAACAGCCTAGATTCCTGCCCTCTGCATCACACCCGGATGATTCTTCTCAAACTCGTCGCAGCTCTCACGCCAGAGATTCTCCGAGAACTGGATCCCATCCGAGGAGCCGAGCCAGTCGACATGCAGTTTGCAAGGGCGGCAATCGTGATAGAACTGATCAGTCAGGCTTCCAATTCAAGCTAGGGATGCTGGCGTGTAGTTGGGCGGTGGACTCACGTCAACTGATTTGTCGAGCGTTAGCAGCGCCATGCTCACGTTCCTCGCGCCCACTTCGGGGGTACGACCGATCCGGCGGACCATTGACCTGGCGGGACCCGTGCTGTCGCGATAGAGCGGAGTGTCGACGAACCCGGGGTTGACGTCGGTGATCACAACATCGGGAATGAGCTTGATGAGCTGGCTAATCTGCGAGTGGAGCACCAGCTGGATTGGTTAGATACATACCGTACACACTCCAACACTTTCTACAACTCGGAACTCACCTTGCTCTCGTCGTACCGAGTCGAGGATTTATAACGCCTCTCATCGTCGAGACCGACAAGGGGATTTTTGACATCGAGAAACTTGGTCGGCGCCATCTCCGCTATGGCACTACCAGTGAAGATGATTCTGGGAGAAAGCAGGGGCTGTGCGACGCTTGCCACTTGTCCTGCGGTGCGGCGCAGAAGTGGCGTGAGCAGCAACGCGAGGAACACGGGTGCGAGGACATTGACTTGGGTGCTGAGATGTGTAAGATGTAGGCCCCCTGGAGAGACGCGCTGCCGCTCACGTCCACTCACAGCTCTTCGTGACCATCTCTGGTCTTCACATATCCCTTTCCACCCAGAGCTCCGGCATTCAACGCCACTCCGTCGATCCTATCGAGCGACGCGCACTTGTCGGCAAATTCATTGACACTGGCAAAACTACTCATGTCCACGTGCCAGACCTTCATCTCGACACCATGGCGGTTTGGAAGCTCGTCGTCGACCGTGGTCATGGCGTGCTCGCCGGAAGACACGTTGCGGACCGCGAGAATGATCGTCGAGGCGTGGCGCACGGCTAGGTGGCGGACAATCTCGAGGCCGATACCTAGGCAGGGGCGTCAGAGCTGGTCGCCGAATTCGGGTGGCCCTGCATACATACCGCTATTGGCCCCTGTCACGATGTACGTCCGTCCTCGGAGGTCCACGTCAGGCAGAGGCGGCAGAATCCTCATCTGACTAGCAATGAAGCGGGTGATGAAGGGCATCTTGTGCAGCGGCGGGATCAAAAATCACCCGGCGTTGCGCAAATTCAGGTCAGTGAAGGTGGATGGGTGGCTTTCGCACTCGCATTCCTTCCTTTCCCTCGCTCTTATACACCTTTCTCCCCTCGGCCATCGGCATCCGGATCGAGAAACTGTACGCTCTGACATTTCACAGCATCTTCTGGTCAGGACTCATGCATGCCCTCGAGAAAACAGCAGGAGGGATGCTCGTCGAGAACAACAGGATGGACCGGTGGAGTTGCCGAATTGGGAAAGGCCGAGCCTCGGACCAGCTGCTGTGGCAGCGAACTTGGACGTGGTTACAGCTCGACTTCTAGGACGTCTGTCCGCCGTATCTCCGGGCGAGGTGCGTGTTGCTGATGGCGGGCTCACTTGATTGAGCCATGTTAGCGGTGCGCTTCCCTCGCGGACTTCCCGTCCTTTCAGGCGACAGAAGCGGTCCGGCGTCAGGGGTTATCGGCGCGCAGCGTGCAGTCTCGGATGACCCGTGCTCCTCCCGTCTACAAAGATAAGCCGCTGCTATGGCGAAGTTCTCGCATTCGCGATGTGGAAAAAAAGATCCATACTCGTATGTACTAGTACACAGATTACAGTCGAAGGACTGACATTCTGATGCAGTGATAGATATCGTGATCGCCATGAGCAAGCAATGATTGTCCAATGAGCAAGCGATGATGTGTGATAGGTGGCACGGTATACTCTCAGCGTTCAACAGCGCACTCCGCCTCCCAACGCTTTCTGCCCTCGTCGTCTTGTCGTCTTGCCGTCTTGTCCTCTCTTCCTCTGGCCCTCTCTTGCCTTACACCTTCGTCCTGATCTTCGCGCTGATGTGGAACCTCGCTATGGGTGCTCGTCAATTCGCGCTCCAAGGGGGGTTCCGACTGATGACTCACCCCACAACGCGATGATCCCTCCCATGATCTGCAACATCCCTCCCAAGACGATCACCCAAGTGAAGGTGTGCCTTCCCGTCGCGTCGAAGACTGCTCCGGCCATCGGGCTGCCGACAAAGTTGCCCGGACCGTTGAACAGGAGGATGAGACCGACGTTGGTGGCGAGGTTCTCCGGGCCGAAGAGCTGCACCACGATCTGCGGGACCAGACCAACGTACCCAGGCGCGCACTACGCCTGTCAGCATCGGAATCAGGAGGGGTGCGAGTAGGCATGGGGATAAACATACGATACCGTATATGACGGCGAATGCGCAGATCGCGGCGAAGTTCTTGGCAGTGAGCCAGAAAAGGAACTGGACGCAGCCAGATAAGATGAATACCAGGATGTAGGTGTTGACGGGTCCGAGCCGATCGGCTACGAAACCGACCACAGCTCGTCCAATGCACACGGAGAAGCCCAAAAGGGTGGTAGGGCTGCGAGCGGGTCAGCCAAGCCCCGTGATCCGCACGAGATTATGGAGCGACTACTCACACGGCGATGAGAATTGATGGCGTGTCGGGGATGGTGGTAGTGATCCACTGCGTGATGTAGATGAAGGGAATACTGCCAGAGTGAGTTGTGGCATTCAACACGCCAGCAAGTCACTCACCCATAACCCAGCACGCCGATAATCAGGCTCAGACCCAGACTCCAGAACTTGCCCGAACGGATGACCCGGCGGTCAACCCAAGGACCCTTTCCTGTACTTTGTGCCTCGCGTGACGTGGGACGGGTCCGGATGAGGAACGTTGCCAACAACGACACGCCGAGGTTGATGCCAGACATGATCCTGCGATGATGAGCATGTCGAAAATGGCAGGGGCGGGGGACTTACCACAGGGTCTTTCTGTACCCGACGACTGTGAGAAGCTTCCGCACGAGCAATGTGGAAACTCCTCCGCCTGGAACAGCATGAGCGGTTGCTCGATGCGCGCGTCGGGCAAACGGTTATCCAGGCGGTCTGAGTGTGCTCACCGATGCCTGCTCCTCCAATAGCAACGCCCGAGGCAAAGCCGCGACGCCGGTAGAACCACTGCGATGGAAGGGACATGAACAATGGCATAGCCATTCCTTGTCCAATGCCGGCTATGATGCCCTGACATCCTCAGCGGAGTCCGGAAGCCAACGGACCCTCTCTCACCTGAGTCAAAAGCAGTTGCCAGACTTCGTTGGAGAAGCCTGCAAGGAAAAGGCCAAGCCACGAGACAAAGGCCGACAGGTAGAGAACGAGCTGCGCGCGTCAGCCCATGGAACTCGCCTGCATGAGTGGCCATCCCGCATACCTTGAAACCGAATCGGTCGCCCATGCGCCCGGAAATGAAGGCGATGATGTTCATGAACTGCATTGCGTAAGCACTGGAAGCCATTGTTCGCGCATCCACCCACAAAGGCGCAGCTGGATCCGACGATGCTGAGGTAGGCGGTGTTTGTGTCCGGCCAGACGTATTCGAGGTAGTACTACGGCACGTCAGAATGGGAAAACGACAAGATTCGCAACATACCTGCTGGAAGACACCATAGTTCATACCCCATCTACACTTGTCAGCGGGAGTTTCCACCACCAAATAGTGGACACCCACCCCATTGTGGTTCCGGCCCAGGTCAGACAGCAGATCAGGACGACCCAACCGTAGCCTCCGTCCGGGTACTCGTTGTCCAGAGTGACCTGCTGACTCTCTTCATCCACCACAGGCGCGGCGTTGGCTTCCTTGTCCTTCTCTTCGGAGCCAGCGAGGTTGAACTCCCCTTCCTCTTTGCCGGGAGTTTGGGCGAGTGTCTTGGAGCTAAGGGTGGGCGAGAGATTGGGCCTGAATTTGGGCAGTGTAGCGGGATGCTCCTCGTCCACGGTGAGAGGGGTGACGAAACGAGGCTTGGCCCTCCTGGAAGAGGTGGATCCGGATCGGAATCGATGGAGAATGCCGCCATCTGGCGGAAGTCCTTGCGCCTCCCTCTCAGCTCGCTCGCGGGCTTCGGCCTCGGCGCGCTCGCGCTGCTGCGTGGTGATGCGCTTGAGCGGGCCGCCACCACCCGCCGAAGCCGGGTCGAAGAAGGCGATGATGTCTGGTGGGTGCACGGGAGGGGGCCGATCGATAGCGGCTGCCCCTCCACGAGGACCTGTGGTCGGTGGCGCGGGATTCGGGTTGGGAGCGCTGGGAGGAGGGGCGGGTGCCTCGAAAATGGTGGGCTGGTGCGAAATATCTTCCATGTCGTGTGACTCGACCAGATGGACCAATGTCGCCGAAGACGACACGGTGGTCAAAGCTCCGGGGCCATGCGACGAGTCGCGCTGGCTCATGGTGCGGGACAGGGGGTCGTCGGTCTCGACGGGGTGGTCGCGTTCGTGTTGGGTAATGGGCGTTGGCATGGCGTTGGAAGACGATTTGGAGCTGAATTAGGGTGGGGGAACGCGATACGATCTCTCTCTGGGAGGGCTTCAATCGAGCTGTAGTCCATGGAGGGCCGGCCGTGACGGTCGACTAGATGAAGTGATGAGAGCAAAAAATTGAGTAGAGCACGATGCTTCGTGGTGACGAGTAGGTCTTGAACGTGCAGACACTACATTGAGGTGGGGGTGTGCATATGAGGTAAAAGGCTTTCTCTCAGTCCCCGAGAGGATGTTCAACTCCCCCGAGTTCCGAGCGTCGCTCTGCCTCTTGCCCATCCAGCGCGGCGTCGCGTAGAATCTGGGCCCTGGGAGGATCGCTGTGACCCCTGAGATTGACATGTCCCTCTCAACGAGTGCAGCGGTTCGGTTTCTCACCTCTTCCTTGTTCTCGCGCTCGCGCCGCTGCTTTTCCCAGCTCTCGCTGTTCTCCCGCTGTTCAGTTGCGCCTTTCGCCTTTTTGGCCAGCCTTATGCGAGGTCTGCGAAAGCGATATGTGCCCATGCGAGGGACGCGAGAGGGGGAGCTCACAGCCATCCCACGACCCCCAACATGCTGTGCATTGTCCCACTGCTGGACGGGGCTCGGGGGATGGCATTTGCCGAGAGAGCATACTGCAGACAGGGAGGGTAAGAGCAGAGGCGGCAAGAGCCAATCGGCAAGGTGGGAAGAAAAAGCTTTTCGCCCATGTCCGAACGCCTCCCGGAGTAGCCGATTTCGCTCGGGCCGAGAACCGAGAAACCGAGCAAAGCACAGGTTGCCGGCAATAGGGGAGGACGATTTAGAGGAGGGACGAGGAGGGGAACTCGTACGAGTTGTTCAGTACGACGCGACCCGCCCATGCATTGCGTCAATGCAGCTGAAGCCTCGCTACAGGCAGTCGGTACCCTGGCAAGTCCCAGTATCGTCTCCGAACTCCCTTCCACACCTCACTCCGAAGAGACTCGGCGATGGGAACGTCGTGCCATTCCACGCCCATCCCCACATCCTCCATGTGCAGCTCGGCGAGGTGCGACGACACGGCGTAGATCGTGGCGTCTGTCGTGGTCAGTCAATGCCTCGATGACTCGATGACTCGATGACTCGACAGCGGGATGTGGACGTGGGACGTGGGACGTGGGACGTGGGACGTACTGGTCGCGCCAAGCCCGTTCCAGAAGGAAAACGACGCGTCCTCGCCGTCAAGAATATCGGGCAGGACGTCGAAGAACGCTTTGAGATCTGCAAGCGATGAGTCGCGCGCCATCTGGATCCAGCCGTCCGACCTGTTTGGGCGACTGATGTCCACTCACCGTCGTATCCCTCTGCAAAGGTGTCGATGAAGACCGCCCCGAAACCGCTTCCCTCGGGTGTACCCGCCAGAACCTCCCCGACCTTCTCCGGGTCAAGCAGCCAGTCCTGCCACCTCCCCTCAAGTATCCGCACGCCCGGCCACTCGTGGACTCCTTGCGCACGCATGTGCTCCAGCACCTGAGGGTGCGCTTCGATGATTGTGTGATGCAGCGGTCTGGGTTCCGTGGATTGAAAGAGCCGGTCAATCTGCATGTTGTCAGATCGTCTCGCGGCGATGGAGACGTACGATGCCGAGGCCGTAGCCAACGTTGAGGACGGAGATGCCTGCTCCGCCTGGTTGGGCGTCGGGGTGCGAAGAAGTCATGAGTCGGACGTGTTCCTTCACTGCGAGAGTCAGCGAGGGCTACAATGGTGGTGTCCGAACCACGCACTCAGAGGTTCTTCCCAGCCCATCATCACCCTGATATGTCAGCACCGATCCGAGGCGACACGCGCCCTGCTCACCCATTCCCATCCGCATCGATCACCCTTTCACGACCATCATCTCCAACCTCCCAGGTCAGCTTGCTCTGCAGGAAAGCAAGGTTGTCCCCGGCCGACGAGTTGTCTTCCGCCCTGAGCTTGATGTTGGTCGAACCATCTGTCGCTGAGCTCGAGGGACCCGCGAGAAGGTGATGCAGCATCTCTGAGACGGTGTCAGAGGTTGTTACGGCTCGCCTGAAATGGCTCGGTGAAAGCGAGTCACCCACCGGAGCGAACACCTTCGTTACGGATCGTCTCCCACCCTTCCCTGTCTCCCAAACTCAGGCAAATCTCGCCCGCCGTCCGACCCCACCGGTCCACGGCATTCCACACCGCCCCACCCGCAAGCAGGACCCGCAGACACTCGGGCTCCCTCCTCTCCGCGGCATAGTGGAGGCAACTCCAGCCGAGATCCTCGTCCTGGAACCACGCGGGAGCACCTTGGTCAAGCAGCCGCTTGAGCTCGCTCGGGGGCGCGACCTGCGAGGCGGACAGCAGCTTGTGCGCGAGCGGGATGAGGTCGGGAGGGAGTGCCGCTTCCGCCATGCTCAGGGCTTCGAATGTGTTGGGTGACATGGAGAAGGAGGAGTGGATACGCACAGGATGACAGGCTGAACTGCATGGTGGAAACGGGAAAAGTTGGCTGTCATCCAAAGCCGTGCCTGACGTCGGATGGACGTTTCCAGGTGGTGGTGGTTTTGAAATGTTGACATCCACAACACTGTGCTGTTTTCCGCCTTCAACCTGCGTCTCGTGCTGTTGCGACCCCTCGGCACCAGCAGATGACCCCTCGCACGCATGCCGCGTGACGCGTCGTCTCCGGCGTCTCCGTCAGAGCCGAGACGTCGCCGCCCATCGGTCCACAGACCTGTCCCATCAATCTACGTTGTCTCGCCGAGGGAAGCATCCACTCGGACACCAGCTTCGACGGGTAAACGGAAACGACGAGGCGGAGACGCACGAGCGGCAGAGGCTGGTACGGATGGGGACGGGGGTACGAGGAGGGCGACGAGGCAGACCAATGGCCCGGAGGAAGTTGTTGGCGAAGCGGCGCGGCGCCAGAGACATCGTTCGAGAACGCTGAAAGGATGGGAGACGAGGAGGGGGAGTGAAAGACTTTCGCCCGTGACCGACGCAGATGAAGAGTGGCTAGATGGTGGGTCGCGTCCCTGTATCAGCGCGACCATCATTACTTGCGATGTCTTGGTGCTGACATGTTACAGAGAGTATACCGGCTAGCGACCTTCCAAGTGATGTAGGTCCTGCCGTGGTGTTTAGAGTACTTGTCGACTGTGTGTCCGAGGTATCGCTGACTCTCCCAGGACCTGCTACACGCGTTGCATGATCACGCATCCCGGTTCTACTCCTCGCACTCGTTGATGCTAGCTCGTGATCACCGTCTTCATCCCATCAGAGGGCCTTCCGCGTCCTCCGTTTCTCGCAATACCCCCACACCGACCCCCGCCGGATCAAGTTCCGCCAGGTCTCGCCGGCGAGGCTCTACATTGGCGAGAATGGACCATGTTCGCGACGAGGGTGACGAAGAGGTAGCTGAGGGTGAGGAGAATGAGGAGACCGGGACGTCAGTGCGGCCTAGGGGACCTCAGCCCGGCGTGGCGAGGGGTCCATATGTCAAGCGTGACATGTACGGCGCACTGGATGGAGCGGCATTGGTCGCATTGGGTGAGATCAACGTGCAAAGCGTCATCGATTCTGCTGACGCCGCGCTCAGGCCTCCTTGTCGAGGAGCACGTCAAGCGGCAGCTCGATGCGATGGGGTACCGGCATCGAGAAGATCTGCGAAGGGATGCGAGATCCGACGATGAACTGACTGTTGACGAGGGTGACGCGAACCACAGCGACGATGATGACTAGACGACACGACTCCACGAATCATACGCATTTTGTGACATGTATACATCCATGTGCATCATACCTCTTCTCCGCTGACTGGCTCGTATCCTTTCGAATTCGTGCCCGAGGGCTTGGTCATAGCCAGCTTCCGTCGATATGCTCTCCAGCCTGCGACACGGCCCATCAGCGACCAGATGATCGGAACTCCCGCCGGACTCACCCTCTGGAGGCAGGTCATATATGCGCGTGTAGTCTACCTCGTCGTCTCCGATCCAGAAGTCCTGACAATTCTGCGAGATCAGCACCGGCGCACGAAGGCTCGGGGAGCAGCGCTTACTTTGACAAAGCCCATATCAAATGGGTTGTGATCCATCCCGGCTCGCCTCATGCCTCCCAACGCCTGGCCTTTGGTGAATCGATCCAGACCCAGGATCTTCATTAGTGGGCCTGTCACCAATTTGACGGCTGCCCCGCAGACATGCCTTATCTTGCCCTGTGGCGAATGCGAGTGGACATGACCGTGGCCATGAGCATGGGTGGGAAGGTGGGGGGCACCGGTGGGGCGAATCGCGGTGCCCTCTGGACCGACTGACAGACCCGCAGCTCCCGCCGCTCCTCCCGACGCTTCCTGGCTTGCTCCAGCGGGGCCAATACCCGCTCCAATCACAGCTGCCTGCTTCAACGCCCCACTCTGTTCCCTCAACGAGGCTCCGCCGCGACCGCCCATAAAGCCGTACCGACCCAGGTTGGATACCTCGAACGTGGTCATCTGTCGCGACACTTGCCACAGGTGCGAGACGGCGAGGATGGAGGTCCATGTCAACTGCAGGGTCGCCCAACCAGCCACCGCGACGAGGAACGAGTCGAACGAGGTGGCGCGGCAGAGAGTGGAAGAGATGTCGCACAGCGTGAGACCAGGTGACGGGACGGGCTCGTATTCTGGGGCATTCTCGAGAATGTATTGCACGGTAAGGTGGTCGAAGACACAAACTCCGACGATGAGGAAGATGACAAAGAGCAGGAATGCGCGATGGTTTCGGTGCCCGACTGGTCTCATCAGCTCGACGTTGTCCTGAATGCGAGGTACACACCGCAGTTCCAGATCCACGGGCAGTGGCTGCGCAGTCAGTGACGGTCGGAGCTTTGGAGTTCCCGGAACTCACTGGTCGAATCGGGCCACGCAGCGATGACATGTTCTACAGTGTTTCGACCGCAACGGCTTCTTTGCCTAAAGCGATCAGCCCTGGTCACGCGTAGTACAGCCGGGACTCACCATGCAAGCGATGCAAAAGTTGGTACCGTTGAGCCTTCCTGCGTCCACCAACTCCTCTAGCGACTGAGAGGTCAGCAGGCTTTACACGGATGGCGCTCGCGCTTACCATCTTCACTTCCGAGTCATTCAGAGGCTTCGAAACAAAGCCCGGATCGGTGACGATCGCTCGATAAAAGTTCCAGCAGCAGCCAGCAAAGGCGACGGCGAAACCGAGGCTGGCCCAAGCGTGTCCTGGTGTTCCTTTGGTGGGTCAGCACGGTCGATCGCTAGGGAAGAGTTGAGCTCACCTCGAAGAAGTTTGGTGGCCCAGGTCCAGAAGACCCAGAACAGGCTTCCGATGATGATGGATGCAAAGTAAGGTGAGCTGGCAACACGGTCGTCTTCCGGGTGATGAGCCAAGAGGTATTTCAAAACGATCTGTGGTCAGTCGTGCTCTGGGTTTCCCACGTACGATCTGCATCGCCCAGAACTCGGCAAAGGCAAGGGGCCAGCTCGTATAAGCAGGTAGGTACGCGAAGGTGTTGAATATGGCGAAGAGGACGACCGTGGGCAGAATGAACAATGCGATTGTTGTATTTCGCTGCGGCTTGAGCTGTGATCTGTGATACCGGGCGAAGTAGTCGCTCACCTCGCTGAGTTTGCCTAGCCGCTTCGCCCCCAATGAGCTATACCCTGCCTCCTCCAGACCCTTGTTGAACGGTGCCAAGCCCTTGAGCTCCTCTGCCATGTCCTTCGGCGTCTTTCCCTGCTCCTCCTTGGCCTCCATGTCCGCACCAGCCGCTACGATATGCTTGATGCACGCCTTGGACCCTTTGACCGCGGCCCAGTGAAGAGGCGTCATACCCGCGTTGTCGGCCGTGGCGACGGACGCGCCGTGCCGCAACAAGAGGTCAACCGAGATTGCGTCGCCTTGAGTCATGAGCCGAGGTCGCGCAACGGAACACACACACTCACCTTGGTACGCTGCCCACATAAGGGCGGTGTGACCATCCGAATCCTTCTCGTCGATTGCGAGGGGCTGATGCAGCTGGGGCGTAAGCGACTTCCCAACAGGGCGTACATACCATGTATAATAGCGGCATGACGGCACTGGAGTGGGTGATGAGGTGGAGAGTGTTGAAGCCCTGAGCGTCTGAGATGTTGGGATCAGCCCCTCTTGAGAGCAGCAGGTGCACGACGTAGAGGTGGCCATTCCTCGCAGCCCATTGCAGCGGCGTCGCCTTGAGCTCTCCTCCGATCGCGTCCACATCGGCTCCGTTGTCGAGAAGCCACCGGCAGGTGCCGACGTGAGCGTTGATAGATGCCCAATGCAGCGGAGTGACGTCCTGCGAGTCGCGCTCGGAGAGATTGATTGATGGGTCGGATTGGAAGAGGGCGAGTAGAGCGGCAACGTCGCCGCGCTGGCAGAGGGCATGGATGCTCTGCGGGGTGGTCAGTCTCACGCCGCAGCCGGAGGGTGAGCCACGCAGCAGCTCACATTGGAAGGGGGAGGGGGAGGTTCCCGGATAGTCTCAGTGCCAAAGTCAGCACTGCTGGGTAAAGCGCCGTCGGCTTGGAGAGGGTCCCGAGGCGTGCTTGATTCTGAGGTCGAGGTGTCCGAGGTGTCCGAGGTGTCTGATGGGTTGTCGACTGGCGGGCTGTCCTTGGTGGGCGGAGAGGCGGGCACCGCCATGTCGCCGAAGATGCTCGCCGATGACGGTGGCTATTGAGATTCCGCGAGGCAAACGGCAGAAACACCTCGTAGCCACTCCGTGCTGTCTAATCGGAGGTGCGACGTGGAATGCAGGGCTAAGCAGTAAGGAGAGGGAGAAATTGTGTTAACATCTGTCTGTGTCTGCTAACGATGCGGTGCTGCGCGGTCGACGGGTTATGTTGTTGCTGTGTGGCAGGGTGGCAATGGCAATGGGACAGTCGTGGACACGTGAAACAGACCACATGTCCTCGCACATCCGAGACAGGTCTTGGAACGCAATACAGGCTGCTCTGCAGAAGCGGACGCAGCGGGGATATGGACAGTAGATGCATACAACATAGACCACATCATGGCAATCATCACCAAACCGTCATATCCGCAGAACCGCGCCTTGCCTCATCTTCCCTCATCCACCTCCATCCCTTCCGCCTCGTCGTCCACGTCCGCCTCGCCCGAGCGATCCTCACCCTCGCCCTCGCCCTCCTCTATTAAGTCGTGTTCTTGCTCAACGTCTTGGACGGTACGCGGTAACGGGCCGGGTGCGAGAGCTGCGACCGGCGCGCCGCTGATGGTCGTCGGCAGCTGATCCGGTTTGCGGTCGGCGGTGACTGCGGGATCAGCGAGACTTTGGCAGGGGGGCTCTTTCGGCTCTGAGTATACCCCAGGCTCCTACTCGACCGATGTACGCTCGAATGGATACGCAGAGATCGCAGCTCATTGCTCGAAGCTCGCCCAACTCACCCCAAGGCCGACGATCCATGGGGCATTGCTGTTTGGACGATTCCGTTCCGATCCATTTGAGCAGGCAGTGCATGTGGAAGATGTGCCGGCACTCTCCCCAAACTGTGAACAGAGGTCCGCAGAGAGAGGATGAGGGAATGGAAGTCAGGTGAGATCGTCACGCGGCGTACAGCGAAGCGGACATGAGTGAACGACGAAGGGTGATAGAAGGAGACCAACGATCAGCCAGTCATTCTGCCCGGAGCTCGTCCCTCGCCCACTCACTCAGCGGACAGTCATCTCCTGGGACCTTGCATTCCGGACAAGTGCTCTCGAACGCCAGCCTGCAGATCCCGCACACATCGTCCTCGTCCTCCTCGTCATCGTCGTCATCGTAATGATCCTCGTCCGCAGTGGGGCGCGCAAAGTGGTACAGCTTGTGGGGCTCGGTCGAGGTGTCCCATTTCCAGGTCGCGACGGCGTGGTAGGCTGTGACGGAGAACTTCATGGGGAGGGCCTGCAGGGGTGGGAGCGGGACCCGGTCGTCCGTTTCGCTTCGCACGCCGGGCTGCGTGATATAAGCCTTAGTAGGGAACGGTCCAGCAGCCGTACGACTCGATGTGTTTTGTGTCGATGCCGCAGCTCGAAGTGGCTGTTTGCGGGCTGCGAGGCGGTTCCAGGCTTCGACCTACGCTCGCGTAGACGTAGGAAGGCCGGCGAAGAGCGCGTCGGTCGTTGTTGAGGATGATGTATCAGAGATCCATCGCTTCGGCGCGTCCTTGCCCACATCCACTGAATTGAAGGGCGACGGGATCAAATCTGTCAACAACTACAACCACATCACCTCCACCCAGCGCCGACCGGCTGTCTCAATCGCTTTCTGATTTCTTGGTGACCAGTACATATACCTTGCGCGCCTCCCATAGCACCTCCAGAGTCATTCCCAGGATGGGCTACACCATGTACGTGGGGCCAGTCCACCCAAGTTGCGCGCTAATGCGAGGATGCGAGGAACAGACTACTGCAATGGACGTACAACCCGCCCAACCGTCCGCCCGTCCCCGTCAACGAGATCGTCCTCACCCGGATCCTCGAGCATTACAATGTGAGTCCCATGTCACACGGATTCGTAGCGGAACTCCTACTGAGGCGTCGTGCGCAACACAGCTCGCATCGCCTCTACGAAGCACCATCCAGTTGCGGACTTTCCGAGCATCGCTACCCACCTCGCCCGACCAACAATCTCCACCCACTCGGATACTCACTACCATTGCGTATTCCCAGCCCGTGCCGCCCGTGAGAGACGCGGTGATCCCCCCAACGCCGCGGGACGACGTGACCTACCTGTTCATGGAGGATAAGGGGAGGCTCAAGCGGGGGGAGAGTTCGAACGGTCCGCGGTCAGAGGCAGCAGCGAATGGGAGCGTTCCCCGAGCAAACGGACACAATGGACAGAATGGGCAGAACGGCCACAGCATACCTGATAGAGCCAAGGACCAAGCACTGGAGGAGGAAGGATTCGAGATTGTCGAGCCCCCGAGTGGCTCGATTCCCAACGGCGAGACCGAATTAAAACAGGCACAGCCGACAAACGTCGAGACCGCGCAGAAGGACAAGAAGAGGTATCAGACGCTGGCGGTCCGGCCTTCCGCAGCGGTGTTACCACTGCTACAGAACCTCCTCAGCCCGTTCGTCATGGGTCTCACAAAGTCGGCACGAGCGGTGAGTGTGATGCCATATACGGGCTCCGTAGGGTGAACTCTTTTGCTCATGATTCAGGCTGCATCTACTACGGCCGAAACGCCGCGCCCGACCCCACTCCCCGGGACCTCATCCATCCTCACCTCGCTCACATTCCCACCCCTCTCGTCCCCAGCCCCACCCCTCGCCCTGACAATACACAATCTGCCAAACGCCAGCGCGTCAACCATATTTCTCGAAGCGGAATACGAGGGCTCTTCCGATCCGTCATTCGCTGAGCCCATCCTCCGCGAGTTTCTCCAAGGATGCGTGCCCGCAGGTATAGGGGAGATCAAGTTCGTGGCCTCTGAGAGCGGCGGCGGGGAATGGACAGGGATCGAAAGGTCCAGACGAGCCACAGAGATGCTCGCACGGACGCTGCGCGAAGGGGGATTCATATGAGGTGTGATGATGTAAGAGTGTGCATGCAGGGTATTATATCGCCGTAGCATTGCCATAAGTCGTATTGTCCAGTCCACGAGCAACGAGGGCGAATTCGTGCAGCGCCTCGCGCATCTTCTTGGTGGTTCGTGATCTGCGGTCAGCGTGGATAGCAGGGTCGAACGCTCACCTCAGTACCGCGGTCTTCAATCTAGCCTTGGCCTCGGAAGTGGCACGAGCGTCTGGGAAACCCTCCTGAATGTCAGCACCGACAGCCAGAATCACTCACCTCTGCTAGGATCGCATTGAGCCAAGATGCCATTTCCTCGCCCGGTACCCGTACCACGAGGCTCGCCAGCAGCTCTGCCAGGTTGGGTATGACCGATCGTGGACCCTCTGATCCCGCGGACAGCAACAACGCGCGCAGGATCTGGGGGCCAAAGTGTTTCAGGAGGGTATCGGCGATCGGCTCGAGCGGTGAAGGGAATCGAGTGGTGGCGAGCAGCGCAACCTGGAGTCAGCGCGAAGGGCAAAACGAGACTCACAAAGAAGCCCGAGGCGGTGGTAAGCGAGAAGCGCTCGTGCGCTGCGAGACCCATGACCCCGAGAGACATGTACGCCTCGATGATGTGGGTGGGTAGTCGCAGCAGGACACCAGGGAACCGGGACGACACCTGACGTCAGATGGGCTTGGCCGATTGAACTCACCGCTGAGCAGAATTTGAACCACCCTTCGACGACATCCGGGTGCTGCGGCGTCAGTCTCGACGAGAGTGAGAAACTCAGACTCCACGTACATCTCTGATTCCACCCTCTACGCCCATGAGACCCCCTGCCACCACGACCAGCCTCCCGGCGGCATCAGCAACGATCTCCCACCGTTCATGCTCCTCGTGGGTATGCGCCTCTTCCTCCGCCTGAGTCTTATCCTTCTTCGCGGTGAGCGGGCTCGGGGGGGAGTTGATACGGAGGGTGAGGGTGGACGCGAGTGACATCCAGAGCGCAGAGGGGAAGCGCTCGGCGGCGGTGGTGACAAGGGTGAGCAGTGGTAGGGGGGACAACGAGATGAGCGTGTCGGATGAGGACAGCGTGGAGTGTTTGACCAAGGACGATATGGACTAGAGTCAGCGCGACACGGAACGAACACTCACGTCTGCCACCTCGGCGTCTCCGCTCCAGACCTGCACGACAGCGGTGATGGCCGACTCGATGCGACCTCGGAGTGAGAGCATCGTCGGGTCGGATCTGGCTGCGGCGACGGCTGCCGCCTTGTCGGTGGTCTCGTCGCCGTCGTCTAGGTCAAACATGTCATCGTCAGCCGGGGAGAGACCCTTGAAGCAGGCGGCTAGAGCGTTCATGCTTTGCACCAGGGCGGGCTGAGCGGTCTCGTGGTGAGCCTGAGCGAGCCCGACTGCGGAGTTGATGCGATCGACGATCGGACCAAGGATGCCCTGGCGTCAGCGGGCTTCGACGGATCGGCTCACCTCAACAGGACCGATGGCATCGGGAGGGGAAAGAGCCTGTATGACGCTCGTGATGGCCTGGATGACCTTGGTCTGCTCTTCGGGCTGCGGGTCAGCGCGAAACGGCCGTCGACTCACTCCCAGATCTCCGATCTTGCCGTGGAGGTCCGAGAACGCGCCGATATGTTGCACCAGCTTGTTCCGACAGATGTCGCAGAGCGCCTTTAGCGCGTCGGCGGCGGAGCGTGAAATGTGATGTGTGGATGAGAGTGATGGGACGAGGTAGTTGAGGACGGGAAGGAGGTGATCGGGGTGGAACTTGAACCATTCCTCGTAGGATTCTGTGGTCAGCCCCGGGTATGATCCAAGGACGCACGGATCGTAGACACGACGGTGAGGCGAAGTCGCTCCTCGCCTCGACCGTGTAAGGGCCGGGTGGACAGTCGGCCCAAGATCTGCTCGCCGAACAGCACAGGAAGACTGGTGTCTTCACCCAGCGGCACGGCCTCCGAGGAATACCGGATGCAATGAAGCGTGGCCTCGATGTCCTGCCGTGAGCGACGTTTGCGGGACGGACTCACCTGCCACGGTGCACCTTGCAATTGCTCGGCAACGAGGTGGGTGAGGCTCTGGAGCATCTCGTCGCGGACGATGTAGTAGCTACGCCTCGGTCGGCGTCGCTCACACTCTACCTCTGACGCGCACTCACGCGCAGACGATCACCTCCCCGGCGTCTCTTCTCCAGCAATCAAACGCCTCTCGCTCCTCCCTGTCCATGCCACCGAGTCCGTCGGAACTCTCTCCGGAGCCAGGCCATCGGACCTTTGCACGCGTCACGGTGATCAGCTCGCGGAAGAGGTCCTTGGCTATTGTCCATTCCGGAGAGGTCTGCGGCGACTGGAACAAGTCCGAATCCATGATGGCTTCTTGCAGCATTGGGTAGATTGGCAATGTGAGCTGGCGTCAGCCTCGCCCGAGGAAGATGCCTCACCTCGCTGACCGCCTCGTCCACCCCGCCGGACCCTTGCCACCCTGTTATCCGCAGGATCGTGCCAAGGAATGCCTGCACGTCGCTCTGTCCTAGCCTCGCAACGAGCCACTCCGAGGAATGCTCCACCAGGGCCGCCAGGAGCTTCGCGAAACCGATAACCTCGTCAGATGGCTCCCCTTCGGTCGCCGCGATAAGGCTTTGTCCGGGCCCAATGACCCATGCGACGAGCGGCTCGGTGAGGACCTTGGTGCCCTTGCCGAACCGCCAGATACTCTCAGAAAGCACCTCGACAAGTGTCGAAGACGCCGCCGCGAGAGGGAGAAGCGAATAGAGCGAAGGGACCAGTGCGTTGAGTTCGCTAGTTGTCAGCGTTGAAGCGAGGTCTACTCACTCTGCACCGAGCCCATAATCCACCCAACTCTCGGCACATCGGCATGCCGCCTCGGCTTCTCGCAGCCGCTCCTCCTGCAGCTCCAAGTTTCCTCCTTGAACATGCGAGCTCATCGCTTCGGTGATCGTGCTCATCACAGCTGGCAGATCCCCTTCGAGATGTCTACGCAGCGCGTGTCTGGAATCAGCGTGGCGGGAAAAGGACGAACATACTTCTTCTGATCACTGATCCCGGCACGCCCGATTTCCTCCACGCATATGCCGCACCACTCGAGCCCCCACAGACGCATCTTGTGCCGGATCATCTCGGCATCCTGCGACAACGCGTTCCGAGAAGGTCCGCCGGGGGTGTTGTACCCGGATGCCGGGGCTGAGGGGGGAAGGGACGTAGCGACGGCCGCGGCGGACGCGACCGTTTGGAGGACTGTGAGGATGGGATGGGGGAACAGGTAGAACGGTAATCGCAGGATCAACGAGGCGAGCTGGAGCGGGTTAGAACGGTACTCAAATGTCACTCACACAGCCGAACAACTTGCGAATGACCACCCCGTTCGCGGGCTGGTAGGTCAAATGGCTCATCGGGTTGATTGCGGTGGACAACGTCTCGAGGATCAGGGCGAGGAGAGCAGGTTGCAGCTCGGCTGGCAGCGTTGCCCTGACGTCAGACAGGTACTTTTGGTGGACTTACCAGTCCCGCGAGATCTTGACCTGCGCAGTGTGGGCGGAGAAGAACCGTACGTTGGGGTCCTGCGATGTCAGCGGAGGTTCAGCAGTGCTAGATGGGACTGCCCACGTCATGGGTCGAGAGACCGGCGATCAGCCCCCAAGCTTCGGGAGCCGCCTGGAGCTGTTGAAGCTCATGCTGGAGGTGCTTTGCTAGCTCGGGGTTGGACGGGGTCGAGGGGTCAAACAAATGGAGGATTGTCTGACGGACGGGATCAGCAAAGCCGCTGGTTCATGGTGGCAGTGATTTGGTCGACTCGCCTGGGCGACTCGCTCGAGGTCGGGTCCCGACAACACGGGAAAGGAAAGGTTCGACCCTTGAGAAGGGGCCTGCGCCTGCTCCTCCTCGTCCATGCTGCAGGTGCAAGCGTCTTTGGGAAGTAGGATAGACCCGGGATTGGGCAGTGATGAGCAGGCAAACACGCAAAGACGCGCGGGATAGAGAGTGCGCTCGCTCGCGGGAATGTCAACGGCGGCGTTCATGTACAGAGATATTTGATCCCGTCCACCTCCACTTTTGCGGAGCCCCGACTCCTGCAGCGGGATCAAATCAGTCGGATCATCAATCGCTTCGATGCAGCGTAGTGTTTCGACCCGCTTTGCAGGTTCTCGTTTGTGTGGAGAAGACTAGAGAAGGGGACGTGAGGAGGAGGTCAGAGAAGGGAGGGTATGCAGGACACGACCAAGGCAGCTGAGAGGAGCTCCGCACCTCCACGCTCCCCCCCCAATTCATGTCTCAGTCGTCCCGTCATATGCCTGGCCCACACGGCGAGCCCAGACTTCTCAACCCCTCATAAAGCGGCCACATCCGCTTCACCTGCAATCGAGCTCATTTCGGCTCACGGGAACACTCAAGGGACCGGGAGATTCCCGTGCCCTTGCTCCTCCGTTTCCATTCCCGTGCTCCTCCTCCTCCGATTCCAGCGTGGAGGAGCACGGGAATCTCCGAGGTGTTCTCGACGTCGTAACACGACGCTCTTCGCCGGAGAGACGAGCAAACATCAATCGTGGGGGTTAGACTTCGCCGAGAACAGTGGCGCCAATTAAGATGTACACGGGAATGGGGCCCTCCGTCTTCATGACTTGAGCGTTGATCGACACATCAGATTGATCTCTGCCCTACTCATCTCCGTCTCCGGGTTTCGCGGGTACGCATCGCGGGACACAGCCCCATCGTGGTCTCGGCGAGAACATCAGGGGTTGGGGGACCGCGAACGAAGAAACAAGCAGGCTCGGCAAGTTGGAGACGATAAACAAACCGATCAAACCGTGGTCACGTGCAGGAGTCGCCGCCCGTACATTTAGATACGCTGCCCCAGCCTTCCCTCTCTGACGTATGGCAAGTTGGTTCGACGCGGCGCGGCGGTGAATGATGGCATGACGATGTGCCAGCCAGCCATCTCCGTAATGACCAGACAGAGAGTCCACGTGCTTTTTGTCCAATGTGGCAGTTTGGGCGAGGCGGCGGGGATCAATGTGCCACTTTGGGCTACGACTGGACCATAGCACCAGCCATCTCACCTGCCCCGGCGGCACATTTCCATCCGGCCCCTCGAGTTGGGCTGAAGAATACGCCCGGCCGGACTGATGAATCTCACGAAGTCGCCGAAGGCTCTCCAAGGCGTTGACTGCAGCACAAAGAAGCATGATGCAAGTGCGACTCCCAGGCGATCTCGAGGCCGACGAGATTCCAGGTACTCCGTTGCTCACCGCACTACCACTGCCTGTCTCGGGCTGGTCCACTTAGAGTTGGGCAGCCGAGTCCTGCCTGTGTCCTATATGACCCAGAGGAATGATTTATCGGTGACACTGTCCCGAGCGTAATCACGGGTAACGGCGGTACGGGCGGTACGTCCCAGCCGTCTCCCCGGCGATCGATCTGGCATCCACTAATTGAGGCCCGCTCGAAAGCTTCTGCGCCACCAACCGTGGCCTAGAGCTGTAGCCCAGACGTATCCGTCTCAGAAGATAGGTGCCTGTACGAGGCTTCGCTCTCGCCCAGACTCACGCCGGTCGCGCCGCTCGCCAGGAACCATCTGATCTGCAGAAACGGGCGCATCGTCGAGCAAGGTTGTGGTGGGGAGACCCCGCCTCCGCCTGGCCATCTCTTCTCCACGCATGCTCAAGCCCAAGCCCACGCCCACGCCCACGCCCAAGCCCAAGTCCAAGCCCAAGCCCAGCTTCATTATTGTTTGGACCCTTCCCGCGACAGGGATACGCCAAACTAAGTGTGGCGTCGTCCAGAAGCCTGATCAACTAGGTGGGCGTCCAGCCGCTGTTGGGCGCTGGTTGCGCTACTGCTCTCCACGTGAATACGAAACAGGTCCAGTGAACGCTGAAACGACAGAGGTGAGTTCCAGCTAGGCCACGGGGGGGGCGTGGCAGGCCGGTTGCCCAGATGGGAAGGTTAGAGTGTGAGTCAGAGTTGATTCAGGCCCGAGCCGGAACCGTCCCTGAGCGACACATTGGCGGCGGGAGGCCAGCCAGCGAGCCCGCTGCAGCGAGCCTCAGTGGGTCGCTCACATGCATAGGAACCAAAGAAGAACAACAGACGTCCAGGGGAACTCGGGGTCTGACGCAAGGGCGCAAGGGCGCTTTTATCGAGGTGGCTTGTCTGACGGACCAGGGTTGTCTGCCGAAACCGGCAATAACGACCGACGCCATGTTTCCTCTCGCGGCCGCATTTCCTACCCGAGATGTCTCTGAATCCCAACTCTACACCCCATCGCCAGACTCGAGCGGCGTCCCAATTGCTTCTTGCAGGACGAAGACTACTGACGATGTCAGAGGCTGGGTCGATCAACTGGAAGCGGCGGCAGCGGCGGAGGATGCTACGAAAGCTTTGCTTGGAGCCACACTACTTTATCAGTGACTAGATGGCGGGTGGTGGATCCTCTTTCTCGAATCCAAGACGATCGACGACTCACCTGGTATAAGTACCATCGCATATCCATCTTGACGATCATCACTATACGTCGACGACCCGACTGCGATTCTACTTGTCTCGAACCGACTCTCTCGTCCGGGCAATCCACGCACCGCCGCAATCTCGTCGCCATGTCCCGACCCCGTCACAACCCCACCCACCCGGCTTCGCTGCTCAAGCTCGACCAGCACGACCGCAAGCTGGTCAACTCGCTCAAGACGAGGGTACCCTCCGAGTTCTTCCGTGAGTCCGGAGGTGCACGCGCGACGAGGCGATTGCTTATGGCATCAGACTACGTCGCCGATGCCACTTCCCGAGTCATCCGGATATCCGACGACGATGCGCCCAGCACACCGCCGCTGACTCCCGGGAGCGAGTCGTCGCGCAAGGCGGACAACTGGTGGGAGAAGGGTCTGGGGGATGATGAGGACTTGCCCGAGCTGTCCGAGTTCATTCGAGGTCTCGCCGCGCAGAGCAACGTGCAGATGCCGACGCTCTCGGTGACTCTGGTGTATCTCGGGCGGTTGAGGGAGAAGCTCCCCGCGGTTGCGACTGGTGAGTGCGGTTGTCACTGCGGTGTTGTTGAGCATCGCTGATCATCTCGTAGGCATGAAGTGCACCCGACACAGAGTGTTCCTCGCCGTGCTCATCTGCGCTGCAAAGTACCTCAACGACTCGTCCCCCAAGAACATGCACTGGCAAAAGTACGGCAAATACTTTTCCCTAGCCGAGGTCAACCTCATGGAGAAGCAACTGCTGTATCTCCTCGACTACCAACTCCGCGTCACCGAGTCGGAGCTCATCGCCCACATGCAACCCTTCTGGCGGGAACAGGAGCCCCAGCCCCTGCCCACCACCCCGACGTCGATCCGTCGGGTCAGCGAGGCCCGGCCACTCTCCACCCCCATCGACTCGCCGCCACTCACCCCGGCGTCGGCGTCTCTTAGTGTCTCGGTGGGGAAGCCATCGTACGCACCCGCATACCCTACCCCTCCCGAACCACGGTGGGCCGTTCGCCACGTCGGTGGCAGCTTTGACGCCGCCCATCGACCACTGTCCATTCCCACTCGACGATCCTCCAGCCAACCCATGGCCATGGCCGCTCCTTCACCGTCCACCTACTTCCACAACCTGCACCTGGAAGCGCCCACACCGGGTCTCGCACGGAGAGATTCCGTCGACAGCCAGGGCTCGTCCTCGTCGCTTGCTTCATCGCTTGACAACACGCCTCAAGAGGCGTGGACATCGCGCCACGGCACCCTCGTCAGCTCGACGCCATCGGGTCAGCTCAGCGTGATGACCCCGGGACTCCCCCGCAAAGCGTCATACACGGCCAGGCCCGGCTCCATCTTTGTCGTCAAGCCCGACACCGAGCACGAGCCGATCGTCCTCCCGTCGCCTTCATCGTTGTTGAAGAAGATTGTCGGGCGTCAACCGACTTCTCTACGAACGATGCGCAAGACATCGGTGGTGTGAGCGCATCTCTAGGCTGGACCTTTTCACACGTCATTACAAAGTCGTCCCGGCGAGCCGCTAGTCGGTGTCGACGGAGACGCACCTTACATATTGCATCGTCTTGGGATCTCGGTTGCATATCATTGTACGCGGCGCGCAGCATATAGCGCCATGGTTATAATACAGAGGACAATGCATATATTGCAAAATTGCTTCAAAATGGCTCTCAGTGGTTCCAAGCGGGAGTTTGCACGTGTTGAGAGCGAGTCACCTGGAGCGAACACATATCTGCTTGTGCGAAGCGGGCCTCGGATCGCGTTCCGACGTTTTCACCCCGCTTCTGACCTTTGAGCACACCTGTCCCGGTGTCTCTCTGCTTGACACTGTGGCTGAACATTGCGGTGGACCCCGGTGAGTGAAGTGATTTTGTGCCGAAGCAGGACACTGGCGCACACGAGTCGCTCGCGTCGTTCAAGTCTCCTTCACGTCGGTGTCCAAAGCGCTTCGGTTGGTCAGCTACCCCGTCGCGATCGACTCGGTTCACTCTTGCAAGAGACTGATGACTTGACATCTTCAAAGACAAGATCCAATTCCGCGTTTCGTATCTCACCGTCGCCCTTGCTGTACTTCGAGGTACCTGGCCACCATTGCCACTTGCCACTTGCCACCGGCTACCGCTCCGCCCACGGTGCCTTGCGGCCTCGTCAACAAAAGCCGGAAACCGCTACACCTACCGCCTTTCTTCCCGCGCTCATTCCACCTCAGTGCAGTCAGTCAGTCCAGATGAATCGGTGAGTAGGAACATCCAGCATGCGCCGTGCTGACTGACTCGCAGGATCCCCGTGGTACTAGTGAGTGAAAGGCTGGTGGGTTCGGCTAACGCTGGAAGACGATCGACGAGCTCGAGTAGGTCAGGTCCGAGTTGTGCACTTCCACCTCCGCTGTCCGTTCAACACGCTCACCATACTTTACTGCAGGTTCCTCTTGGACCAGATGGTGAGACCACTGCACACCGGGACATCGAACATTGCTCAGACCGTAGCCCCCGCCGAGCCACGACGAGGAGAAGATGGTCACCAAGCTGAGGGAGACGCTTCAGCGCTGCCTCGAGGAAGTTAGGAAGGGTGCGGAGTAAGTCGGGGACGAGTGTCGGTGACGAGTGAGTATCCCTGATTGGGTGTTTGTCTCTCGGGGTACTCGCTGAGACAAAGGCAGACCCCTCGTTGCGTGTACGAGTACTGTACGACATAGCCAGAGAGTCATGTTAATGCCGGACATTCTATGTACCTAATGCCGTCACGCCGTCACGCCAGCGACCCCCCCTCGCAGCTCCTCTCGGCGACCGTCGACATTCGCTGCTCACGACATCGCTGCGTGTATACATACCTCCTCCAGACCCTAGGCACTGCCCATGTCCCGGCTGGAGCTTGATGTAGCGTCTTGGTGATGAGTGTCTGACCCTCATGTACCGCGTGAAGGAGCAGAGTGCCCAGATGGAGTTGTCGAGATAGTTCGGCCTTGGAGACTCTGCGCGGGACGTTGGGGCTGATCGGGAGCTGGCGTGTGGGGGAGTGCTGATCTCTCGACGGTTCGGCGTCTCGCCCCTCAGTCGGTTCGTCGCTTCTAGTTGGACGCGCGCAGCGCTCGCTCTCTGCCCCTCTGCTTTCAGACATAATGACTATTGCCCAGATTGGATGTGATAGGTTTGGGAGGAAATGGCGACGGCCCTGTCTCTCCGAGCTGAACGCATCACAGCGGACCTCTGGCAAGTCGCAAGAAAGGATGCAGCATAAAAGGATGCTAGGTACATGCGAGTTGTATTGTACACGTGTTCAAAGTTGTTACTGCTCTGCGAATTATAGTATGCGATGGAAATTCGCTGGTCATCGCTGTGCTCCATCCCCCGGTTCTCCCCGCTTAATCCGCCTGGTAGAGACCGAAAGCGAGAATGTGGTCGTTGAGCAAGCTCAGGTTGTACGGGGTGACGTACAGGTCGGTATCGGTGAGCGCGATGAACATGGTGCCGTTGACCACTCCGTCGTCGGTGGTGTTGAAGACGACGCCGCCAGGCTGGTAAGTGTAGCCCGTGTTGTTGCCGGTGACATTGAGGGGGGTGTAGGTCACGTTGAGCTGCGAGATCCAAGCGGCGTATTGGGGGGTCAAGTCCGTCACGTTGCCGCCGACAGTCGTGTTGTACGAGCTGTTGTACCCCGTGGTCTTGCCCGGAGCATCCCACTCAAAGGTGACCTGCCTGCCGGGCTCGGTGAGCGAGGTGCGGTTGTGCGTGATGGCCGCCTCGTAGCCGTCGACGAGAAGGCTGGGCTCGTTGGTGACGCTGAGCCAAGGGAAGTTTTGCCACTCGATGTGAGGGTTCTCCGCCGGGCACTCGACGATGTAAGGGCTGAGCAAGGTCCAGGCCATGGATTGGGAGATGCCGGTCTCAAAGTACACGGGCATGGGGAAGGCGCCGGAGAGTTGGCGGAAAATCATCTGCTGCCTCGCCTCGGTGGTGATGGACTGGAGCAGCAGCTGGGCGCTCGGCCTCGAGTCGAGGTGGGGGAGGAAGCCGTAGACCCCAGACTCGCCCCATCGGGTCAGGCGCTGACAGAAGTTGACAAAGTCCCGAACGGTCTCGAAGTCGTACTGGTACTTGCACTGCTTGGCTGGGGTGCGACCGCCATAGGAGAGGATGTTGGTCAACAGCGTGGCGTGGCCGACTTCCTGGTTGGCCATGAACTGGATCAAGGAGATGTCTTCCGCGGTGATGCCGGCGGAGGCGAACTCCTCCGCGCTGAACCTCTCGACACCGTAGTTGAAGAGGTCGCTGAGAGATCAACAAGGCGTCCTGGACCATGTTGTTTGAAGCTGCTTACAG
This sequence comes from Saitozyma sp. JCM 24511, assembly GCA_001600855.1. Lineage (NCBI taxonomy): Eukaryota > Fungi > Basidiomycota > Tremellomycetes > Tremellales > Trimorphomycetaceae > Saitozyma > Saitozyma sp. JCM 24511. Next base: position 869,329 of record BCLC01000004.1, on the reverse strand, counting down.
CTCGATCCACTCCTGGTTGAGACCGAGGTTGAGCGACTGAAAGTCAACTGGCGACATTAGTCACGTTACAGCTCGCAGGCGCCCACCGCACTCACAGTCCGTCATGGTGTGGTACACCGGAGCCGTGTCGTTTGGTCGGACGCCAACGCCGCCGTCGGGAACGGGAGCGGGGGCGGCGAGCGCATTGCCGGCGAGGAGAGCGGAGACACCAAGAGCGGAGAAGAGCATGATGAATGGTGATGTGTGTGGGGATGAGAGGGGCCGAGGACGCTGTTATATAGCAACATGAACCGATCTCCCCATCGTGGCTTCACCGGTGCGATCCCCGATGCCTCTTCGATCTTGATCGTTGGTGACGAGGGTGACGTGCGCATGTCAGACCTGGTGTCAGCGATGGTTGAGCCATGACGACGACGGCGATGGGACGAGATGACAGCGTGCATAAGCAGACTTGCAAAAGTCCACGTTGAGATTTAGAAGCGCTTCATGACGCATGGAACGGTTCGTTGGAATCGATCGGCTGCTGGGTGGGGTGTCACGCCGGGTACGATCCGGGTGCCGTGCCGGGCCCGGCATAAGCTTGTGGATGCCACATTGGCAAACGCCGGCGGGGAAAAGCTGACAGGCATGCCCCGCCACATGATGTGCTCAATCGGCACTATCGGCGTTACGGGTGTATTGGCAATTCCCCTTGGCTCTTGCGGTGACGGTTTTCCTTTTCCGGCGTTGTCTCGTGTTTGCGTGTTTGCGCATTGGCAATTTAAGCTCTGACCCGGCCCCGTCACCCGCGGTTTGCACTCGCCACCCCCCCGATCCCATCAATTCACGCCCTCCGCCCTCCGCCCCGGCCCACGTTGCACGCCCACGCCCACGCCCACGCCGTTTTAGTCAGTCGACCTACCTACTTGCCCCTTTGTCGTTGTTCCCCCTTCCCTTGATCAAACCCGACTCGTCTCCCCCCCCCGTCCCCCCGTCCCCCCGTCCCCCCGCTGCCCCCTTCGTCTTCCTTCCTCCCCACCTTTTTTCGTTTTTGCGTCTGGTCGTATCCGTTGGCTCTGGCCTCGTTGGCTCCTGTCCTGCTCTGGCTTGCCTTTTGATTTTTGGCCCGGTGCCGTGAAGCGTGAGTCAAAGGGACCCACGCAGCCTGAGCCAGCCTGAGCCAGCCTGAGCCAGCCTCGCCTCTGCCTCGTTTCACCAACTCAACCCAACCCACCATCCCCCCCTCGCCCCCATCTCATCACGCCCCGCTCGCACCTCCCCCGCGCACCCTTCCTCCCTTCCTCCCTCCCTCCCTTCACCCTTCGCAGCCAGGCTCCTCCTTGCTCCCTCGCTCGACGCTGCTCGTCCTCTCCGCACCGCGCACCGTCCTGCCCCTGGCTACGCTACCGTACTCGTCTCGTCTCGTGCTGACTGTCTCTCCTCGTCGCCGCCCCGCTCCTCGCCACCCACCCACCCACCCACACAGCCCTCGCCCTCGCGCACACACCCACGCACGTCGACCATCCACCTCCCTTCGCCACCCTTCCCCTTGTCCTCCCCCACCTCCCCCCCACCTCGGTGGAACCAAACAATCCTCCAGGTGGTGCTGGTGCTGGTGCTGGTGAGTGACGACCGGCAAACAAACACCATCGCTGACGTCTTGCCCAGCCCCTATGCAGAACGCGACCAGCGCCCCTCAAGCTGGCGCAGGTCACAACTGGACGGCAGTGAGTCCGAGACGCACGACCCCAGCTCACGACCTCCCAGCCCTCCCTCCCAAGCATGTACTCGTCGACCCACCAGCGGTCGACGTCCAACCCGCGTTACACCGGTCAAGACGCGTCGTCTGAGCGACGAGACGATAGCGCCCAGGCCGTGTATGCCGGCGACCAATACGCGGGGTACCCCCCCGCCAGCGGCGGTTACAATAGCATGAGCTACAGCAGCTATGGCAGCGGTGGTGGCGTCGGGTAAGTCGAACATCTCATGTCGCCCCCCTCGACTCACACATCTGCAGCGTTCCCTACGCCGGATCATCGCGCCGGACGTCCGGTCCCAAAGCCGCGACTCCGCCGGCCTCCGCCGCCCCCGCCAACCCGTCTCCGGGCTCGCAGTACTACGCCGGACAGCGCGCCGCCGAGACGTACCCGTCGTCGGCCCCGCCCCAGGTCTCGAGCCATCACCAGTCGATGAACCAGCCCCAGACCGCCCACCCGTACGGCAACTATTACAACAACTACTACGACCAGTCGCAGCAGCATCAGCCCGGACAGTGGCAGTCGCATTATCAAAACTACCCCTCGTCTCGCAACCAGCCCACCTCGACGACACCGGCGGTCACGAACCCGTCCGAGCCGCAGCGATCGGGCTCATTCGAGTACCCATCCGCGCCGTCGTACCCCACCTACGACCGGAACCAGCCTTCGCAACCCTGGCAGGCATCTCGGACCAGCATGAGCTCGGCGCCGACTCAATGGCAAGGGGGATACCCGCCGATGCCCCCGTCGCAGGTTCCCCCGGGCTATCAGTGGCAGCAATACCCGGGGTACGGCTACCCCCCCGCGGCCCAGCCCCAACCCGCCGCACCCGCTCCCGCGAACCCACCCGCTCCTGCGCCCGCCGCCGCCGCCGCCGCTCCCGCGCCCACCGGCAAGAAGAGCAAGAAAGAGAAGAAAGACAAGGGCGAGTACGCTGGCCTCGGCAAGCGCCCCGCCGAGACCGTCCCAGAGCCCGAGCCGGAGCCCGAGCCGAAAAAGGAGAGTAAAAAGTCCAAAAAGGCGAAAAAGGAAGAGGAGAAGCCCGTGCCGAAACCCCCGGCGAAATCCCACCTCCACCCTCCTCGTCAGGCTCAGTCCGCGTGGCAGCTCTTCTTCACCGACGAGCTCAACAAGGCCAAAGCCGCCGCCGCCGCACAGCAGGTCACTTCGCCTGGCGGCACGGCGCAGCACGCCAAGCTCAACGTCGCCCAGATCGCCAAGGACGCCGGCATCGCCTACTCCAACCTCAACGACGAGCAAAAAGCCTATTACGCGCAAAAGGTTCAAGAGAGCAAAGAGCAGTACGCTCGCGAGCTCGTCGTATGGCAGGCGACACTCACCCCCGACGACATCCGCGCAGAAAACGCGTTCCGAGCTCAGCAGCGCAAGGACGGCAAGTCGCGCAAGGGCAACCTCAAAGACCCCAACGCGCCAAAGAAGCCTCTCTCGGCGTACTTCCTCTTCCTCAAGGGCATCCGCGAGGACGACGATCTGCGGGCACGGGTCTGGGCCGACGAGACTGAGACGACCAAACAGAGCGTCCTCGCCGCCGAACGCTGGCGCGGGCTCTCCGACGAGGAGAAAAAGGTGAGCCCGGGACCCTCTTTAAACACCACTAACCCCTCAGCCGTACCTCTCCCAGGCCGAAAAAGACAAACAAGAGTACGAGGCCGCTCGCAAGGTTTACGAGGACGACGCGGCGGCTCGCGCTCGCGGCGAGACGGTGCCCGACCGCGACCCTTATCCCGAGCCGGCAATGGCCCATATCGAAGCTCCCAAATCGCTAAAGGACGAAAAGCCCAAAGCCGATTTTAGCTTCACACACGAGTCTGAAAACCAAACTCCCAACGAGTTCTCCATGGCGGATGAGTTTCAGGGTTTTCATGACCCCCTCGAGGGCATGGATCTGTCGGGCCTCGAGGGGATGGGAAATGACAATCAAGACGGCAACTGGGACGAGCTGCAAAAGCTCATCGGGGAGGACAAGAAGGACGTGGACGAGGCGCCGGTGACGACCGAAGCGGTACCGCCAGAGCCGACGGCCGAGGTGCGGGACGTAGCAGCGGCGGCGGAAGGGACGCTGGCGGTGCCCGACCTCGAATCGGGGCCAGCGGCGACGGCGACGGCGCTCGCGGAAGGTTCCGCGGACTCGGCGCAGGATGACACGGACAGCGGGAGTTTGTTAGCGGACGGGGTTGACGATTCGTTGCGCTAGGCTTCGGTGAAATAGGTTCGCTTTGGGTTACAAGTCTACTTTTATATATCAAGTATAAGCATGTCGTCGAGTCGATATACCGCTATGAGAATGCAGTTGTGGCCGGCCATTCAGAGGTCTCGGACACTCTTCTCCACTACATCCTCGCCGCCCTTGCTCCGGCTCAGCTTTTTGACGGTCGCTTCCAACGCGGCGTGTCCTTCGCTCTGCACGCGCAACACTCTAGACAGCGCTTCGAGGTCGAGGTCGAGTGACGGTGCGGGTGCCCGCTCCGCGGCCAAAGGCTCGTGATCGTTTGCCTCATCGAAGAGCGGCCTCGTCGAAGCCGCTTCCCGTCGATCGAGGAACGTCTTGATCAAAGCTCGAAATGCGACGACACTGGGTTGGTCGCCCGCGACGGCTCCGACGACATGATCGAGCCGTTGGACCACCGGGAGATGCCCCCCTGGACCCGCCAAGACCAAGGGTTCGAGAGCGTCTGCGATTCAGCTCCGAGGTGACCAACAACTCACCCCATGGCCGGTTCGCGGCGAGGTAGGCATCCGCAGCAGCGATGGCGGGGCCCGCATATGGTGCTCTCCACTGACATCAGCGTGCACCACGACGTCACCCACCAAGGACCTTGTCGTCGATGCCAGCTTGACCGCTTCAGCAACGTTCCCACTAGCCAACGCGGCTCGTATACCCGTATCCACGAGTTCCCGAGTGAGTCCGCTCAGCGGTTTCGCCGGGTCAGACGCCTCCAGAACGAGCTGGAGTGCTTGAGCGTATTCGGGCGGGGAAGCATAGTACAACGACGTGACGAGGTATTCTGCCATGAGCAAAGAGTCGGCAGCTCAAACCCCACCTAGTCTCTGCTTGTCCAGCTTTGGACGCTCGTTCCCGCGAACGGCGCCCGGGTCGTCGTGGATCCACTAGACGAGTCAATAGTGCTCGAACCCGGCACTTACTCTTCTCTCGGTATATGCATGCTCCGCCTTGTACTCTGACCTCGATCTCTCCACTGCCGCAGCGATCCGCTGCTCCCGCGCGGTACCAGCAGCCCCAGACGACGGCTTCGGCCGGGGTTCGGGCTCCGGTGCAGGGCTGGCTCGGTGCGAGGACACGGCCTGATCGTCTGCAAGAGCGACGGTAAAGTAGTTTGACGAGTCGGCGGGGTCCATGTTGCTTGTGGGCGGACGATAGGATATCAGAAAGGAATTTGAGCGGACATTGTCGGTGGAGGAGGGAGTCTCGGGGAGCGGCGGTCCGACGACCAACCAACGCAATTGCCATCTCTGTCTCTCTTGACACTGCCTTTCTATTGCTATTCTGTCCATCTCTGTGCATACCCATGGGCCTCATTCGATAACGATCATCACCACCCTGACGCTGCCTTGGGACTCCGGCCACGTATACTTCATCGTCACTCCAGCATTGGCCCTCCTCGTCTGACCGCTTCCCCCCGGCTCCACGTCCCGGACAACCGCAATGGCCTCTCTGATCCCCATCGATATGGAACCCCCACCTCCCGACTCGGACCCATCCCGCTGTCGCCTACTGGGACCGACAGCGTTGGTGGTGCAGGGATTGAGTGAGTGATTCATCTTCAACACCGCTGACCCCGTCCAGTGGGCGTCTTTGTCATCGCGTCGCTGGTGGCGAAGCGACAGCTGGAGAAGAGGAAAAGAAAATGGAAGATCTGGCTCTGGGACGTCGGCAAGCAGCTCGTCGGTCAGGCCGTCGTCCACGGCCTCAACCTCTTGGTGAGTAACACCGTCTCGAAGTCGAAACACGCAAAACTCGCTGACAGCTTTGCAGATATCAGACCTCGTCGCACACGCCGCGGACAACAATCCCTGCTCGCTCTACTTTCTCAACGTCCTCATCGACACGACCATCGGTGTAGCAATATTCTACTTTGCTCTCAAAGCGTTCACATGGTTTTTTACACAGCGTCTGGCCCTGGAAGGGTACAAGAGTGGGCAATATGGCAACCCGCCGAACCCCACGTAGTGAGTCCGCGACGTCCGGACCTCCGTCGTTCCCTCGTTGCCTCGTCGCCTCTTCGTTGTCGCTGACGCCCCGTCCCAGCTGGTGGCGCCAAATCATCCCTTACCTCCTCTCCATCATCACCATGAAGCTCCTAGTCCTTCTCCCGCTCACGCTCCCGGGCATATCGGAGCTCCTCCTTCGCTTCGGGCACGCCTTGCTGCAGTACCTCTCCCCCAGCGTCCAGGTCGTCTTCGTCATGGCCTTGTTCCCGCTCGTCATGAACGTCATCCAGTTCTGTCTGGTCGATCAGGTCATCAAGGGTGGCAAGGGCGACGAAGCCAAGGACGAGGAGGAGGAGGAAGACGGGGGTTACGAGAGGGTGCCCACTCGCGAGGCCGACGTCGAGGCTGGGCCCGCACCCAGACGCCGAAGCTCCACCAAAGACGGGCTGGTGCGAAGAGCATCCAGCTCACAGCCGGGCTCCGTGTTGACCTCCCCGTACCTCGCCCCCGTTGACTCTGCCAAGCGCTACGGTAGCATCAGTCCGTCACCCAGCCCCCGCACCAGTCCGCGTCCCAGTGCCGAGGGCAGCCGTTCAGCGACGTGGTCGGGCGTGCTGCGGGAAACCGGAGACACGCTCGATACGAGGGACAGGCGGTCGATGGCTCCCTCGCCAGAGTCGACCGAACCCGTCTCTCCGGCGTCAGCCATGTTTGCATCCGTGTCGAGGCTGACTGAGGATGCTGGACGCGAGGCCAGGCGCAGCCTCAGTCCTACGACACGGGCTGGGCATGACAGAGCGGTGCGCGAGTCTCTGGGCATGGAGAGGATGGAGCATGAGTAGGAGAGCGGTGTTTTGTACAAACCTTTGCTCGTCGCCAATGCATGCAGAGCGGTTGTAACGGCAGTGAAATGGCGACCCACCCATCGGGCAAATCGCCGTGGCCGAATCGAGGAATCCTCCGCCTCCTCCTCCTCCTCCTACTCGTATTATTATTGACGTCTGCCCCCCGTCTCAACCTCTAACCCTTCTTCCCCTTTGTCTCCTTGCTCTTCCTCTGTCTCTCCCACTTCCCGCTCCCCTCCTTCCATATCCTTACATCCTTATAATCATGCGATAGCCACCCCGGTCCACCGCCCCCCCTTCCTCCCTCCCTTCGCGGGATGACCGCCGCCTCCAGCACGAGCTTGGGAGCCATGGCGCGGATATCGTCCACGTCGTCTCGCAACGACCTCTTCACCACGTCTTGGGCTCCCGACGTGACCCCGCCGAAGCCTCTAGACGATCGTCCCGCTCTCGCGACGATGACCTCCGACATCACCAACGACTCGCCAAAGACCTCGTCGTTCTTCGACCTGTCAACATCCATCGCGACGCCCCCTCCCCCGCCCAACCTCGCGTCCGCGCCGGCTCTCGCGACGTTCGCCTCGTCATCCATCTCTCCTTCACCATTGTCTCTTTCCCGCGCTCCCAGCCTCAGAACCAAGATCCCTCCATCGCTACCGCTACCGCTACACCTGCCCGAACCGTCCACTCCCACGGGCGAAAACGACCCCTTGTCCCCACTGCATCAGTCCCCCTCGCTCACTGCGAGCACCGCCGCGCTGTCGTCTTGGCAGCCCCCACGGCCTCCATCATCCGACGACGTCGAGCTCCGGCTTATCCCAGAGCACACCTATCTGCTCGGCGAGGGTCGCTATGCCCAGGTTTTCCTCGCCGCGTGCAGAGGGGATCGTCGGGGGAAACATTCACCTTCATCTGCCCCTGGCGAGATCAATGCCGCGGGTGACGGATATGCTAGGGGTAGCTGGCACTTGTGCGCAGCCAAGCGCATGGCCGCAGACCGAGAGTCGCAGACCATGGGACTCCGCGAGGCATTCTTTCTCGGTCGACTGACCAATTCGGCTCCCCGACGCCGGGCCATCTCCCCGCTCCGATCGTCGTCGTCCGCCCCCCACGCCAGCGTATACGTGGTCAAACTGATCGCCGTAAAGGAGGTCACGGAGCGACGTGCATCTACTCACGGACGATCCGCTTCGGATGTGGCAGCCACGCCGAAGACCCTAACGCGTCAAAGGAGCTCCACGTTCAATGCTCTCGACGACGACCACGGCCTGTCCTCCTTCCCGTCGCTCCCGTCGCTCGCAGATGCCGCAAGGGACCCACCACCGCAATCGCTCTCGCGCCTCGTCCTGCTGCTCGAGCACGCCCCGCTCGGTACGCTCGATCGCGCTCTGCGGACCAGCCCCGATCTCGTCGGGCGTCAGCTGTGGGAGCGTTGGGCCAGACAAGGTGCCGAAGCGCTGGACTGGGTGCATAGCAAGGGCGTGGTCCACTGCGACGTGAAGCCGGGCAACCTCCTGGTGAGTGCAAAGAACGCGACAGCGGCTGACTCTAGCTCACACAAAACCTCGATCTCCGTCTCTCCGACTTTGGCTCGTCGCTGTTGATCCACCCAAACCACCCTCCCACCGACGGCGTGGGTCTCGGCACTCTCCCGTTCTCTCCACCGGAACTGGTCGACCCGAGCCAGTCCTTCTCCTTTCCCGTCGACATCTTCGCTTTCGGCGCGACGTTGTACCAGTGCATCACCGGTCGCGAACCGTACCGGGGCACCCGCGCCATCGAGATGATGCACCATGTCCGCAAAGGTCGACTGTGGGTGTGCGAGGAGACGGAACGCCTCGCCAGGATCGGCTCGACGAGCGAGAGCGCCGCGGCGAGTCCTTACCCTTCCGCGTGGAGAGACAGGGAGGAAAGCGGACTGAGGCGCGCCGGGTCGCTTCGAGTCCCGACGTCAGGTCATCGCCCACGCCTCGGCCGCGTGTCTTCTGCAGAGTCGCTCAGGGCCTCCGAAGACGTCGTCGTGTCGCAAAGCCGCAACGCGCCGGCCGGGGTCAAGTTATGGGCCAACTGGCTGAACACCGACGGTCAGGCTCAAGACCCGGTGACTCGGCTTCTCGCCGAAATTGACGACGACACGCCACGAGCCGCCGCCGTGTCACGACAGGCTTCCCTACGGTCAGTTCATTCGCCTCAGTCCTCCTCCTCGATCTCCCCTAGCTCGCCGCACACTCGCGACCGTGCCGTGGAGCTGCACCTCGCCGAGCTCGGAGTGCCATACGGAGACGGTAGTCCAGCGATGATGTTCCTCGACGGAAAGGAGAGGGTGCCCGAAGAGATACGCGAGGTGATAAGAGCGATGGTGTCCCCCGCACCGGAGAAACGACCCACGGCGAGCGAGCTGAAGCGGTTATGGGAAAACTTGGGTGTCTTGAAGCGCGACGAGGCAGATTAAATGTTGTATGATGCAGTGACTTGTTGTACTCTATGCAGTGATTAGGATATTGTGGTTTGCAAGGACAGAGAGTGGCCGCAAGCGTTCTGAACGAGTTCGCGAGTTGAAAGGGTTCTGATCGAATTGCTCGAGCGAAACAAGGAGAAGCAGCTCGTCGGATACGTTCTATAAGTGGGTGCTTTGCGTATGTGACTGGTGCTCCACTTGATTGTGGGTCTTGCGCTAGTTCATACATTCAGTGGCACAAAGGATAGGGAATACAGGGCAAGACACACGGAGTTGAAGGAGCCATGGGGGGGGGGGGGGAGGAGAAGAGAAGAATAGCCAATGCCGAGAAGAATTGAGAAAAAATCGACGAGTTTACCACGGAAGAGGAGCGGCAGTCATCTGTCCGTCATGCCCTCCGTTCGAAGTCCGGTTCTGCCGGCTCGACACATGTAGGCATGTAGTTCCAAATGCTGGAAGCGAAGACGTAAGGGAAAGGTTGGTTCGAGACTTTTGTGGGAGTCTGCTACGTATGAGAGTAAACTCAAGCGACGAGAATCCGTGTGCTCTTGCTGCCACGACCCACTGTCACCGGCGGCCGGGGTCCACGATTGTTATGTAGCTTCTCTGGTGGGCGGATCATTGGTTTCTGATCAAAACATTGGCAGCTAGCCACTGAGGTGTCTAGGCTCCGGTAACACATACGGTATCTTTATCTCTGTACAGGACCAATCTCCAGCGATCGCAATCTTCAAAATCCAAGTCCTAAAACGCCGGTTTGGATGTCATCGAGATCGCTTGACTCGAACACTGCGCCGATCCACTTGCCGACAACAATCCGCCAGCCAGGTGATGAGACCATACCTATGTCGAAGACAAGATAGGACGCGACGCTCAACTAGTTCACAATGAAAGAAGACACGACATGTGGCAGAGCAACGCCGTGGCGGTTGCCATCTCCGTCGACCCCTCCGCCCGGCCGGCCTTCTGGGCGGCCTGGGTGATTCTCATTGCCATCAGAACGTTCCAGAGCAGCCCAAATGGCAGCGACGATGATGGTGTAGGGGTTAGCATTACTCCCTTCCACCCTTCTAAGTGAAAGAAGGAGTAGACCCGTGTTCGAATCACGGTCATCGTATACTAATTTTTCCGCATCGGCGGTCTTTTTTGGGTGGATGTTCCCTTGTTTGTCGTTATGTTTGAGGGCAGCGCGTCCTCGACAGAACAACAAGTCGGCACAAAGTTGTTCCATAAGTGCTTGGGTAGTATCTTGGTCAAGTGATATGATGAAGAAGAAGGGAAGGCAGGCGAGGTGAGGAGACGACAATGGCAAAGGGTCGGAATTGCGGGCATTGTCAGCCTGCTATCGTTTCATATCACCGCACTCCGAACTAGTAGTTGGAGGTCTCGAAGTGCAGCAGCTAGACATGTCAATACTTCCCCTGTAGATTCTCAGAGAAGCATTGCACAACGCAGCCCAAATTGGATGGGAGTCAGGAGGCTATGAATTGACGAAGTGCCACGGAGCCACCGCCACCGCCACCGCCCCCGCCAACCACGTGACCTGGGCGCGTCCTTACCGACGGCAGGATGAAGTGAAAGATGCGATTCCTCCTGTCGCTCTTTGTATCTCTTCTCAGCGCAGTATCGTCGTCATGATCAGCCGGGTCCCACCGACACTTCGCCGTGAAGACGTCGCTGAAAGCATCACGCAGGGCAAGTACCTCTTCATACACCGATCACGTGTGATCAACGCGACGGCATGGGCACCTTACCATCCTGGCGGTGCCCTTGCTATCCTCCACTTTGTCGGTCGCGATGCGACCGACGAGGTCGAGGCGTATCACTCGGTCGAGGCGTTGCAGCGGATGGAGAAGTATGTGGTGGGAATGGTGGATATAGATGAGGAGGAGGGATGGAAGCCGTTGACTCCACCGATCGCGCTGGGTCTGGTGCGGCACCCCGATGGGGTCAAGGGCCATTGGGCCCGGGAGGGATCGGTCAGGCTTGCAGAGGGCAAAAGAGACCCGTTCGCATGTTCCAACACCGACTCGCGTCCCGGTCCAGAAATCATCACTTTGTCTCCTGGCGATCTCGAACCGCCGTCCTCCGACCTCGACCTGCGGAAAGAACGAGCCCGATCAAAGGCGTATCACGAGCTCAAGACGCGTATCACTGAGGCCGGCCTCTTCAACCGGCCGGGACCGCTCTCAGGCTACGGCAGCGACATCCTCCGCTACGCTTTGTTGGGGAGCGCTGCGTTCGCCTTGTATTTTCTGTGCGTGCACGATCCACAACCCCCGGGTACAGCTGATTCCGCAGCACCACGAGCTGGCTTGGGCAGATGGCTTCCGCCACATGTCTCGGCCTATTCTTCCACCAGCTCACATGTGAGAAAGTGTAGTTGAAAGAGTATTCCTATCGCTGACATCGCAGTCTTCGCTCACGATGCTGGACATACCGGCGTGACGGGCAATTGGTGGTGGGACAGGGTGCTTGGCATGCTCGTCGCCGACTGGATCGGGGGATTGAGCCTGGGTTGGTGGTGCGACGTGAGTGACTATCTTCGCTGGTGCTTCAATGCTGACGTTCCAGAATCACAACATCCATCATCGTGCGTCTCCTATCACCGAGCTTGGCTAACCGCAGTCGTTACGAATCATCCCGAACACGACCCAGACATTCAACACATTCCCTTCTTTGCCATCTCCAAGGACTTTTTCGGCAGTCTCTGGTCCACGTATTATAAGCGAGTCATGGCGTTCGATGGCTTCTCCAAACGCATGGTAGCACTGCAGTAAGCACCCATGAGTCAACAACGCTCACACTCAGGCATAAGCTGTACTACGTCGTCCTCTCCCTGGCTCGCTTCAACCTGTATGCCAATTCGTACGCGTACTTGCTCGGACCCAAGCCCAGGCACGACGCCTTCTGGCGTTTTGAGCTTGCTGGGGTCGCTTTCTACTGGTTTTACTTCGGGGCGATGCTCCGCGGTCTCCCCAGCTGGAAGTTGCGCATCGCGTACCTGTTGATTAGCCACATCGTCAGCAGTCCTGTCCACGTGCAGGTGAGTCTATACTAGACAGTCGAGACTCACGCCAGATCGTGCTGTCACACTTCGCCTGCTCCACCGAGGACCTCGGACCGACCGAGTCGTTCCCATCGAGGCAGCTGCGGACGACAATGGACGTCGTTTGTTCCCCGGATGTCGAATTCATCCACGGCGGCCTGCATCTACAGGTGACTCACCACTTGTTCCCCCGCCTGCCCCGACACAACCTTCGCAAAGCGAGCCTGCTGGTCAAGGACTACTGCAAGGAGCACGACATTGTGTATAGGGAGCATGGGTTTGTGGAGGGGTGAGTGAGGCGCACTGGGCTGGACTGACGATCAGCAACCAGCACGTTCTTGCCGTACTAGCCGACGTCGCAAATCAGATCCAGTTCATCAAAACAGTCGCCGACGCTGAAATAGATGAGAAGATCAAGTAGAGTGGAGCATGACTCTCACAGTGTACATAGAATGCCATGCATCTCGCGCCTCTGTAGAACCGCCAGTACCCGCAAACCAAACTTGGACGTGCACGTGACCCCGCTGCCGCCGCCTCCGCCACACTGGGGCCGTTCCTGAAGTAGTCACTCCACCTCGTTCACCCCCGTCTCCACGTCCACATCGAATCCATCTTGTCTTGTCATCTGCAACTATCCCTTGCCCCTCGACATGTCTTTCTTCAAGAGGAACGATCCAAGCGCACCTGCGGCACGTCGTGCGGCTCAGGGCGCTCCCGCCGGCTCGCCTTACGAACGCCTGCCCCCCGACAATTCGTCCTACACCTCCCAGCCCCCTCAATCCCATCCCGGGTTACCCCCCCGGAGACCCCCTCCGCCTCAGCAACCCGATTTTTCCGCACCAGCAGCATACTCGTCTCCCCCGAGGCAGCAAGCTCAACCGCAGTACGGTGGCTATGACCCGAATCAAGGGGGTGGAGATTATCGCGAGAAGGCAGAGTATCGACCCGCTCGCGTTGCAACTCCCCAGAGGGGATACCCGGGAAGCGGGGCGCAAGGTGTCTCCACGGGCTCTGGGCGAGGCGTGTGAGTATGATCGCTTTGCGTTTGGATGTAACTGATAGAACAGGTTCAACATCGCCCCGTGCCCCTCTGACCCGCTGGCGCTGACCAACCGCCTCGTCGTCAGCGGTGGCGACTTTCCCCCCGAGGTGGAGTTTGTCATCATTCGTAACCGTTTCATTCTGTCTATTATGTGAGCCCTCTCATACTCTCAACGCATAGCCTGCTGACCGGTGTCTCAGTCGCGACCCGACTGGTACCTTGCCCCCCAAGCACCTCGGACCGTCCAAGATCATTCGACAATGGATTGGTCTGTCTGCGGTGGGAGAGACGGTGGAGTGTGAGCCATATGCTCCGGGGAACGGAGAATGGGCAAGCAGTGTGGAGCTGGAGGTGGGTCTGACTAGTCAAACGTCCCGCTAACGTAGCAGGTCAGCTTCCGGTTGAAGCGCAAGGAGACTTCCGACCTGTTTGATTGTGAAGACATGGCCGCCGCGTTCATCGCTGTGAGTCGATCGTAAGCCTTGCGAGCGCGGCTGATTTTTCAGGCTTTCCCGTCCCTCCCGGTCACCCCACTTCAACCTCTTGTCTTCGACTATCGCGGACATGAGCTCAAGGCGACCGTTCGAACCGTTTCCACCCTGGACGGGGCTGAGGGGCAGACTGGTGTCATCATGGAGGGCACCGAGGTACTCTGGGTCAAGGACCCCACCAGCGGCATGAAGCTCAAAAACACGTCGAAGAAGTGAGTAGAATAACAACGGACTCCGGAGCATTGACGGTACAGCCGTCCGACGAACGCCATCCTCGCGCCGAACTTCAAGTTTGAAGACATGGGCATCGGTGGTCTTGACACCGAATTCGCTGCCATCTTCCGTCGAGCCTTCGCCAGTCGTATCTTCCCACCAGGACTGGTGGACAAGCTAGGCATCCAGCACGTCAAGGGTAAGCCCGGATGGCTAGTTGACGCTGATACCAGGTATCCTGCTCTTCGGTCCTCCCGGTACCGGAAAGACGCTTATGGCGCGACAAATTGGCAAAATGCTCAACGCTCGCGAGCCAAAGATCGTCAATGGTCCCGAGATCCTCAACAAGTTTGTCGGTCAGAGTGAGGAGAACATCCGGAAACTGTTTGCGGACGCGGAAAAGGAGGTGGGTCACGAGCATTGGCGGTCGCTCACATTCAGCAAAAGGAGAAGGGTGACGAGAGCGGCTTGCACATCATCATTTTCGACGAGTTGGATGCCATCTGCAAGCAAAGAGGCTCTACAAACAACGGTACCGGCGTGGGAGACTCGGTCGTCAATCAACTTTTGTCCAAGGTGAGCTCGCCGTGTTAGCCGTCCGCTGACGTCAGATGGATGGTGTCGACCAACTCAACAACGTGCTCATCATCGGCATGACCAATCGCTTGGATATGATCGACGAGGCACTCCTACGACCTGGCCGTCTTGAAGTACACGTCGAGATCTCCTTGCCCGACGAGGCTGGACGATTTCAGATCCTCAACATCCACACCTCCAAAATGCGAAACAACGGCGTCATGGCGGATGACGTTGACCTGGCTGAGCTCGCTGCCCTCACCAAGAACTTTTCCGGTGCCGAGATTGGCGGTTTGGTCAAGAGCGCTACGAGTTTCGCCTTCAATCGCCATGTCAAGGTCGGTAGCGTTGCTGCGTTTGAAGATGTCGAGAACATCAAGATTGGTCGGGCGGACTTCATGCACGCTCTCGACGAGGTTCAGGCGGCATTCGGCGTCTCCGAGGAAGAACTGCAGCAGGTGGTGCAGAACGGCATCATCCACTACTCTCAGAGGATCAATGTACGTCCTGGTTCCCTTGTCCTCCGCCCCAACTCCCCGTCGTCTTATCTATCCTTTTCCCAATCCCGTTGCCAAGCCTGCTGACCTTGCTAGGATATTCTCAAAGATGGTAGCCTCCTCGTCGAGCAAGTTCGCAATTCAGCTCGAACTCCACTTGTCTCCGCGTTGATCCATGGTGAGTGCACCATCATCGGTTGTGCTGATCAGCAGGCCCCTCCGGAAGCGGCAAGACTGCGCTTGCGGCGACCATTGCCATGGCGTCAGATTTCCCGTTCATCAAGCTCATCTCTCCAGAGTCGATGGTCGGCTTCAGTGAAGCTCAGAAGATAGCTCAGCTGCACAAGATTTTCTCAGACAGCTACAAGAGCCCTCTTAGTGTGGTTGTCGTGGACAGCATCGAGCGATTACTCGGTGTGTTGAATCGTGCCGTCACCCGTCACTCCGCTGACTAGTGTAGACTGGAACCCTATTGGCCCGCGATTCTCCAACGGCGTTCTGCAGGCACTCGTCGTCCTCTTCGGCAAGCGACCGCCAAAGGAGCGCCGACTCCTCATACTTGCCACTACTTCGAACCGTGCCATTCTTCAGGACATGGATGTCCTTTCAGCTTTCGACACCGATATCACCGTCACCCCAATCGACACGCTCGAGGCCGTCGACCATTGTCTCCGGGAAGTCGGACTGTTCGCCTCGCCAAGCCAGCATCAGCAGGCTATGCAGATGCTGCGCGACGCTCGCCTTGGGGAGGAGGGCAAGGGGGAGCTGTTGGTGGGAGTGAAAAAGCTTCTGAGCATGGCAGAAATGGCAAGGCAGGACCCGGATCCGGTTTACAAAATGGTTTCGAGCTTGGTTCGGGAAGTCAGTTGAGAAGGGAGCGAAGCGTTGGGGGCAGACCTGGGGATGAGGCCTGGCTTAGAATCCTGTCGGGAGAAGGACTTGCGATTGTAAATGTAAACACGCAGACATGGAAAGAAAAATCAGTCAGGCACGAACGAAGCGGTTTGTCAAGAACCACTCTCTGAGCGTCTCTCTTAATCTGTCTCTTCCACAATCATTTGCCCCCTTTTCCCACTGGGTCATGACGGCGACGATGAGCCCGCCTGTATCGCCTTCAGATGACGACCTCACTCCTGCGGTCCAGCGTCTGCGATCACAAAACCCATCTCTGGGCATCGCCAAGTTGCTCGTGCAACTCAAGATCGAGCAACCTGGATGGGCCGTTTCCGAGAAGCGTCTGCGGAAGATCTTGCAGGCTCTACCTGGCGGTGCTGACGCCGCGAACGGGAAGCATCAGGCGGCGTCAGGAGAGACCGTGCTGGTCGCCGAGACGGGTCTGGATCCGACCATCGACGTAGCGCATATCGCACCGAAGGTCAAAGTCAAGATGTTCGGTGGAGGCAAGGGCAAGGGATTGGTCGCCAAGGAGAAGATCCTCCAAGGCGATGTCTTGTGGCAAGAAGAGCCATGGATAGCTACTGCCGACCCGTGAGTAGGATTTGTGTCATCATCGGCTGACGCTGCAGGAACATGTATCCTTACCTCCGCGCTCAGCGCATGTGCACCCAGTGCCTCACCATCTTCTCCCGTCCGAATCCTCCACTCTCCGCACCATGTCCTCATTGTGACACAGCTCACTTCTGCAACCGCCTGTGCTTGTCCCGCGCCCAAGCCTCCGCCTCGCATCACGATCTACTCTGTCCCGGCCAGAATCCAGCCGCGAAAGACTTGCTGAAATTCGTCCATGCGCAGGGCGCTCGGCACCTCGACGCCGTCGCCAAGATCATTGCACTTTGGCGGGGCGAAAGGGAGCTAGGACAGAAAGGCAAGGCGAAGGAGCTTGAGCAGAGGGTCTGGCACGGCATGGCGAGGATCAACCAGGAGAGAAAAGAGGCGGAGCGACGAGAATGGTGCGTGTTTGGCATTGATCGTCCGCTCACGTCTCAGGTCCTTTGTCGCGGAAAACCGACATCAGGAGTGGAGAGCAGCGCTCGACCTGCTTACCCGGGTACTCAATCCAGCACCGGAGGCTGCCAACTTCAAGTCCTTTCAGAGGTTGATTGGGGGCTCGAGACGATCGAGGCTCGAGCCGTTATCCGCCGAAGAGGAGAACAGGTGGTTCTCTTATGAGAGCTTCCTGGAGCTTCTTGGCACAGTCGGGATCAACCAGGAAGCCTCGGGAGGGCTGTATGCACTGCACGCTCATCTCAATCACTCTTGCGAGCCCAACCTCCAGGTGAGTCTCGCCAGGCGAATGTGTGCTGAGCCAAAAAAGGTCCGGAACCTGCCCAAATCCTTCGCTCCGCCAGACCCCACTGCCTTGCCCTGCGACCTTCCCTCTCCGAATCCGTCAGGAGTTCGTGGGACCAACCGGCTTACACTACTGGCAAGAAGAACGATTCAGCCCGGCGAGGAACTGTGCATCTCCTACGTTAACTTTGCCTTGACGCGGGCGGAGCGACGCCAGGCGCTGCGCGAAGAATACGGATTCTGGTGTTCCTGCCCAAAGTGTCTGCGAGAGAAGAAGACGGATGAGCAGGTCGTCACGCAGGGAGCGGATTTTGCTCAAGTTTAGGCGCACCGTGACTATGGTCAGGTCGCATCATGCATCATGGCTGCTCGAAGCCTCCAGATCACGTCGCAGAGTCACCAACTTGTCCCACACCACCTCACCATCGAGATACAAACCTTTCAGCCACCTCGTCGGTTCTCCATCCTTGAGATCGATACCCTTGGCTACTTTCTCCGCTTCGTCCAGATCCCGAAACTCCCTGCGCGCGTGAAGAACTCGCCGGTTGTCGAATAGGACGAGGTCGCCTTCTTGCATGAGGAACTCGTACTTGGCCGCCGGATCACCCAGGATCGTTTCGAATGCAGCGAGAGCGGCGTAATTCTCGGCTTCATCTTCCAAACTTTCCTGGATCGTCTGCCCTCTCGCGGGACCGACCGGCCTCGCTGAACGGACTTTGGCTTGGAATGGGGGGCTCCAATTGACTGCAGCACGAACAGACCTCAAGTCGTAACTCGCGAGGGGATGTCGGCAGTGGAGATAATGCCCGTCATTGTCATACTCAAAGTCGATCCCGCGCTGTTGCAACAGGCTGTAACCTCGAGGGTGCTCCTGACGGAATGTTTTTACCGCCCGAAAAGCGTCCACAAAGTAGGACTCGCCCCCAAAGACTCGATTCCGCAGGCAGTGTAGAGCTTGAAATCGAGGAGGCGAAGAGAAGTACCTGGGATCAGCTCGGCAAAACCGCCATGCAGCACCTACAGCAGATCCATGTGAAGGCCAAGGTCGAGACTGGTGTAGGCGACGTTCTTGCTGTCTTTGACACTCTTGACGTCCCAGGTCTCGCCATAGAAGGTGTTGCGGATTTCGCCGATCCAATTGGCGACAGCCCGTAAATGGCAGGTCTCGTCGTTGGTGGGTTCGGTTGGGACCCCTTGGACGATAGCCAGACCATATACTTGGAGCTGCTCCAGAACTTTCAGAAGCACAGCCCGATCTGGCGCGCCGTTTTGCACGATGCTGTCATACTGAAAGCGCAGCGTAGCGTTCTCTGTCATCTCCGTGCCAGACCATGTCTTTCGTGGGAGACTTCTCGCTAGGTACTCCAGTGGCGTAGCAACAGTGCAAAAGAGGGCGCGGATGAGGTCCGCGTCATAGAAGGAGAGGTGAGGCTTTTGATCTTGATCTCGCCACTGAACCGAAAGGCCTGGACGGCCAAGGTGATTCGCCGTTGTCAAACTGGTGGGGCTTGGCGCGTGATAGTGCCATTGCATGGATTGGGCCGAGTGGTAGGCTTGTCCGCTGGTTCTGAGCTTTTGTCGTGTCGAAGGATGGATGCAACTGGGACAGGGGCAGGCGTCTCGAAGTCGAGCGTAACCTAGGACTTTCACCGTTCCCTCGCGGTGAAACGTTAGACCGCCGGCGCGCACGTCAATGGTCTCCGTTGGAGAGAGGGTCAGAGTTCGTATAGGCTGCTCGGTGAGCGACTCTGTTGGACCCTCGGAGACGTCATCCTTGCGCCGGAAAGGTGTGCTGGACTGCCGCTTGGTTGCCGTCAATTGTGCTTTTCGCCGCCCGAATCCGGTCGTCGTCGTGTGAGGCCGGAATTTGGGAGGCGGCGGCCTGCGGGACGATTCTTTCTGTGCGTCCTCCAGACCCATTGTCTCCTCCTCGAGATCTTTTTCCGAGACAGAGTACGTCGAGGCATACTGGTTGCGCTTCAGCACCGGTCGGGGCTGTTGCCACGCATCAGGCGGCTGTCGTCGGGTCTTGGGGTTTGCAGAGCTGCTGCCCGACGTGGAGACACGCGACGTCGCGGATGACAGTGTCCGAGGTGGAGCGAGGATATCGGCATCCATTGCGAGAGAATCGATAGCGTCGCGCTGCTGGGGCTGGGACTGATGGGATCGCGTGGAGGGCGAAGTGGAGGAGCTGGATTGGGATCTGGAGTTGGGGGGTTTGCGTCCAGGTCCGACGATATGTAAAGGGCGAGCTGCGCCTGCTCTAGCGTATGGCGCGGCGAGCAGGGTGCGACGCAACATGGCCGCTCCTGTTTGCTTGTTGTGCTGCGAGTGAGAGTTGAGAGGAGCAGCGTTGGGAAACGTTTCGAGAAGGGAGAGAATGGGCATTCGATTAGCCGATGAGGATGTCACGTGAATTTGGGGTTGCGTCGCCGTCACTACCCCTCGTCACCTATCTATCACCCATCCATTACCTTCCACACCTCTGCTTGCTCACAGTCGCCATGATCGACGTACAGCAGGATCAGCAAGCCAAGTGAGCCACTCGCCAGCCACCCTCCCCTCATCGCTTCGTCCGCGCTTACCTTCACCTCAGACTCCTCGCTTTTCAGACCCTTCTCGACAGTTCCCGCGATGCTACCCAGCAGCAAGTCGATATGGCCACCTTGCGCAAGCTCTGCGCTAGAGGTACGCGCAACGATGCACAACCTTGACTCACTCCCAGGCATCCCGGATCACCCTCGTCACCTGCGCCAGCTGTCTTACCTGCTCCTACTGGGCGTGCTGCCCACCGACAAGCGCGCTTGGAAGAGGACCCTCCGGCAACAGCGGGAAGCATACTATGTAAGGACCCTGACGAGTCGTCGTTGCTGAACCCAGGCGCTTCTAGCAGAACACACGGATCCAGTCATGTCTGATGGGGTAAAGCACCCATTGAGCAGCACCGACGCGCTGCTCGTCCGCCTGTCAAACGAGATTGGCCGTGTTCAGTCCCTCATCACAGCCCTGCGGAAGCACACCGCAGTCAACGGAGTGTCTCGTCTGCGCCGACAGGACTTGAATCGTCTTGTCGATCCAGCGGAACGATCTGCAGAAGAATCATCCAGCGGAGACGAGGGCACGAAGCGGGAGCCCGCAGAACCATTGCGACGGCGACGGTTGATATTTTCGAGATTGGGCGCCATCGCCAAAGCTGAACAGAGCCACTCGCCGGCCTCAAAAGCCATGGCCAGTCCCGACTCGGTCGCCGCAGAGGTCATGTCACCTAGGATCACCCTTTCTCCTGACTCGGAATCCAAACCGACCCGTCTGGGCGCCCTACGACCACCCCCTTTGGCGACGCCTTCGCTTTCACTCTCACTGCCAGAATCTTCTACTTCGGAGAGCAAACCCAACTCTCCCATAACGCTACTCTCTCCCAGGGTCATCCCCCCTGTAGGATCAGCATCGTTTCCAACTCTCTTCGACGACGATCCGGATACGCACGCGGATTCCGTACTCCGGCTTGCGTATGTCCTTTGCCGCTCGCATCCGGAATGGGCGACGGGCAACGTTGTGGACGTTGCAGCTCAGCTGTACCTCGTCCTTGTCCGCAAGCATTCCCATCCACTACTCGACGGCTTTGCCGAGGAGCAAACCTACTGGGCACTCGAGGCAATAGTCAGAGACTCGCAGTCGTTCCTCACGACCGAGGTGCGAGAGCCCGTCAACGCAATAGGTCGCCGCGTGGCTTGGGCAGATCGACACTTTTGGTCGGTGTTGCAGCAGAACAGACTCGATCCAGTGCTCTACGCCGATCACTGGGTTCGATCTATCCTCGCCTTTTTGCCACCTCCCGCTCTTCTTCCCGTCTGGGATCTGCTATTCTCGGATCCTTCCCCGAGGACGGACATGGTCGTCGATATATGCGCTGCCATGATCCTTGCGAGCAAAGAGCATCTGTTCATACAGCGCAGTCGATCCGAACAGGGTCTGTGGGCCGACGACGACGAGGGCGAGATCGATCCTCAGCGGAGCCTAGCCGCTCTTCAGGCGTTTCCTATTGAGCAGATTGGTACCGATCCAGTCTTGGATGTCGCCTTCGAGTTGCGTCAGGCGCGTATAGTCGCCGAGCTCATTGGCGACGATCCAGACAAAGCAATCGAACCCTCTTGGGCCGCGAAGATGAGCACGAAAGTCACTGCGAGTGACGCGGCGGCAACGGTTTCCAAACTATCAAGCAACTGGGCTGCAGCGGCTATGCTCAGGTGGAACACGGCAAAACCCAGTGTTGGCAGCATCTCGAACTGGTGGTCATCTGGGGCGTCGGACCCGTCGGACCGCTCCGAACCCACCACACCCGCGAGTGCCAGTCCCGACAAACCGCCCAGATTCGTCTCTCCTAATAGCACAATCAAACACGCTCCCGACCAGCTGCCCAACAGCATCACCGCTCGCCGGGGTCGGAGTGACAGCGGAGCTTCAGGCATCTCGGTTACGAGTCTTCAAGAAAGGCTGTCGGGCCTCGCCAGTGGTCATCAGAAATCTGCAAGTCAGTCCTCTCTCGGTGGACCGCGACCACTCCTCCTCAGCAGCAAGGCAAGAAGGGCTAGCCACTCCTCACAAGGTACACCCAAAAGCAAGCGCGATTCAAGTCCTGTAGGCACGCCCAGTGCTGCGTTGAGTCCGCCGCCAAGTGGAGAGATCAATGGACTGTACCGAGTCGGAAGCAATCGATCATCCCGGTCGTCTCTCCAGTTGGGCGAGGGCAAAACTCTGGACTATGGCGAGGTGCAGACCGCGGCTGCTTTGGCCATCGGCGGACTCAGGCGGCCATCGACTCGTCGATTTGCGCTTCCAGTCATCGCCACGGGTCTGTTGCTCGCAAGACTCCACTCAAATTACCCTGGTCATGTCCCGCTGAACTGGGCCCAGAATGCTCTGCTCGCGGTGGGAAGCGGTGTCGTTGGCGTTTTGGACACCACGCGTGGAGGTGAGCGAGTCAATATCGGGCTGTGCTGAATCTAGATCTCATCGCAACCCTGTCTGAGTCCACCGCATCGACATTCCTGCCTCGACTGCACGATTCGATGATTTCACATCCCGAAGGACGACAGATCCTGCGCGATCGTCCTATGGTGTCATCCCAGACCGTGGATCTTGACAAGCTCAAGGGAATGCGTCGCGGCACCTTGGGTCGGGAGTATGTCGAGTGGCTGGTCCGAGGAAACGTCACCCCAGACACGCGAGAAACTGTAAGTCGGGCGATAGGGGGCAAGCTGACGACCAGGTACGCTATATCGACTCGCCTAGTTTGGCCTATACTATGACGCGATATCGCCAAACCCACGACTTATACCACACTCTCTTCTCCTTGCCGCCGACACTTCCTCACGAGCTCACTCTAAAGGTTGTTGAGCTCAGCAACATGCGCCTCCCCGTTGCAGCGCTATCATCTATCTTCGGGCCGCTGAGGCTGAGTCAAAAGCGCCGGGACTTGTGGCTGCAAGATTGGGCACCCTGGGCGCTACGAGTCGGTAGTGAGGGCAGGAGCCTCGTGGGCGTGTACTGGGAGAAGCGATGGGAGCAAGGTGTCGGGGAACTGCGGCGCGAGCTGGGTGTGTCCAGAAATGAGGGCTTGGGGGTGGAAGCTCGATGGCGGGGGTATCGCGAGATGCGAGATCTGGAAAGGCAGGCAAGACGTACAGGAGAATGGGTAGATGAACCAGAGCACTGGTGAAGAGAAGCGCCTGTGCGATGACAACAAGATACAACTATGGATACATCCGGCCTCTCCAACTCTTATGGCTACAAGCCATCATAATCCGAAAATGTCGTCGATCGCGCTAGTCTTCTTCTGTTTCTTCTTCTTCTGCGTAGTCGCCTGGATCCGAGTGACCTGCCTCTCCAATCTTGGCTCCGTCGGAGCCTGTGTGAGACTTTCTTGTGTCGCTATCGACTGCGTGACTGGTGTCGTAGGCAGAGGTGTGACTGTTCTCTCGACTCGTTCACCGATCTCTGGCGCTTCGGTCATGACTGAAGGCGCCGATGTAATGGCAAGCTTGGCCGGGGAAACCTGGAATTTGATGACTTCTGATCCGAGGACATCGAGTAGATGAGAGGCTAGGGAGAACAGCCTGGCGTAGATTGCAAGGAGGAGGGTCTGCAGAGGGACAAAATGTCGCAAAGCCAGCATTTGAGTGGCGGCATCCGCAGCTCGGAAAAGGGCGTCGGCAAACTGCTCGCCGTCAGGTTCCTGCTGAGAGTGCGAGAATCGGAGTCACCTTTTGAATCCGCCTTGTCATCGACGACTTGGACCGCTGCAGCACACTGTCAATGGTAAGCTCAAGGGCAACACGCCGGCCAGTTCGGACGACATGATCGACGTGTCGCAGGAAGATGGCGGATCGATGCTGAGGAGCCGAGCGGCGCTGCAGCAGACGGAGGGTGGCGAGCTCTGTGCCAAGGTGAGAAGGGATGGAAGGGTGTACGCGGGGATGCGATGTGTCACTCATGGGAGCGAGCAGTGAGAAAAAGAAGTGAACACAAGAGTCGTGAAAAGAAAGATAACAACCAACCCTCCTCCCACAAATTACGTAAACACAACCGTCCCGCGGCCTCCACCGGTTCAGATTTCAGCGCATCGACTACTATCGTTTTCATTCTGGTCCATCGTGTCGTCGTTCACAATCACCTGCGCCGTCTATCGCTGCTCCGGTAGGAGATAGCCATAGCCATCTGTAGATATGCCCGACATCAAGCTGAGAAATCAGGTGAGCGCGGTGGCGGTGTCATCGTGATACTCCCTTGTCGTTCGTGGTGAGCGCTCTTTCCGGCCCTCTAACCCCTTTCACAGCCCTTCGACCTCGCCTTTCACCCGACTCAGCCCATCCTCGTTGCCGCCCTACTCACCGGTGAGATCAAGGCGTTCCGATATGACGACGAGACCGGCGAATCCTCCTCTGCCTGGAGCATCCGGCCGACGAAGAGGACGGCCAGAGCGTTGAGTGCCGAGGAGCAAGGAGACTTTGTGTGGATGGGAGGGAAGGCTGGCGGGCTATTGTAGGTCTTGTCTAGTGGTCTCAGACCTCTGACGGCGTAGCCAGATAGACATGGCATCCGGAGCCATCAAGTCGGAGCGGCTCGAGGCCCACGAGTGAGTGCAACGCCTTAGATCGACAACTCATGGCAGGGTCCCAATCAACCGCCTGTTCTGCGTCAACGAGAATCTTGTGGCTACTGGAGATGACGACGGGGTGATCAAGGTAAACTCTCCTTTCTAGGCGACACTGATGTCCAGTTCTGGGACCCACGGCAGCAAGAGTCAATACGCTCTTACTCCCAACATTATGACTACATCTCCGATTTCGCGTATTTCGACGACAAACGCCAGCTAATCAGCACCTCGTACGTCCTGCTCGCGATGTCGACGCTCATGACAGGGGTGACGGACACCTTTCAGCCATCGATATACGATCGAGCAAGGCTTCTCCTCTGGCTGTATCGGACGACCAAGAGGATGAGCTCTTGTCCATCACTACGATCAAGGGTGGCACAAGATGTGTTGTGGGCTCCGGGCTAGGAATCTTGTCTGTGTGGGACAGAAAGAAGGGTTGGGGGGATTGTGAGTGGTTTCCGGGGAGGCTGAGTTGATAGAAGGTGTCGACCGAATACCTGGGCATCCGGCGTCGATCGATGCGGTCGTTGCGCTCACCGACGACGTGATCGCTTCGGGGTCAGAGGACGGCATGATCCGTGTCATGCAGATTCTTCCGAATAAATTCTGTGAGTTTCCCGCGTACTCCATCAACTGACCCGTTCAGTGGGTGTGATAGCAACCCACGAAGAGTATCCCATCGAGAGGATCAGGCTGGATCGTCAGCGGAAGTGGTTGGGCAGTGTCAGTCACGATGACTGCATCAAGCTCACAGATGTCGAGGATCTGTTTGATGAAAGTGACGATGAAGACATGGAAGATGAGGCAGGCGAAGGAGTCGAGGAGAGCGAAGCGGACGAGGATATGGAGGCCGAGGAAGCGAGCTCAGACGAGGATATGGAGGCCGTAAAAAGTAAGAAAGGCCGGAAAGGCAGAGGGATGGGAGACATGACTAGACCTCATCACAAAGAGGATGACAACTTCTTTGGTGGTCTGTGACGACTATGCATCTACCTGTTCCAGGGCGGCGGCATACGCTTCTCCTTTGTCGACGTATACTCCCCACTCTGCACCGCCAATCGCCGCCGTCAGCCGGCCGACACCGCTGCTGAGCCATTCACCGACAGTGCCCGAAGCAATGTCACCAGACCACCAGCATCGCTCGGCCATCTCGAGTCTGACGAGCGCCAAGCCGACAGACGTGACTGCGGGGTGTAGTGACAAGATTCTGCCAGCGGAGCGGGTTTTCTGCGACGCAGATGAGGCCGGTGGGTGGTATACGAGATCGACTGGCTCGGGCTTGGACAGGCCAACCGGGGGCGTCGTCGACGACGGTGTCAGGAACTCGCGCAATGGTGTCTCGACAGCATTCAGAGGGAAGAGTCGGATGGGCAGGATACGCTTTCGAGTCATGCCAGTGTGGTATGTGCGGACGGTGAGCTCCTGGCCAAGAAAGCAACCTTTCCTAAAGTCGACTGGCGTCAACGACGAACTGCGAGAGCCCCTCACCTCCACCGTGAATGTCCATGCAGCTCTCAAGCGGCAAAGCTGACGTGGGAACGATCTCCGCCGGCCCCTCGGGCACCCCGAGGCGCATTCGATGCAGATCGTAGTCGCCAGCTGTCGCGAGATCATGTGTGCTAAGAAGCGCCGCTGCAGATTCAGTCGGCCGCTGTGAACATGGCGCACTCACGCTCCTTCCCTCGGGGTATCAATATTTGCCGACCCATGCCCCGGGCACCAAAACCAGCCCGAAGATCCCAGCAGGCTACTTCCTCGGGTCCTGCACCAGCAGGCCTGGGTGACTCCCATTCCCAGTGACTCTCCGCTGCACCCCCGCTACCCAGCTTCCATATCCGACGCGGTGAAGGTTCTCCGACGTCCTCGCCCCAAGCTGACCAAGCTGCCCATTCGGCCGTGACGTCCTTGATTCTGACCTTGGATCGGAGGCGGAAGGGGGCAAGGAGCGCGGGAAGAGGTGCAGGATGATCTGGCGATGACTGATGCGAGATGAGATAGCGCTGGGGTCCGTTTGGGTGGATGAATGTCGTATGCAGCACCCGGCCCTTAGTTGTCGTTCAGCCAACTCTGGTACTGATGCCCGCCGCCCTGCGCTCCCGGATGTGAACATACCGATGCATTCATAAAACCGCTATAACCTCCGCCTGTGCTCTCGACATCTCTGCAGCTCAGGCCCTTGAGGAATTTCTGGGCGTCTGGCCCGGAGAGCTCGAGCACGTTGCGATCGAGGGGTGCTATGTGAGGGCCGCTGGCGCTGGCGCTGGCGTGACCACGGCGCGATGCGGCGGCGGGGTTGAATGCGCAGGTCACGGACCTGGATGGTCGTGGGGCGACTGCCTGACGACAAGTGTGGGCCAGCATGGGCATGGAGTGCGAGCGAGGACGAGATGAAAGAGAACTCAAAGATGAGAGCAATCGTCCACAGGGTCCCATCGGCCGCCGCGCCCGTCCAAACACTGCCGTCGCATCACTTCTCTCTTTCTCTTTCTCTTTCTCTTTCTCTTTCTCTTTCTCTTTCACTGCATCGTCACACACATAATTCGCCCCCACTCCGACCTTCCCCCTCTGGCACACACCAACGCATGCCACTGTTGACTTCAGTCTGATACCAAAAACACTCTTTCCGCCCCGCATGGTCGAGACGTCCTCCTCGCCTTCCCCGGCACCGCAGCCGCTCGGCCCGCTGGACCACCCCCGTGCCGCTTTCACCCACCATCTTGCACACCATGGGCCCATCGGCGACGACAACGCCGAGAGTTCGACGGCCGCTCAGCGCCGTCGATTGGCCGAGGCGGAGCTCGAGGATGGCGACGACGAGCTTCACTGGCAATGGCAAGGGGGAGCCAGGGCGGCCATGAAGAAGGGTATGTGCACAACACGTATTGCCCCTTCCGCCAACCCACTGACCCCTACATCCCAGGCTCTTCATCCCCGAAAATCAACCCGTTCCATCTCATTTCCCATCCCACATCGACCGATGACTTGCCGCCTCTCCCGTCCCACCTGCGACAACTCGCCTCCGATACCGGCGACCCCGACGACGCCGTGATTGCACAGTACCACGAGTCCACCACTGTCGAGGCCGAGGGCGCTCCCTTACACATCACCAAAGTGACGGAGAATAGCGTGCAGGTTGTAACGGGCACGCGGCCTGATCAAGGCCCCCGGCGGATAATCAAGAAGGTCAGCAGCGTCTTCCGGAGAGAGAACGGCGTCATCCACGACATTGACGTTGCCATCAACATGCAAGAACCTCCGCCTAGCCCTCCGATCAGCGAGGTCGAATTGACGGTGGAGAGCGAGCCGGTCTTTGCAGAATCTGTCGAAGAGTCGAGGGAGAGCGCTGCTTCGAGACCAATCGAAAGTCCGACCATCTTCACATCCAACCTGACTGCCGAACCTTCCGAAGCCACGCCAGTCAGGCTTACCCCGTCGCCATCCTCCCGGCGAGTCTCGAGCGGATCGACCGGCCGCGCCGGATCTCTGGCTATAGTCCGCAGCGGTCGCTTGGCTCGCGACTCGACAGAGCCACCGACTGCCGGCGAGTCGCCGCCCTTGTTGGCACCCCGCATTTCGCGTCGCAGCACCAATCCTTCGCCCATCGTCTCGACTGCTCCTGTGCCAAGATCTCCTCTAGTTCATGCTCAATCGACATTCTCCCCCATCGAACGATCACAGACTAGTGTCCCGGGGCTCAACGGTGCCGCGCTCGACTCGGACATTCTAGCGCAGGCCGAAAACATTCGTCGAGAGCGGTTAGAGCGAAGGCAGAAGAAGGCCAGCGCAGCCGAGGAACGCGAAATCAAAGAGGAGGCGAGAGTCCTAGTCGGCAACCTCATCGGGGAAGATCATGTCAACTATGTGTTGATGTACAACATGCTCACGGGGATCCGGATCGGGGTGAGTGGAAGCGACACATTCCGGGCTGACAACTGCAGGTGTCCCGATGCCAGGCCAAAATTAAACGACCGCTGACCGACGAGGACTATCTAGCCCGACACAAATACTCCTTTGACATGTGAGTTGGCCCTGGGCTGCTGGAGCTGACCAACAGCATCGGCAACGAGCTCACCCCTTCGGCCAAGTACGACTTCAAGTTTAAGGATTATGCGCCTTGGGTGTTTCGCGACCTGCGCGAGGAACATTTCCATCTGGACCCGGCCGACTACTTGCTCTCGCTCACCGCCAAATACATCTTGTCCGAACTCGGCTCCCCCGGAAAGTCCGGCTCATTCTTTTACTTCTCTCGTGACTACCGATTCATCATCAAAACGATCTCGCACTCGGAGCACAAGTTCCTTCGATCCATCCTCAAGGACTATCATGAGCATATCAAAACCAACCCGCACTCCTTGCTGTCCCGTTTCTATGGCCTCCATCGCGTCAAGCTGCCGAGAGGGCGCAAGATCCACTTTGTCATCATGAACAACCTCTTCCCTCCGCACCGCGACGTCCACGAAACGTATGATCTCAAAGGCTCAGCATATGGCCGAGAGTATCCCGAGGAAAAAGCAAAGCTGAACCCTCGGGCCGTCCTCAAAGACAAGAACTGGGTTAATAGGGGTCGGACATTGGAGCTTGGTCCGGAGAAACGCGCTCTACTGTCGGAGCAGCTGCGGCGAGACATGGAGTTCCTCAAACGCATGCGAGTCATGGACTACTCGCTGCTTGTGGGGATCCACAATATGGAGCGAGGCAACCGCGACAATCTCCGAGAAAATCAGTTGTCGGTCTTCCACGTGAGTCTGACGGGGCGCATCTGAGCTGACGCCAGCCAACTGTTCCCCGCCGGAAACCGTCTTCCGCCAAACCTGCGGCCGAGGCCTCCAATGTGAGGAAAGCCATACGCAGGTCGGACCCGAAGTCTTTGGACGTGGCTTCCCAATTGCCGGCCGCAGATTCTGCAGATCTGCGTCACTTCCTGTTTTACCAAGACGAAGGCGGACTGCGCGCGACCGACGAGGCCAACGGCAACCTCGACGTCATCTACTATCTGGGCGTCATCGACATCTGCACACCATACAACACAGCAAAGAAGATTGAGCATCTCTGGAAGAGCATGACGGAGGATCGGGTGCGTGCGGTTCTCGGCGTTTTCCGTCATGCGGCTGACCCCACTCAGCATATGATCTCGTGCATCGATCCACTACAATACGGACATCGGTTTCTCAATTTCCTGCTCTCTGTCATGCGGGGTGGTGATCTCTCACTGCGGCCCCAGGGTCTGCTGCCTGACCGCAGAGAGGAGGAGAAGCCGGTCGGAGTGGGGAATGACGCCGAGACTGAGCCGCGAGCCACGGAGGAACGGCGTGCAATCGTGGGGCATCTCAAGGCCGAGTGATTATAGCGACAGAGAGACACGGACAATCAGGTTGCACGAGTACTCGTACGCTCGTCAGTGCACTGGACACAAACAGTACCTCGTATATGCATCTCGGATCATCTTGTTGACGGGTGACGGATTGGTTGCCGTGCCTGGAGACGGGTTGATTACCCGACGAGTTTGAATGTTTTACAAAGTCACTCAGTCTCAAAGTAGCCGCCATGTCGTTGCCAACGCCCTACATCGGGCACCTCACAGAGGAGGACTACGAGCATGTATACGAGCCAGCAGGTGAGTGAGGCCGCCGTCGTCCATCACTGATAGGCGCAGAGGACTCCTTCATTCTTCTCGACGCGCTCGAGGCTGATGCGATCCCACTTCGAGCTTCTCAACCATCGCTCTGCGTTGAGATTGGGTGCGATGGCTCGTTCACGCTCAAAGCAACCGGACATACCGCTCACAGACCATCAGGTCGGGCTCAGGTGTCGTATCGACGTTCCTCATGCAGCTGCTAGGACCAGATCAGAGCCGTGAGTCAAGACGCCGTGTGCCTTGCTGACGGCAGTCACCATCGCAACCGATATAAACCCTTTCGCCTGCAGAGCGACGCAGAAGACTTCCCATGCAAATAATGTGAGGTCGATGTTGGCTCCAGAAAGGTGCTCATGGCAGGTCACCGTTGACCCCGTCCGATGTAACCTCTTGAAACCCCTCCTTCCGCGAGTGAACCGAGGCGTGGATATCCTGGTGTTCAACCCGCCTTATGTTCCAACAGATTCGGCAGAGTGAGCATCAAGCCGTCCCAGGGCGCTGACCAGCAGGCTGGAGCAAACGCAGGCGTCTGCTTCGTTGGGCGGTGCGTGGGCTGGCGGATCTGAGGGAATGGGCATCACAACTACCGTCATAGAGCTACTCTCGGTGAGCGCCTTGAGGTCAGCCTTGGAGTGGGCTGTTCCTGACAGCATTTAGGAGTTGCTGAGCCCTCAAGGACGGTTTTACCTCGTTGCTGTCGAACAGAACCGACCACAGGACATTGTTGCGCGATTACAGCGCCAGGGCTTACGTTCAGAGGTGAGTGAGTGGTTGTAACGGCGCTCATGAAAGATTGTGCTGCGTCGCCGAGCGGGACGTGAGCTTCTCTCCGTTATAAGGGCAATCCGATGAGCTTGCACAATGCTGTCTACCATAAGAATAATGCGGGATCATGTGTGTATGTATGTAATCAACCTGAACGTCCCACTGAACCGTCCTCTGTTCAACCTGGACAGCTCAACAAACGCTATATCTTCATCGACTTGCGAGGCCTGTTAGCCATCCGCGCAGACTGCCTTTGCGCTACCAGTGGTGCAGCGCCGCGCCTGGGCTTATTGACATCGGCTTCTCGCCTAGTTGACTTTGGTGTCGGACCGTCGATCTGCAGCGGAGGCGGTGATAGGCTACCGGAGCTGAACGCTGCCGAAGGTTGATCATCAGGCAGCTTGCGTTTGGTGCCAGGACCCGGACCGCCGTCATCGGGTTCTGCCTCGGTGAGCGGTGGTGAGGGCGGCGACATGGATTCGTCGGCCTCCAAGGGAGCTGTGGCGGATTTGGCTGCTGCAAGATACCGTCTGCTGGCCGGCGTGTTGATGTGGAGGTTGCCCATGGGCTGGGAAAAGCTCTCGTCCGAGGCGTCTGCCCCGGCGCTCTCGAGAATCATGGGCGATCCCGTGGGGGGCCCGGTCCACTGGGCAGGCTCGAAAGAATCGTCCGCAAACACCTGGATCGCCCATTGCGAATCGCCTCCAAGACGTGCCGAATGTTGCGACTCGGTATGTTGTGATAGCGGTCCCGCTAGCCAATCATGCTCAAGCGCGGCCGCCATGCTCAGTCTGTCCTCGGGTTCCTTGGCCAGTAGGCCGCTAATAAATCCGATCGCTCTCATTAGCCAGCGTCACTCATTACCACCCACCTCGACTGCTGATTCCGAAACTGAGCAAGAGGTTGGTGTCGTATTGCTGCACATATCTCTGCTGGATCCGTTTCTTGACATTAGCGGAGCGCTGGAGCATTGTCACTCACATCTACAGGCAGCTCGGCATCCTCGTCAAAAGGCAACGCCTTTGTCAACATGCTGCGGTCAGCTCCGCTCAGACAGATGAACTCACCTATAGACAATGATGCCCACGGACCAGCAGTCCACCTTGTTCTCGTACCCCGGTCGTTGCTTCGTTTGCATGACTACTTCTGGCGCGAGGTATTGCGGCGTTCCAACCATCGAAACCAACATAGTCTTGTTGTGAACTAACCTCAGCAGCCGCTGAAACCCAGCAGCAACTTACCCATTTTGGCCAGACCAAAATCCGCGATTTTCACAGTGGGCGGGCAGCCCGCGGACGCCTTCGTCAGTAGGATGTTCTGACGGTCAGCTCGAGCCACAGCACGCGACATTTACCTCCGGTTTGAGATCTCGATGTGTAACGCCCATTGCATGCTGCGGTGAGCTCAATAACCTCGGCGTCACCTACAGTATACGCCATGGCGCTGCATATTTGAGATGTCAACGTCGCAGCGTAATCCTCCGCTGCAGGCGTCAGCGTGCATGACCCGATAAACACTCACGCAAACCGCGTCCATCCTCGCTGGGCCAATCCATGATGTGGTCTAGCAGATCTCCTCCATCGATGTATTCCAGCACCAGGTTGACGTGCTGAGGGTCCTCGAACGCCTCGATGAGTCGACATATGTTTTCCTATCGTCAGTGATTAGGTTTCTCTGCCGACTCACATGGTGTAGTTGTTGGCAGATGTCAATCTCCCTCTGGAAGAGCTCGAGAGTCTTTTGGTTACCCCCAAAGCGATGCTTGACGATTTGCTACCGATGGTCAGGTCCACCGTGAACTTCCGCACTCACCTTGATCGCTCGTAGGTCCCCTGTCTCTACATCGACCGCTTTCCTGACTTCGGCGAAGCTCCCTGAACCAAGGCTGACATCAGAGACGGGTCGTTCGGAAGGTGACGCTCACATATCCAAGAATTGATAGCGTTCGTACACCTCCCCGACCGGCGCCAGACCTCCTTTGCTGACAGATTGGCCAAGACGAGTGCCTTTGGTACCAACGGAACGGAAGATGTACCGAACGTCATGGTTGTCGAGTGTACCCTTGTGTCCCAGTGAGATCTCGTCGCCGTGTTGGAGGAGCCGACGGGAGACGATGCGCACGCCGTTCACCTGTAGATCCTGTCAGATGCGCCCGGCCACAGCCGGCAAACGTACCCATGTGCCGTTGCTGCTGCCCAGATCCTCCACCCACACGTCCGGTTCGCCCTCGCCGTCCTTCCAAACCTGTACCGCCCCTGCTGGTATGACATTCCCTCCCTGTAGCCCCAAGGTGAATCTGCAATGTGCATTGGAAACTCGTTTCTCCGTCAAGACCACGTCGTTGCTCGCCAGAGCGTGCGCCCCGCGACCAAGTTGTAACGAGGGTTTGGACCAAGGTATTTTGAGGATGGAATGCTCCGCATTGGTGGGGATGAGGATCGCCCCTGGAGAGTCAGTGAAGAGAGTTCGCCTGCTCGCCGAGATGATGGCTCACAGTACTTCCGTCGAGGTTCCACCTGGCTGTTGGCGAACGCCGTACCCTGCGTATTCTGCGTCTGGCTGAATATAGGTTGAGAGAGTTGAGTAGGTTCGAAAGTGTAATCGAATTGTTGAGACTGGGCTGGCTGCGAGTCCAGCGGGAGGGATTCGGGGACCTGGATTTGAGCCATGTCGAGCGCTCACCCCCGATCCGCTGCGGTCTCTCCGCCGGGTGGGCGGCAGACGGCTGGCCGACTGGCCGTTGCGAGCTGTCTGATGTGAGTGAGGCAAGGCGAACGGGCGGTCAGAGACGCGGCCCGTGAATGGTGGAGCCCCTGGGTGTCTGGGTAGGCGGCGATGTATGCGTTGGTGCGTGTCAAGATGAGTGCAAGAGTAAGAGGGCTCCAAGGGAGGTTGAGAACGGCGGCGATGAGTGGAGAACGGAAACGAGAGAGAGAGATAGATCCGAGTACCGAGTTGACGAGATGAGACCGCCACGCGACCACGCGGCGAGGCACGTGACGTGACGTGACGTTGCGTGGCGCTGGACCATTACCATTACCATTACCATTACAAATGTGTGCTAATGGGTGCTAATGGGTACTGGCCAGCAAGTTACAAATTCACCAATACAAATGTGTGCTAATCGGTGCTAATGGGTACTGGTCGGCAAGTTACAAATTGACCAATACCAATACCAATACAAATACAAATACGCTATGGCTGCACTCACCTTCCACCTTGCTACCCCTCGTCTGTTCTCACACACCCACACCTCTCACCTCTCTCTCTCCCTCCGTCCTCTGCTCCGTCGCCCTCATACACCCCCCCGGCCCGATCATCTCCAGTATGGAGCAGGCTCCCAACCTCACCATGGCATCCTCGAGCGCACCACCCTCCCCCATGCCAGGTCTCACCTCGACGACCCCTACCCCGGATCAACCCGACCTCACCCAGACAGAGGCCCGAACGCCACCCGTCCCAGCGGCGTCCCCGGCCGGCACGCTGCAAGCCGACCAGCCCACGACCACTACAGGCTTACAGACTACTGTGGAGAGAGCGTTCCAACACGGGCTCAATCGAGCCAACTTGGAGCAGGAGGTCGGTCAAGTGATGGGGACGCTGAGCGGTTGGTGGGGCGGGGTCAAGAAGCAGGTGAGCGATCCGGGCTGGCTTGACACGTCCAACAGCATTGCTCACCTCTGTAGTCTGCTTCTGCCATCTCGAGCCTCAAGGCAGACCTTGACAAGACGGTGATTCAGGCTCAGGCGGATCTTGAACACCTTCGGAATGCTAAGGTCGAGGTCGTGCGGAAGGATCCCGCTCAGTTCAACGCTGAGAAGGAGGCAGAGAGGGAGCGCAAGGGCAAACAGAGAGAGACCGAGACCGGCGACAGCCCTACCACCGCATTCCCTCAATCTGCCTCAGCACTCCTCGATCGCATCTCCTCGTCAACAAGTCAGCTACAGTCCACTCTCCAGGGCACCCTCCAATCCACTCTCGCGGCTAACCCGGGTTTGACCAACCCTGCCCAGCTTCGGGCTCAGCTCGCCCAGAATCTCCACATTTCATCGGCCCGCGAAAACCTGCAACTTTCCATGAAACAGGCGGAAAAGCTGGCCGAAGAATACCTTCGCAAAGGGGACCAATGGGTCAAGGACGCGGAGAAGTGGGTCGGCGAAGCTGTCAAGGTGGTGCCGCCTGAAGATGACGTCGACGGGGGTGTCCATTGGGACGGGTCAGACTGGTACTCGTTCTCGACTTCGAGCGCGTCGACGTCGCGAGCGCAACAGACGGTCCTGTTCGACGCCGAAGCCAAGACGCCTCGCGCCTCTGCGTCGGCCATCCCGTTGGCAGCATCCCGCAAGGACGCCATGATGCGACGTTTACGGGAAGACAAGACTTTGCTCATGGTCGACCCCGGTGCAGAGACCGAAGACGCAGAGAGGCAAGCGGCCTTTCGGCAATGGCTGGCGAATGACTGGGAGAGCGCCGGCAAAGAAGGACGCGCAAAAGAAGAGGAGCAGGTCGGCGCCATCCGAATGGCTTTGGGTGAGTTTCTGATCGAGATCGAAGCTGACTCGTCAGTGCCAGAACATCTGGCGGATGAGCAGTTCTGGCAACGGTACCTGTTTCACAAGCACATGATCGAGGCTGAGGACGAGAGGCGCAAGAAGCTCCTTCAAGGTGGGTGACTCTCACTGGGAACTTTTTGACACATTAGCTACGCAAAATCAACAACAGGAGGACTTCAGCTGGGATGATGAACCTGAAGAAAGCACTCCCCCCGCAGTGGATACCGCTCCCGCGGGACCGCCAAGCGAGACACTCGAATCGCGCCGAACTCCCACGCAAAACCAGGTGTCGCAGCTGCCTGCCGGGTCGGTCCCCAAGCCGAATGCGTCCACGTCGACGAGCCCCAGGGACTCGGAGGAAAGCTATGACCTCGTCAGCGATCAAGGAGGTCGCAAAGTTGCGCCTCCTGTGGACGATGATGACGATTCGGATTGGGAGTGACGGCTTGGGGAATGCCGAGGCTGTCTCGCTTCCCGGAATTGCGTTTCCATACGATGACCCACGTGCTCAGGTAGCGGGAGACCTCATTCGATAACCATTCTATGTGCTCCAATCTGTATGTAAACATCCTCGCACGCACCCACTTGATATATGCTACACAAGAAACACAAGAAACACTAGAGACCCACATCTGTCCACCGCTTGAGTGCCTGGCGGCGATCTCCGCGGCCTGCCCAAAAAGTTGGTTGGTGGTACTTGTACTTGTACCGGTGAGTCAGTGACAGACATGTGCTTGCTTGTTTGCTCATCCAACAGCTGCGCCATGAACCCCGCCCCGCAGCATGACGATCTCATCGCTGAAGTGGAAGTTCACGGTGGGTGGGTCAACAGGGACGCGTTTGGCCTGTCTCAATTCCCTGGCATGGGCTTTGGTGCTCTCGCCAAGGCCGATCTGCCCGTGAGTCCGCCTGCCATCTGTCTGGCCTGCCACTGAGGCACCCTCCGTTGCAGGCGCAAACATCACTCTTTCGGATACCTCTGACTCACCTGCTCACCCCATTTACTTCTCATCTTCGGCGACACCTGTCGGAGACGGAATGGGACAGCCTGGGGGACGGATGGGCGAGGTTGATCTTGGTCATGATGTGGGAGACTGAAAGAGGCCCGGAAAGCCAATGGTACCGATACCTAGGTGAATCTCTCTCCTGTGACTGGGTGATGTTTGGGTGACCAATCGGAAACCCCAGCCGCAATGCCGAAAACCTTTGACACACCGATGTTTTGGACAGACGAGGAACTAGACGAACTACGAGGCACGGATATCCAAGGTATGCTGACCCCAGAGCGCCAGAGCGGTCCTGGCCTGCAGGTCTCATGTCATAGATCGCGTCGGAAAGACCGAGGCAGAAACAACGTACCATAGCCTCCTCGCGCCGATCATCATGGTGAGCGGCCCTTTGCATTGCACGGGCGAAGTAGCTGATCGTTCATAGGCGCACCCCGACCTCTTTCCGCCCGGTGCGGGCAACTTCTCCCTCGCTTCGTATCACCTTCAGGGCTCTCGGATCCTATCACGATCTTTCACCATTCCGGCTTCACGAGCTGGCCAGCTGCAAGAGGCATCGTCCGTATCATCCGACGATGATGAGGAAGAAAATGAGGTCGCCGTGATGGTCCCCATAGCCGACATGCTTAATGCCGCGTATGGCATGGACAATGCTAGACTATACGCCAACGATGAAGACGAGGGCAACGAGGTAATGGACCACGGCGCCGACCCCGACAGCTACACCATGATAACTTCAAGGTCAATCTCGAAGGGCGATCAAATTGTGCGTGTCATGGCTCGATCGTCAGGCTCATCGTACACAGTATAACACCTACGCCTCTCCGCCCAACTCGGAACTGCTTCGCAAATACGGCCACGTTGATGCCATTCCGTTGGACGATGCGACGTTGACGTTCCTCGAGGCCGAGGAGGTGGGAGAGTGGCCGTTTGGAAACCCTGGTGATCAAGTCGAGCTCCAGGGTGACGAGGTTGTGCGAGCTGTCCTGAGCCATCGCGGTTCGTCCGCAGCGGCCGACTCCGCCCGGGAAGAACTTATGACGGAGCGCATAGATTGGTGGCTAGAAGAGGGGCAAGACGAGTAAGTCACAACAGTCTTCACCATCTGATGCCCTCGTCGCAGTGCCTTTGCGCTGTCTTTTTCAGAGGAACTCGACGAGGGTCTGGTTGCGTTTACACGTCTGCTATTGTACGACGACGAATGGCTTCGAGCGGTAAGGAAAGGCAAGTTGCCTCGAAACATCGTCGATCAAACGGTGGCCGAGGTGCTACACGCGGCCATCGTCAATCGGCAGTCCAAGTATTGCAATGACCTGCAGGTGCGTGGGTCATTACCTGCGAGACGATGCTGTTGACCATGCTCAGCATGATCTAGAAATTATCAAGGCTGGTTCGTCGTCACAGCGACGGCGCAATGCAGCAATTGTGAGGGCAGGAGAGAAGCGCGTGTTGAAGGTGGCCGCGCGAGCCGTTCGCCTCAAAACCGTTGCCGATGGGCTCCCAGGAGGCAAGCGGAAATCCGAGAATCTTCATTCAGCGGGAGAGAAGATTCAGCGGACTAAGTGATCACAAGACAGAGTAGACTTGACACTCGGCATGGGACAAGCTTCTTTGTCACACTCGGAGAGTCATGAGATGCATGTGATCGGGAGACAGATGTTCAACGTTGTCCTCATGCAATCTGGGACAATTGTCATTTGAAATCGCGTATTCGAAACCGTCTTTCACACCGACACGCGGCCACATCTCCCCAGTCCCGGTCACCTCACAAAAGACAAAGGCTATGGCTCAAAACTCAAATCTGTCGCTTTCTGTCAGGATACTCACTTGTCAGAGGACTCACTTCGACTACACGACTATACACGATTCGACCTATTCGACAGACGACTATACGCGAGACAAACATTCAACACAACGACTACATCTCGCATACATCGAGATGTTACCATATCGTCTCACCCTTTGAATACTCTCGGCAATCCGACGGCTACATTCGATTACTCAATCCGGCGATAATATCGAGAGGCTATCCTCGACCCCGGAAATGGTAATTCGGCGACACCACGACATGTCTCGAATATCATGTCTCAAAACACGCCATCGCCGCTGATCGAGACATGTCTCTCCATGTCTTACATGTGGCATGTTTCGGGTTCGACCGGAGCCTACGGAATTCGAGAAGGCCGAGGACTACGAGACTCGATACGACCGAAGCCTACGGAATTCAAGATGGCCGAGGACAAGCGACAGAGGTATAAAGGTCAGAGACGTGACTGTCGAAGAAGAGGTCTTTTGAGAACTCCGAATTGTAGTCCGCTGTAGTTAACCATAGCGTACCGTAGCCCTTGCTAGTTTATCGAAGCCGTCATATTCTATCACAGCTACTCGTATCCGAGATACCGCTACCTCGACCAACCTTGACTTGGCTGTCACGCGACCCCCAAGTCATTCTGGATAGACTACTCTCGTCTGATCTTCGCTTAGACGATTCGAGGTTAGCCTATTCTAGAGGTCGGATATACGGGCTCCTTGTTGGTCGACGTAGCACCCGTGACATCACTGTAACACACTCGAATACATGACCAAAGTCAACCAAATCACTTCTACTCTCGAGTATACTAGGATAATGTGACGACTACATGACGACTAGATCCATGATTTGTCGGAACTCGACCTTATCGACCACCATTGCATCCTTGTCGACACTATCGGGTCGACTCACGAATACCAATGCCGCATTCGGACACTATCAAAAGGAGAGCGCCACCAGGGACGCATTCACCACTCCCGTGTATCGCATACGCCACGCCCGCGTCCTGCGTATGCCACTCACGTGTCTTGGGTAAGAAGCCTCTCGGATTCGACATTCAGCGACCAGCAGCCGAGACTGGAATGCTCTATCTGCAATGAGGAATACGCTCGAGAAGAAGGCGAGCAAGGTATAAAGGCGAGACATAGGTGGATTGTGTTACGACCCGGTAAGCCACCTCGTAACACCTTGTTTCATTTGTCTCACGCTTCGGCTCGCCTACTCGCCTATTCGCCTACTCGACACGTCAAGTCCTCATTGTCCTATCCCATCGACTCATCGACTCACCGACTAC